>CM048846.1:90893269-91248269 GCA_026545225.1 Cornus controversa | reverse complement strand
AACAGGTATAAAGATTTGTAATAGAAATGCTTTGGTGTTTCTCACAGACTAAATGTATGTGCACGATAACAATTGTGTGCTTCAACATTCAGGCTGTGAAAATCATACATCAAGAGATGTATATAACACTTCTGGACCCATATGCTTTGTCATGGTTTAATAATTTATTAATTATTTTTTTTGGTAAGCTTTGTCATGGTTTATGAAGTTAGGCTTGCTAATTTTTCTTCTTCTCGGATTATACATGTAAATCTTGTCAAACACACCTTCATGCATGCAGTGTAAGTTTTATATCTTTTTTATAGGTTAGATATGCCTCCGTTAATGATGTCTGTACATGGTATTTTGATTCAATGCATTCCCAACTTATTTATTTATCCAAGATCATGTAATGAGGTTGCCCCTTGTCTTAAATAATGGTTTATCTTCTCGAAATAAAATCTGTCTTTGTTGGGTTGTTAAAAAAAAAATAGACCTCAATTTAAATCATATAGCATGCCATGGGTAAGATTCATGTATGCATGTGTGCACATGCACATAACTAACTTGTAAGCCAAACCTAACTGATCTGATTGGGAAAATCCACGCACCATTTAAGCCGAAGTCGAGCACATTTTTCCTTATATATTAATACCTGTACAAAAATATATTTATACATTTCCCAAGTAGAAAATGGATACAGATGCAATTAAATTATCCCATCAAATATATTTTCTAGAATTCAGAGCTCAAAAGCTGATGTACAGAGAAAAATTAATATAAGGGCGTACCCTCGTACAAAATCATACCAAACCTGATCCAAAAGCATGCATGTTTCTGGAAAGGCAATTCACTTTCGCTCAAGCCCCCCCAAAAAAAACAACAAAAAGATAAATAAAATTCTCATATAATACCGTTGTCATTTGCAAAGTTGAAAGGAAAAGAAAGGAAAGGAAAGGAAAGGACACAAACAGTTATGAAATTTCTAATCACAACAATTCCGTGTATCTTCTCAATTCAGCATAATTCACTAGTCAGCCTACATGGTGCAATTCCTCAAACAACCCCATTAATTTGATGACATTACCCTCTTCCAAGCAGGGCTGTATCATAAATTTTCATGTCAAAAAGTACTTTAATTTCGTAATTTATATATCATATAGAACTCTACCCACAATAACGTTGTGGTAGGAGGAAAAAAAAATTAGGTGTAGTGAAATTTTACTTAATTTAATTCAGCAAGTCTGATTGGATCTAATTTATTTATTTATTTTCACTATCACAATAAATCTTAATTTATGGACCATCGTTTTTTACCATCTATAAATATCATATAATCACCCATCTACTACCTTTCTTGATGACAAAGAAAACAAGCCTATACCTCACGTGTGTGGCATGTGTGTAGCTCTCTCTCAATCTCTTTGTAACCCAAAAAAACCCTTGGAAAAACACTCACAATGGCGTTTTCATCATTAAGAGCTCACTCTCTCTCTCATGAAACTCCTCTGTCCAAGGGTTTCTGCTCCATTCTCCGTTCGTTCCCTCAGCTCTGCCACTCCTCGGATGGCCGGTTCTAATTCAAACTCTAATGCCGGATCAGGACTTCTAACGAACGGTTCAGATTCAGTCTCCGATTCCAGCTCAGATCGTAACAAGTCTAATGTCGATTTCCACTCCAAACAGTGTCCTAATGGCGAAGGTAATAAAAACATAGCACTCAATTCTTAACGACGATTTTATTGATATACAAATTGCTCTGAGTAGTTTAATTAATTTTACTTCTCTGCTCAAACTGATATAATTTGTGAGGTATTTTTAAGATTAAATTGCAAATGTCGTTCAATTTTTCTACTCCAAAAAAGTAAAATTAACTGATGTTGCCAAGGTTGACAATAGTCGAGACTGTGATGTCATTAAGATACAAAAAAAAAATTCCAATTGCAAAATAAAAAAACCAATACCGAATACAATTCAAACTAATTTTCTTCCGGATTCAATTTCAAGACACTAATAGCTACCAGATATATCAATGTAATTGTTTTCTCTTGTGTTTTGATGATTTTATAAAATTGTGGTTCAGTTGTTCAATTTATTTGCTAGTGAGTTGATTTTTTATTTATTATATATAAATATGAATTTGGGCAACAAGGAAGAAGAGAAAAAAAAAAAAACCATTACTGAGTTGAATGGCACTGCTCTTGTGGATAATTTTGGAACATTTAAGATGCAAAACGGACATAGTGAATTTTAATTCCTAATAAAACTACCTAATACTTAAATTTTATACGAGCAATAGAAATAACAAGTACTTCACCTAATTTTCCTGCAATTACAATTTTAAGTCACCAATTTCATATATCTTATTAAAAAGACACATAGTACTAGTGAATTTTAATTACGAATAAAAATACCTAATACTAAAATTGTAGACGAGCAACAAAAACAACAAGATTTTCTTCTAATTTCAATTTCAAGCCACCAATTCCATGTATACTACCAAACACTGTATTAAATAATCTTCTCATGTGTTTTGATGCTTTTATAATCTGTCGTTGAGTTGTTCAGCTTGTTCATTGGTGAATCGATTTCTGAAAGAAGGGCCTGTTGGATAGTGGCTCGAATTTATGGCACCGAAAGAGAGAAGAAAATTAGGTGCCGAATTTGTGGACAATGACGCCGGATTTGTGGACTTCTGTTTGCCATCCTTGTCTATATATAGTTGTTGTATATTTGTTTGTAAGGTGTGGCAGATCAGTTTATTGTGAGAGTTTGACAGAGAAATCTGTATTTGTAACTATTTTTTCTCCGATAGTAAAATTCGCTGCCTCCCGTGGAAATATCTGTGTATTTGTATGTGTGGTGCTTTGTGGTGCTCTATTTGTTGAATTTCTAGGCTCTCGGCACAACAAATTGGTATCAGAGCCTTGGTTCAGAGCATTTTTGCTCACTGCCCAGAAATTCAAAGTGCTCAAACTTGAGTTTTGAGTATACTGGAGGGTAGATCTCGCCGATACGAGTCCAACGGAACAAACCGGAGGTCAAACGGAGGTCGGAAGAGCCCTCACGCGCCACCAAAACAAGTCGCGTGTAATGCACGCTTCCCACGTGCACTCACGCGCCGGTAGTCTTAACGGAGCGTGAAATTCACGCCCTTCACGCGCTCTAGAGGTAGAAGACGAGTGGAGGCCACGCGCCCACTCGCACCCACGCGCTACACGCGCTTGTTCCTCAGCTGAGCTGACTCAGCGAGTCTGGACCGAGTCGACTCGCTGACTCAGCATTTGACTCATCTGCCACGTCAGCTGATGGTGCCACGTTTCAGTCACGTGGCTTAATTTTTCTGATATTTGCAATTCGACCCCTGGAGTTTTTGATATTTCAATTTGGCCCCTAAAGTTTCTGGTAATTTTAATTTGGCCCCTGGAGTTTCTGGAAATTACAATTTGGCACCTTAAGTTTCTGATAATTGCATTTCGGCCCTGAAGTTTCTGATATTTCCAATTCGACCCCTGGAGTTTCTGGAAATTGTAATTCGGCCCCTGTAGTTTCTGGTATTTGCAATTAAGCCCCTAAGTTTTTTGAAATTGCAATTCTGCCCCTATAGTTTTTGGGAAATTTTAATTTAGCCCCAGATTTTTTTTGAAAATCAGCCCTTGAGGTTTCTAGAATTTGCAATTCTGGGAAGATGGCAAAATTCGATGTAGAGAAGTTTGATGGGCACAACAACTTTAGCATTTGGCAATGCGAAGTTTTGGATGTTTTGACTCAACAAGATTTGGATAGTGCTCTTGGGAAGGAGAGACCTGAAGAAATAAATGAAGAAGATTGGAAAAAGATCAATCGGAAGGCTTGTGGTCAAATTCGGCTTTTCCTCGGGAATGATTAGAAATATCCTTTCCATGCATGAAACTTCAGCAAATAAGCTTTGGACTGAACTGGAGGAAAAATATATGACAAAGCATTTAAAATCGGCTTTATTTAAAAAAGAAGCTTTTCCGGTTCCAATACAAAGGAGGTATGTCGATGGCTGAACATTTGAACAATTTTAACAAAATTCTTGCTGATTTTACAGAATTTAGATGTTAAAATTGATGATGAGGATAAAACATTATTATTGCTAAATTCTCTACCTGATTCGTATGAACATCTGGTCACCACATTACTGTATGAAAAAGAAGAAATAAGATATGTTGATGTCTCTAATACCCTTATGAATAATGAGCTTCGTAAGAAGGATAAGGAGGGTAATAGAGACTCAACAGTTGAAGCTTTAACAGTGCGTGGTAGAAAAGAGCAAAAGAAGTCTGATAGCTATGGAAGATCTCAGTCCAGATCAAGAGAAGAATCGTCATCAAGAAGACGTCCTGCAAAGGATGAATGTGCCTTTTGTCAATAAAGGGCATTGGAAGAAAGATTGTCCAAAGTTGAAAAACAAAGACAAGTCAGATGTAAACTTTCCAAGAAAAGAAGATGTCGAAGAAGAATCAGCCTTTCAGTTTCATCATCAGACAGCCAGACTGACAGTAAGTCTGATAGATGGATTCTAGATTCTGGATGTTCCTACCATATGTGCCCCAACAGGCAGTGGTTCTCAAGCTTTCAGGAGCTTGATGGAGGAGTTGTGCTTATGGGCAACAATAGTGTCTGCCAGACAAAAGGGATAGGAACAGTTCGTTTGAAGATGCACGATGGTACAATCAGACGACTGACGGATGTCCGATATGTTCCAGATCTGAAAAAGAACCTCATCTCACTGGGGGTCTTAGAATCCAGCGGTTACAAAGTAACCATGGAAAGTGGAGTCCTGAAAGTTGTACGCGGTGCATTACTGGCAATGAAGGGTACTCGAAAGGAAAATCTATATTTCCTAGACGGGCATACAGTCACAGGGAGAGCAGCCATCTCCAGCAGTTCTAAAGATGTGACATCTGATACTTCTCGACTCTGGCACATGCGCCTAGGTCATGTCAGGGAGAAGGCATTGCAAGGCTTGATGAGGCAAGGTCTATTGAAGGATGCCAAGACTGAAAAACTTGATTTCTGCAAGCTATATGTTTCGGGCAAGCAGAAAAGAGTCAAGTTCAGCACTAACATTCATTGTGGCGCCTAAGGGCGCATTGGAGGAGGTAGCGTGATTGGTTGATTCTCACCAAGGTGGAGAGCATTCAAGATTTTCGCCAAGGTGGAGATCGTTGATTAGGGAATTCTCGTCAAGGTGGAGATTGTTGGATAGTGGCTCGAATTTATGGCACCGAAAGCCACCGAAAGAGAGAAGAAAATTAGGCGCCGAATTTGTGGACAATGACGCCGGATTTGTGGACTTCTGTTTGCCATCCTTGTCTATATATAGTTGTTGTATATTTGTTTGTAAGGTGTGGCAGATCAGTTTATTGTGAGAGTTTGACAGAGAAATCTGTATTTGTAACCATTTTTTCTCCGATAGTAAAATCCACTGCCTCCCGTGGACGTAGGCAATTGCCGAACCACGTAAATATCTGTGTATTTGTGTGTGTGGTGCTTTGTGGTGCTTTATTTGTTGAATTTCTGGGCTCTCGGCACAACAGGGCCATCCATCCCCCCACAAGGTAATGAAGCATGAGAGAGCAATGTATGTGAGGTTGGACATGCCGGGGATCGGAAAAGAAAGCCTGAGGCTATGGGTTGAAGGCAACTCACTGCATGTTAATGGAGAGGAAGAGGTGGAAAAGGAGTATTGGAGGGAGTACTACCAGAGGAAGTACTACAGCAACATCCAAATCCCTCAGGGCTGCTACGACGTGGAAGAGATCACAGCGGAGATTAAGAACGGTGTGTTCAGGATCAAGATTCCAAAGAGTGAACACATTGTTGACGTCAAGGTAAAATGTCCATGTCCTGATAAAATCGTTGATGATCTTCCAAATCGTTGATGATCTTCCAATAGCAGATCTTTCAATAACAGGTATTTTGATTATTATTTATGCGCTCATTTTCATCTTGATGTTCTTTTCATATTACTTAATCTGTTTTTTTTTTTCCATCTATATACATTTTTATTTACTGAAAATAAGTCGAGGTGAAATGAGTGTTTTGGACTGCCTTTGGTGACTAAACTTGATTTCAATTACCTAGAAGTTTTTACTATTTTACTAGCATTTTCTATACAGAAAAAAGTACATGCAGTTGGTTAATACAATGCATTTAGGTGGTTCGAATATTGTTATAACTCATGCATAGACCAAAATTCATTTGAATTAATCATAAATGTAATAAAACGTTATAAATACACCTACTTAAATAGTTTCATGTTTTGTGACCAATATAAATACCCATGTAGTCGAAGCATTTGATCTATTGTTTCTCCAAGGTTTGTGAAGTTTTTGAACAATTATTTTCTGCTAAAAAGCTTGAATGGAATGTTCATATGGATTAGTTAATGAAATTGTATTTTGGATTAAAAGTTTTTTTTTTTGTTTTGTTAATCGTCTCGCGTTAATTCTTTTGTGTGTAGTTTCTCTCTCTTATCGAATTGATCTTTTTGTATGCTAAGTTTGCTAACATGTGATAAAAACTAAACCTTTTGCCAACTGAGGAATGGTTTATAAACAAATGAAGCAGGGGCAAAGTCCAAAATCTTGTTTAATTGCTGTATTAGAAGGTTTAAATTAAGAAAAACAAGTAGTTACTTTGGATTTATATTGACTCAATAAAAATATAAAACTGAATAAATCAAAATCCAATAAGATCCAAAAATATAAAAATTAATATAGTTTTTATAATTCTTTGTTTTTTTTTTTTTTTTCATAAGTGTTTTGAGGTTCACTGTCAGTACTATGGTGCAAAGTTAGGAGTAAATTAAGAAATGTTTGAATATGGAAGAAATTCATGGGAAAAAAATGAGTGATATGAGGTTGGCTGCACCACAACAGTGCAATTAAGCCCTGTTGGTTTATATTTAACAAAAACAATGTTTTTCAAAAAAAGAAAATTAGAAAAATATTCCACCATAATGGAACTAAAATTGAAGTCCTTGTCCTACTGGGACTGAGAACTAGCATCATCATGTTGTTTGCCATTCTTATTACTAGTAATGCTGCTCACTTGGGTTGTTCTTGGAAGTCTTATGTCTTGAATAGTAGTGCTTTTTCAAGGTTTGCAAATACAATCACCTCTTTTGCTTCCTTTGTTGGTTGGCTGAACCATTTTTAGGTTGGAATGCTCAAGCACCGATGAATCAGCATTTGACCAGGAGAGAAACAGCTAGGCTAAGAAGCACGGTCCGTGTCGTGTCGGACACCGATACTTCATTGACACTCTTGGACACGTCTCCGAGACTTCATGGCAGTATCTACATTTTTAATTATAATTTTTATTATTCCAAATACTTGACCGAAACATCTTAAACACTTGGTCGACACATCTCGAACACTTGGTGAACACATTCCGGACACTTGACCAACACATTTCACACTATATTTTTTAATAAAACAAACACATGACAGTCTTAGAAACAACATTATACACATACATCAAACCGTTCAACCTCTTTTTCCTTAAAAAAATTGACAATAAACACATTTCAAGATATATAATGAAATAAATATAACTATAATGACAAGATATAATAGTAATATCATATATAAGATAATATATTCTTTCACCCGTGATAATATCTCTTCAGCTCCCAAGAATTCCAAAACCCATTACAATCTGCTGTTCATTTCAATATCCTTTATTGCTTTTGTAATCTTATGATGTAATGTTTAATCCGACCCGGTGTTGGTTCCGTACTCTTCCTCTTAGGGAGTTGATTGTATAATCTTCTGTACCCTCCCTCCTTTGGAGTTGGATTGTATATCTCTTCTTATTAATACAACTTACTTATCTTACCAAAATAAGAATAATAATAATATTTTTTATTTTATATTCGAATAGTTTCAATTTCTAATTTATGTAACTTTAGTATAGAATTATAAATTAATTAATATTTTATAATTGTCTTATACAATATATAAATGACAAATCAATATTTTTATATTAGCCGTGTTCACACCGTGTCTTAATTTTTTTAGAGTTTGACGTGTCAGTGTATTTGTGTCGTATCTGTATCCAGTATTTGTGTCAGTGTCCATGTGTCGCAGTCCGGGCTTATATAAGTTCTCTCTACCAAAAGAAGGCACTACTAATAAGTAATAACTATAAGAATTACAATGGTTGATGAGAGAGAAGGAATCCTCTGTTGCAGGGAGGTTATTAAAGATTTTAAGAGAGAATGCTCCAAAAAAATTTTATTACATGCTTGTGACAGGCAGTTAACAGAGTATAGATGGTTCAAGTTCAATGGCACAACAATCTAGTAATGAAGTAGCTCTGAAACAACTGATGAAACTGAGTAGACTTGTTGATCTCTTTGTTTTGCTCTTGAGACTATCATTTCTCGTCGTGCATTGAAATCTGATGTCTCCCTTAATGATCACTTGTTTATTCCTCACGTCCACAGTGTACTCTCTCAGTCCTGCAATTATGTATGAAGAAAGAAAAATAAAGGTTGTTTATTCAACATTGTCTATGAGGATTGATATTTCGGAATTTAAAATAATTTTTCATTTTTCAAGTAAATTTCATAACTAATTAAACTTGACATAGCATGTCTATTTGGATTTGACATGCATTCATGTAAATTTTATAGTAAAGTTTCAAAATCTAGTTCATTTCTGTTGCATACTACCTTGCAGGAAAATAAATTTTTATGCCAAATTCTGTGTAAAAAGAATCAATACTAAACTGTAAACACATATATATTGAATTTAGGTATCTATCAAGTATGCCATGTAAACTATCAATTAGATATTTATATAGATACGACAGGTGCATATATATATATATATATATTTCCATGTCAAGAGAGGAACATAACATATACATTAACATTAATATGCACTTATATACACATTTGTATGAACTTAAGTGCATATACATGTACATTGACACATGTATAAACACTTTTTGAGTGTATATATTTATTATGTGTTTATATATACAGAAACATATTAAATATATATAATAAAAAAAAATATTGTTTGTTTGTATGAATTGAAAACATATATTTGGAAAGTGTATTAAAGAAGAAAAAAAAATTGTAAGTCATTTTCAAACTACTTTCATTTTTCGAAGAGTTCTAAAAAAAATCTTTTACAGACAATCAAACGCTTAAAAATGTTGATTACCATCTTTGAAATTATTTTTTTAGATTAAAATGAAAGGAGTATATCTCCAATTGTGCTTCATCTTTGCTCACACTTGTAGTGAAAAAATCTCACCAGTCATCTTTGAAACAATGTGGCTGACTCTCCGTTGACACAGCGTACACCCCATGTTTGCAGTTACTACTATCACCTGAAACTAGTGATAAAGCAATGCAAAAGCAAACCATCAGTTACGACTCCTTAAAATTCTGTTAAATTTTCATTTCATTGTATGTATATATATATATATATATATATATATATATATATATTTAATTTCATGTAATGGATCTGACCATCCTCATGGATATCCATAGTACGAATTCTGTTTGATTATGTTTAGTTAGTACCATGTGGATTCAAATTTTACTTTTCCTAAAAGCTTTATTTGTTTTGAAACGTAAATGATTGTATATAAATATAAAGGTATGAATGTACAAGCCCATAAATGGGAGTAGCCCAATTCAACGAAAGGCCCACAATTCCAAACATTTGTAACCATAAAATGAATGGCAGTAAGCCCAAGCCCAACTAGAGGGATAGCCCACTCCTCCTAAAAGCTTCTGACCCAAAATAGATATATAAAATGGTTTTAGAGAAGTGTGTCTTCTGATCAAGTTTAAACTGTTGTTGAACCAAAAAAGACAAATGAAAGTAGCAACTTTTGACTCATAATCAGAACTTTCTCTTGTGTAAAAATTAAAAGGTTACTATCAATTCTTTCATTTCATCAAATATGCATATATATAGATGGTTTTTGCATACATCCATATTTGGTGCAATATTAATGTTTGACTTAGAAAGTATGTCAAATCAATAGAGTTTATATGTAAACCAGTACGATCAACATTCTACAATGGTTATCAAAGCAAACTAGAAATGAAGCTTATGAATTCATTTATTATGATCAACAGAAAGCTATACGCTGCAGAAGAACAAAGAAATCACTTATTTAATGGAAAATTCTAATGGTCCAAAACCAATAAATGTGATGAAACAAATAATTATCATTATAAATTCAAGAAAATAAGAGAATGTTCAAAACCTACCGAGGGAAGTGTAAGATTCTCAGCATATATGAGAGCTTTCTTTGTAAGTTTCTCCATTAATGTATCATTCAAGAACTCTCTCTCTCTCTCTCTAAGATGACGAGCTTGTTCTTCTCTTCACTAACAACAACATCTACCATATATTTGTCTCGGCATTATTGTCGTATGTTTATCATAATTAATTATAGTTGAACAAATATAATAGTTCAGACTTTACAATATAATATTACAAATAAAAAACTAAGTTCAACTTTGTGCTTCCCATTATTATAATTTTGTTGTATATTAGTAGTCACTTTTACAGTCATTGATATTTTTTATTTTTTTAATGGTTACAGTCATTGATACAGCTATATATATCTAGTACCACTAAACATTTTTTTTTTTTTTTAATTGGCAAATAACTCTTGCATTACGCGAAGACTTAAATCCTTTGTCTTTTTACTTTGAAAGGAAAGAATGTATCACTAATTATTAGATTGATTGATATTTCATCGCCTATCAGAAGAAAAAATTGGACTTCAAATTTTATTGAAACAAAATGAGCGTGTTTACACTGTACTACTTGTATAAATAAAATAAAGAAAGATTATAATAAATACCAAATTATGTATTACTGGAAGTTCAACCCAACACTCAACAAAGCATTTTTCCTTCTAGTTTGGGTTGGCACAGATTATGGTAAAATTCAATTGGCATGTTATGGCCACCAATATCGACCTTTTCTTATGTTTCAATGTGTAGGTGGGCTTCATGTTCTCACTAATCCTTTAAGTAATGCCTCATTATATTATAGTATTAAATTGAAGATAAGATTGGAATCAAAGGGCTTATTGAGGATTATAAAATTTGTTGATCAAACTTTCTAGTTATGGAGAAATTGATATTTTGCTTCCTTAAACAAGTATAAAGATTTGTAATAGAAATGCTTTGGTGTTTCTCACAGACTAAATGTATGTGCACGATAACAATTGTGCGCTTCAACATTCAGGCTGTGAAAATCATACATCAAGAAATGTATATAACACTTCTGAACCCATATGCTTTTGTCATGGTTTAATAATTTATTAATTATTTTTTTGGTAAGCTTTGTCATGGTTTATGAAGTTAGGCTTGCTAATTTTTCTTCTTCTCAGATTATACATGTAAATCTTGTCAAACACACTTTCATGCATGCAGTGTAAGTTTTATATGTTTTTTATAGGTTAGGTATGCCACCGTTAATGATGTATGTACATGGTATTTTGATTCAATGCATTCCCAACTTCTTTATTTATCTAATATCATGTAATGAGGTTGCCCATTTTCTTAAGTAATGTTTATCGTCTCGAAATAAAATCTGCCTTTGTCTTTGTTGGGTTGTTAAAAAAAAAAATTCACTCAGACCTGAATTATATGGATATCGTAGAAAAAGGGTAAGAAGCAAGAACCGGACAAGCTTAAGTGTTCTAAATTTTTCTTGGAAATACATAACTACTGAACCAAAGTAACACGTGGATAGGTTATAGTTTCCCAATGCATATGCTGGACAAAAGTCAAGCATAATACCTTCCAAATCCAATATTACTCCCTATAAAATTTAGCTTATTTAATAGTTCAAGATAGAAATAAAAGATTTTTTTATTTGTTAGATACACTCTTATACATGCATGATATACCCATGTTGGATACACAATCCCTGGGTACAGTAAAGGTCCATGTATCCAACATATTTAGTTAAACATGCAATGCTATACCTAGTACCTAACAAGAATATCCAATAATGAGTTTATGGGGGCTGCATGGAAGGAGAATGTTTCAGTCCTTCCCAAGCACACACAAATATTTAATTTCCAAATTTATTCACCAAGAAAAAAAAAAGTCTACAAGCTGTAAACATGTCAAAACATGTAAACTAAAATCAGAAACTGTAATTGACTTTTGTTAAATGCTTCCATGTTATAACTTCACAATATGGTGCACCGAGTCCTTGAGAAATTTTCAGGAAGCAATATAAATATATAACTCCTCAGAGGTGGATATCCTACTCTATTATTAAAAACATTTTAACAAGATGGTTTTCCAACGTCATGTATGCAAATGCTATTGTTGCAGTATTTTTTCAAGTGATCGTAAACCCATTGCATAATCAAATAATCAACCATGAGGCTGCTCTATACTCAACACAAACACTCCCCAGCTGTGTAATTTTTGTCTACACCACCATCTGAAAACCAGTTCACACATCTTGAACCGAAAGTCATGCATGATTGTCATGCTTGTTCAACATTAATTCAATAAATTTGTATCAATATATCATCATACTTTTTAACTTTATATGGGAAGGGGAAAAGTAAAAATAAAACACCTCAATGTTGACACGGATTGAGAGAAATAGGAAATGGGGGATTTAGATATCCTCCTGAAAAGTAAATGACCATTATTTATTTCCCAGAGCCTTAGGACACCGATCCATCAACCAAATGCATTTGCTCGAGAGCAAAATTTGATGTGTGTGTGTGTGGTTTTTTTTTTTGCACTTGTCAAACAAAAAAAATAAAAAATTTGATGTGTGTTGATTCCAGAATGGGTCACTTCGAGAGGAGGCACCCAATTTTTCTTGTGACTTCATCAACCATCACCAAGAAATCCTTTTCTGTTTCCACAACAGTCGAATACGGATTAAGTTTCTCTAAGAGAAAATTAAAAGTTGGATGTCCGGGTGACTCGGCGTCCTGACCATAAGCAGAAGTTTTGGTGTCACAGATGGTTAAAGTATGTTTCATAATCTCAAGTGTATCAAACTTCATCTTGACCTTCTTCACTGAAGCTATTCTGCATCCATTTCCCACTCACTTTCCCCATTTTTCTGTTTTTGAGGATTTTGTTGAGAATTAGTGACAGTATTCTCCCAATATAGTAGAAAAAGGTAATATATAATACTATAGGTTAGAGAGGCTTTATTTAGTTTCTGTATAAAATGACCAATAAACACCATAATATATGTGGACATAAGTTTGGTTCCCTAGGAAATTCATTCTTCGAACAAGAAAAAGCTTTGCTTGCTCCATGTTCTTTATTCTGCTGAGCAGCACTCTTCTGCTGTTCTTTACTTTGGTTTAGGGGTCTCTTAAACACATCAGTTCCTCACAGTGTTGCCTTATTCTTGTGATAGCGTCAATGTCAGATAATCACTAGAAATAGGCAGTTGTCTTCTACACTAAAGACTCACTAAAAAAAGAGTTTCCTTTCCCTGCACCAGAGACCTTAATAGCCATTGTATTGCAAGTCCTTGGTGTTTAAAAACTGTCAATATCTCGTAATGATTTGTTATAGGCAAGTACCTACTGCAAAAATAGTCTGTATCCAAAAGCAAGTCATGGATCAAAAGAAAACCACCACAATATAAAAAACAAGATCTTCATGAGATTTAATATTATGTTCAAATACTAAATTTTACCCTTGTTTCACGATCAAAACATACATCAAGAATTAGCTCTTGCACAATTTCTAAAGGCATTCCAAGTACATAACACAATCAATAACACTCACAATGAAACAAGCACCAAATGCAAAACAACAGTAATTACCTCCTGGAAGACCTTCTGTCCCTTGAGGCTACTCCATCTCTTCTGCTCTTCTCTAATATCAAAGCTCGTTCCCTATCCTTCTCTCGCCTCTCTCTCTTCAACCTTTCTTCCCTCAGCTCCTCCAATGTCTTCTTCCCACTACTCTTACCCTCTTCCTTCCCCGTTCTAAATTTATAATCATCTCCACCACTCTCACCATTCGAATCATCACTCGGCTTCAATAGATACCACGGCAATTTCACGCCTTTCCCAGCAACTCCATACCCTAATCTATACTTCTCATCCTCCGGCATCACAACCTTCGGTGCCTCCTCCTTCTTCTTCATCATCTTCAGCTTCTTAAAAGCCCCTCTCTTATCATCTTCTTCACCATCCACACCACTTTTAACTGGATCAAAGATCTTGATACCTTCAAAAAGATTAATGTGATTTGATTCTGATTCGGATTCCAATTTCGGTTCTGATTTCGATTTCGATTCAAATTCAGTCGATTCTGCGTCGGCTTGAGTTGAGGGGGCTAAGCCGCGGGCTTGGCGGAGCTGCTCCAGGCGAAACTCGGCGTCTCGCTTTCGAGACTGTTCGCGCTTGAGCTGCTCTTCTTTGGCGGCGGCTTCTTCGTCGAGTCGGACTTTCTCTCTGTTTTCGAAGTTGTAGACGTTCCATCGCTTCTGAGGTAGAATGTTCAGACCACCGTGACCTCCCATAGTTGGATGGTTTCAGATATGGCGATAATCACACTAACAAAACCCTATATTTCACGAATTGCGAAATTATATATATATAAGTGCGGCTGCATAAAAAGCAAACCCTAATTCAATTCAAGCTTGAGAAAATAGGAATATTACACAAACAAAACCCTATATTCCATGAATTGGGAAATTATATATATTTGTGTGTGTGTGTGTCGATGGATAAAAAGCAGACCCTAATTCAATTGAAGCTTGAGAAAATAAGAATTCAATTACCTGCGAACTAATTTGGAGCAATCACTACAATAGCGTCTGAAATTGGAACAGATGAAACAAAACCATTGCGCGAGAGAAAACTAAAGAGGGGCGGAGAATTGTGTGCGCGCGTGTGTGAAGCAGATGAAAGACGGATCCCATTATCTGGGCCCAAAGAGAAAAGGAGCCTGCTTACAAGCAAATCAACGGCCCAAAACAAATGGTAGCCCCATCATTTCGGTGCATGGTTTGTTCATCGGAAAAAATAATAATTGGAAAACAAAAGCTTTTTTCAGAAAGTTACTTGAGGTTACATAAATACTCTGGATATTATACCCAATGCACAAATGTTGTAGCATGCATCGAAGTTTCAAGATAAATAAATAAATAAATAACTATGTTTTAATAGTTTTAGTTGGAGTGTGTTTGGCATTAAAATTTCACAAGCTACAAGCCTACAAGTGTTTCTACTTCGAAACTTCATTTATAATTGTGAATGATGGGACAAAAATATACTACTTGAAAAAAACATGTATATATATATATATATATATCTCTTTTGGTTATAAAGCTTTTATTGTTTATTTTTTATTTACCTCAACAAAAAAACTTCCACCCATTTTGGATCGTAAAAACATCATACCCAATGCACAAACTCTCCAAAAATGATGAATGTCAACAACTTTACTTTCATATTTTGAAGAAGATGCCCTCCCAAGTCTCGAATCCGCAAATCCGCAACACATCGTTTTAGTTATAAAAACTTTAAATCTCCACCTACTTTAGAAAGTTTGGAAGTTTCACCAGACTATATAACCCTTGATAATGGCTATAAAGTTTTTTAACAATAGCTCAAATTCAACACTTCTGAACTGTAATTGCATGACTTGTATCTAGAGATAAAATCTATAGAATGAAAGTATTTGTATTACATCCAAACTTTTAACGACCACGTACATTTTTAACGACTACAAACTACTTCATTAGTTGTACGGAAAAAAGTGTGTCATTACAAATCACAAGAACACCAAAAACATTCTTTCCAAGTGTTCTCTTCCTTTTTTTCCTTTCCCAACACACGAAGCATCAGGATAAGGCAACGTAGGCAGTGTGCAGTGT
The DNA here is from genome assembly GCA_026545225.1 of Cornus controversa. Taxonomy (NCBI): domain Eukaryota; kingdom Viridiplantae; phylum Streptophyta; class Magnoliopsida; order Cornales; family Cornaceae; genus Cornus; species Cornus controversa. Next base: position 91,232,382 of record CM048846.1, on the reverse strand, counting down.
TATATGGCTCAGCCAGTTTCCAGTCAGATGAACAAATCCAGATTGACTGCAATATAGCACACCATACAAAAAATATAATGTCAGACAGTATCGAGCATATACCAAAAACTATTTCCTAGTTCATTTACTACATCTATTGCATGCAATTCTATAAACATAACTAACTTCATTTACTGAGATATAATTGACAAACTGAATCCCTAGAATGCACCGGCTGGATTTGAAATTCCTTCTATCAATAATTCATCAACCACAACCACAATATGGAAGTATGATGAGGCGTGAAAAAGCAAGGGACAGTTCATTGCCTCCATTATCACATCAGAAGATGAAGTCACTGATCTCAACACACTTGTCATTCTGAGTATGCTTCGTGATAATATATGCACTATCTTCCACACCTGCATTTAAACAATTCATTCTGTGCCTGCAAAATTGACAGCCCATAGCTAGATCTGTTATTTGGTATATTCGAGATACAAAAGAAAGATGAAGGATGAAGTTACAGTACTTACCAAGCAAAGTGGTCCTCGCAGCATATAGAACCCCAGATAATTGAAAGTCCAGCTCCTTTCCTATAAGCGCATATTCAATTTATTACACAGATAAAATAATAAAGGAATTCCCAAGAAGTAGGGATTCGTTGAGTTGAGTCGAATATATTAAAGGGATATATATATATATATATATATATATATATATATATATCATACTCAACTGCATGTGCATATTGAAGGAAGATTAACACCTAAATCAATCAATAGTAAAAAATCTTAAGATCTCTTTCAAATCATCACTTTTTTTTTAACCTACTAAAACAAAATTATTTTGAGCAATACTAGCACAGTCCTAGGATGAAGTTCTTGAAACTTATACATATCAAACTTGAAATCAATCAGTTCAAAAGTTGATACGATTTTTAAAAAAATCAAATCCTAAGATTTATATGAAAACTCAACTGGGTTCATATACCAGATCATAACTAGATTCATAATATCATCAGTGACATAGTATCAGAATAGTCGATACCTCTAATGGCCAGTTTATAAACCACAACCAATATTTTCACAATTTTCATTGGAATAACGGTGTTGCTGACCATCAGGCTTAAAATACCTTAAAATTTACATTTATTATCAGAAGTCTGAAATCGGAATACAATGCCCCCACCCCAATCTCTCTCTGATATTTCAGTTTTTAAACTAGAACCAATATTTTGGCAACCATTATAGAAAAACTATATGTCACTGAGCAACAGGCTCAAAGAAACCTTGTAGTTTTTTTCAAGGTCCGAATACAACACTGCCCCTCTTCTTAAGCATTATCAGATAACATACGGGGCAAACCCATTTTAAATATTCTAAGTATTGAGAAGTGAAAAAAATAATTACAAGAAAACAGAAAACATCATAAGCGATATAGGTCACTAACCATGTTGCAGTATTCATATCATAGAACTTGTCAAAGGCTTTATCAAAACAGTATTGACAAGCCAAAAGATCCTTGATATCAGTCACCTTGCACGTTGATTTACAGCATTTGACCTATGCAAATAACAAAATAGCATTACTAAGCATGTGAAACAATTACAAGAATGACAAGCATCATACAACTTAGAATATCAAGCTAAATTAAGTGACAACTTTCTCTGTTTATGAAGAAATATCCATCAGTCCAAAATCTCAGGAGGAAGCAATGATATAGCATAAATCCATCCACAATTATGTATCATACCCTTGTTGTTCTATCCATTTTCAACAAGCAATAGATGATATGACTTTTGAGGCTTCTTTGGAAGAAGGAAAGGAAAATTAAAGCAAAAGAAAGTAGAGACAATAATGAGTAGCTAAAACAAGCATACAAGAAAAGTTTTTTAACTTGGTTAGAATTTAGAACTAGCAGCATATAAATATTATAATCCACTTAGCGGAGTCATACCTTTCATGGATTATTGTTTTTCATTAATTGACCATAGAGCTAATTCCTAGTCAAGATGAGTTTTGCCAATCACAGTTGCAGAGTTATATGGATGACAAGTACAGAGCAAACTGCCTCCTCTGAAATACAGTGCAGAGGGGTAAAGCTTACTGAGCTCACTTAGAAGTAAGAATTTAATTAGCTAATTTAAAGTCAGTCTGTTTTCAAATTTAGTTTAAAAGAAAGGTGAGCTGTTCCTAATATAACTTTTACTCATTCTGTCCGTCCTTTGCATTTTATTTGAATCTCACAGTCACACAATGCAGAACAAAGCAGAGGCCTCAAAAAACTCGAGTTCAACTAGGCCATCCAAAAGAGAACTAGTGAACAGTAAATTTGAACTTCATAAACAATTTTTTTAAAGTTTCAGACATTTGTTAATCATGAATTAACCAAATAAGAAGATCACTATATTCTTTTTCTATTTGCAACAATACTTGATGTTCAATGTATGTCACTCACCTCTTTCTTTGACCTAAACTCCTCTTGATTCTATAGAATCTCTTTTATATTGTCTTCCAAATAAAGGAGAATAAGGAGGAAATGGAAAATATATTTTTGGCTTGTAAATTTAGAGTCATGAAGCAAACATGTACCACATATCAACAAATGATCTAAAATCCAAGTATTAACACTATAACAAATTTAAAGCTCATTACAAAAAATTTTGTTTAATAGCTGACTCGTGACCATATCCAAAATATTGCATATCATAACGAATTGCACCACTGATATTTTAATACCATGCTTGGCTACTATAAAGAACACTTTTTGATCAATGCTAAGAATCATAACCAAATCCCAATTCTCCTAACAGATGGTACAAAAGAGACCAAGTATAATACTATAATACTGTGTTTGGTACGCAGGAATGAAATGGAATGGAATGCCCATTCCAATCATTCCTTTGTTCGGTATGGATTTTAAGGTTGGAATAGTCATTCTCTTATAATAAAAATCCAATCCAGGGAATGAAAATCCATTCCATAGCTAAACGGCCTAAACCTATGGAATGGCCATTCCATTCCCAAGTAAGATTAAAAAAAAATTGATGTTCCTAATAAGCCCTTCACCACATCGCCACCTCCACCTCCACCGCCTTCCACCACTGCCACCGCCGCCGCCGCCTTCCATCACCACCACCACCTTCCACCACCACCACCACCGTCACCACCTTCCACCATTGCCACATTCACCACCTCCACCACCATCGTCGCCTTCCACCACCACCTACACCACTGTTGTCTTCCACTACCACCACCGCCGCCGCCGCCGCCACCGCCTTCAACCACCACCTACACCACTACCGCCTTCCACCACCGTCATCACCACCTCCACTGCCTTCCACCGCCTTCCACCACCTCCACTGCCTTCTACCACCGTCGCCACCTTCCACCACCACCATATACATCATTGTTGTTTTTCACCAGTACCACCGCCTTCCGCCACAGCCACCGCCACCTATACCACTGCCGCCTTCCACCAACACCGCTATTTCTTTTAAAAAGATTATAGAAGAATGTTATTTTGTTAGTTTAATTTATTCATCACAGAGAGGGGTATTTTGGATAATTCAATTTAAACTTCATTTCATTCCTACATATTTTCATTTTTGCAACCAAACAGTAGAATGGGAATGACCATTCCATTCCCACTTGCATTCCATTCCATTCCTGCGTTCCAAATGTAGCCTAATTCTACATGATAAACACTAGAAGTTTCTAGCCAATATAGTACGCATTTGTGCATATAAAAGGCAGTTGACAGCCAAGAAAAATCTCACCAAACGCTTGAGCTTATAGGAGTAATATTGTCGATGAGAGGGGTGCGCCCTGATATGCTCGCTCAAATGGCCTGCACTGGAAATTATGAAATAATTCAGTTCATAACCCGCTCTCAAGAAAACTTTACATCATAAAAACTCATGAAGAATTTAGCATTAATTATAGAAATATTGCAGACCAGAGTAGAACTAACAACTAAGTCCTCAGCAACAAGATGCTCAACCATAACTCCCCACCCTCCCTTCCCCCCCACACCAAACAAAAGAAAAAAGAAAAAGGACATTTGTCAACACTATTTCAGCAGTATATTCCCTTGTAGCAAATGGAATTATCTGCCAATTTGCTCTAAAATCCATTTTGGATAATCATCCACCACATGTCTGTCTTCGAACATAACAAAAACAGTAGAGAATGCCCCTTTCATCTCATTTGGAAACTAAAAGACTGGCAATCTTCCCCACCAGTTGTTCATGGTACAACTAGATATGAATCAAAATATCCCCCACCAAAATTTCTTCATCTTCAGCATGATCACGAGCCTACCACCCAAACCCCTGCACCTAACCAAGTGCCCAGAATGCAGAGCAAGCATGGGAGCGGAAGCGAGAGCGTAAAATTTGAAAATACCTCATGTTGAGAGCGTTTTAAGACCACCTATGCCATACACAAACAAAATATACATACATATTTATAAGTACATAAATATATGTATGTGATATATATATATATATATATATATATATATATATGCACACATTTGGTATGTGCATCTTAATAAAAAAAGTAAAATAAATATTTGGAACATGCACACAAATACTTGTTTTTTTTTTCACTTGAATTGTATGAATAGAAAAAAGAAAAAATAGAGACACTAACAAAAAGATAAATAATGTGACCTAATGGTAGTTCCTCATTAATAAGTGATAACTCAGGTTCAAGTCTTCTCATGCCAGTTTTTCAAGATTTTGTAAATGGTTCCAGCCAGGCACAGGAGACCAATCAGGTGCCTGCCAGTATATGCCAAACCTAGTCAAAAGTTATGTGAGAGAGAGAGAGAGAGAGATTCTGCAATAATTCACATATATATAGTGGGAGCATGGAATCCTTTATAGAAACTCAATTAAAATTTTCGTGTACAAGCATATGACACTGCTTCAAATGTAAATTAACTTGACACATATATGAGATAATATATATATATAAGCTCCTTCCCTCCCAATGAGGAATAATACCCCTGGATTTAATGATTTAATCACTAACAATATCTTCCCACAGAGATTAGTTCATCCACTTATATAAAAGCTTCCATTTTAAACAACCAAAAATCCAAAAGTCAAGCCCACCAGATAATGACACTGGTAGAGAGTACATATTTATGAGAACTCGACCAAGAGCAGAACAATCACCAAGAACACAAGCCGATTAACTCAAAATATCGTTTCAACAGAATCTGAAAAAATAAAATGAAATGCAAGTATTCTTACTTACCTGTCACATAATGTAGTACTGCAGTCAAGGCATGTGGCCAAACTTGATAACCTATGACAAGCATTGCACTTTGCAATTGGCATGTTTTTGCCAATTTGGTGGCATCTGCAAACAAGGAGAGACCAAAGAAGAAAAGGCGTGATGCTAAGTCCCACAATGAATTGCATATCATGTGATCAATAGCATAAAAAATAATCGGCAGATAAATACCGACTAATAATTCCATTTGCTGTCCTTTAATCAACTAGCTTGATTTAGAGTGTGGAAACAGGAATATTATATATAACAGAACAAGGTTAATGGTAGATCACTTAAATTCTTGAATGTAGACGTTTGACCAAGATTTAAAGAAATCTAACAATATTCAAACTGATCTAGGAATATCCACACTACAAAAGGAGGAAGGACTATTACATTAGAATGAATGTTGGAAATAACAAGCTCTCTGCAAATACACCATGCAGCGAGCACTTGGGAGCATCAGAAAATCTCATTAATTTTTTAATTTTTTTTATTTTTTGAAAGCAGATTATATAAATTAGGCTGTGTTACAAGCAAGGATTAAAATTTCCTTTTTGTTTTCACTTATAAAAAAATGTATATATATCCTTTTTGTTTTCATTGAAAGGGCTTTAACGTTTCCATTTCCAAGTGAACCTAAAATATAGGTAACAAATGTAATTCACATGTTACCATGAAAATAAATTTTAGGTAACAAATGAAATTCACAAGTTACCATGCAAATGAAATGTTCCTACCAGAACTTAGTGAAATCAAAACATACCAAAGTGAATGATTTTTTTCCTCTGTGTAGACAGTAATCTCAAGGACTGATAAAAAATAGTATAATTTAATTTTTTTAAAAAGAAGAAATAGGTTGAAGGATTGAGACACAAAAACTCAAGAAGCTAACTCCAATTTCTCTAAGAAAAAACAAAAATGGTGAACAAGTAGAAGAAGAGGAAAAGAGGAGGTATACAAAGAGCTCCTCGTATTCTTAAATGCTAATTTTTATAACTTGGCTAAAAAAATTTTTACCCCAGGTTGTTACTTTTTCTGGTTAGATTAGACTGTAAAATTACTATTAACTTCTGTCAAAACATTTACTTTGTTATATATGGTTCATGCATCCTATGTCATGGTGTTAAATTTAATTATAGTAATTCAATATTACATGAGAAATTAACTTTGAAATCTTTTATACTTGTTTTCTGCTAGTAAGAGAATTGTATGACAATATATAATGGCTTATTCACATTTGTGTTTGCTCCTCATCCGACCTTATTGTCCTCTTCATGGATGGATGCATAGGTATAAAACATGTTCAATTATCAATGGTTGACTTATCTCCTCCAATCATACATATATATACTTTATATTTTCAAGCATTTCCATTTGTTTCAAACTGAAGAAATACATGCTATAACTTGTTAAGATGACAGGCAACAGGGAGAGAATAAAATCAAGGTCATTGTTATTTCACTGTTATTGAGGAACAAGCACGCTGCCAACCATACCAGAGAAAAAGGAAAAAGAGTACCAAGATGAAAATAAAATGCTACCAGAACAAGGATATAGTAAGAAATTATGAAACCTTTTGTACAAGTCAAGAAGATCCCTGGATATGGAACTGGAATTTTTCTGACCTACTGCCACCTGTATAAAAAATAACTTTAATAAGCTATACTTAAGTATAGTTATCACAGTAGTAAATTATGAAATTCAACTATGTGATTTTCATTGAAGTAAAACAAAATTAATACCTGGTTATATGTTTCACCTATACAAAAGGATTGACAATTAGATGTCACCACCAAACAATCTTCAGGAAGGTGTCCAGGCCTCTCACATTTCCAACTACAATGGAAAGATCAATTATTATAGACAATTTGTAAAAAAAATTGAGCATGATGAGGGTATATTCTGTGGTTGGAAAAAGTGTAGACATCACTGACAGTATAATTGACTTTTTTCACATAGCACCAGTTCAACCAGAATTTAATTTTTGTGGTTTAGAGCTTGTCTAGATAAATGGTACATCACTAAAAAGTTTGATGATGAAATGTACCACTTGTAAGTGCAGAGGCTGGATCTCTTCTTGGACCAGCGAAGACGGTTAGAATCCCAAGTATCCCATCCAAACTCGGGCATTTGCAATGCACATTTATGTCCAGTTGAGTCTTCCACTGGACTCTGGTTGCTTAAGGGCTCCTAAAAACATTATAGATGAAAGGATTCAGAGTTCTGAAAGTGGAAGAAAAGTGAGATGTTCTTGATTTTGAACCCAAATTACACGGGAAGTGAAAATATATATATATAAACCAACCTCAGGCAGCTTGAGGTTCTCCAAAAGCTCAGCTTTGCATTCCATGCTGCAGATATCGTCCTCTGTCTATCATAATAGACATAAGAACACAACATACAAAATCACTGGGTGTAAAAAGGAAAGGGAACAAGGTCTGAAGAAGATTTAAAATTAACTTAAATAACAGGTCAGATATCCCACCTCATTGCAAATATATTCTCCATACTTTCCACACACCACACAAACAGGTTCTCCTGGAACAGGAAAACGCTGCTCACTTCTCTTCTTAACCCGATCGACTTCATCCATGTTACCTAAAAGAAGTAAATCAAACAAATTTTGTAACAAGGAATCAAGGACTTATTTGCTATTGCCAGCCACATCTCCACATTGAAAGAATAAAGAGACACCAAAACATACACATCCATTCCCCAACTTAATTTCTATACCATGAGCTTTAGGCTGGATATAGTTTCATAGAAATCTTTGGCCCAAGCAACAAAGCAGCATTCTATATGCAGGTTCAACTCAGTACATAGAGCCTATGAGTTTGGTTTATGTTTGGACTGTGATATTAGCCAATGAATGGGAAGATTCAGGTTGATGAATTTACTCAAGTCATACCATAACAGTTGGCAAAGGAAAAAAACTAGTATCAACAAGTAACTCCCATGTACTTGATATACATAAAACTAAGTTAGAGTTGTTTGTAGTTTGTACAAGAAGTCAATAACTAGACTAAAAATCTATATGTACTCTGTTAAAGTCCCATGCACCTTTAAGTGTTATTTAATTAAATACTCATTCTTCATTTTTCAACAAAATATTTTTGCCTAAATTTGAAATATCCTTTGGAAGATTTCAACTAACTTAGCTGGTAAGTCTTTCAGTAATCATTAAATGAATCATGCCTTCACCAATATCCTTTCTTTTTTTGGAGGGGTGTACATGGAAAAATTGAGGAAATATCCCAGTTGGACGAAAAGGAAAAAAGTAATACCCTTAGATGAAGATTTTTACATATTTTTCTCCCCGCATAAACTCCCCAATGCAACAATTTACCAATCCATTAAAACTACTCCTCAATATTCATGCCTTATTATGTTCCTCATCCTTCTAGAGTCAATGTGTACCAAAGCTCTTCCTCCCATTTGTGATGTCCAAAATCTTGTTATGGGCACACAACAAAACCATGTCACTCACTCTCCTTCAACTAGTCAGCTGGCATGGATACTAAGAGATGATTTTTTAACTTTGGTTTTCTCAGTATAGTCACCCAAGAAAAATTTTAGCATTATATTGACTCGAAACATCAGCACAGTATCAAAACATCAAATTTCATAAACTATGTGCCAGTGGGGAAAAAAAAACTATAAATAGATCTAAAATATGACACTGGCATAACAAAAGCATAAAATGATGTACTGATAGTTAAGATGGGCATCCAGAGACAAACCATAATTAGGAGGATCCTGCTTTTCTTCACAATGACCCAGAGTTGAACTAGAACCAGGAGGATTGTGCTTCTCTTTACATTCTGAGGAAGTACTTCTATCACCTGATTTTTATGGAGACATTTTCAGATTAAGATGACCACAATTCCAATGCCAAAACACAACTTCTACATTTGTAAGTTGCATAAGATACACCACTATGCTAGATCGTAAAAAAACGGGAACAGCACAGCAGTTGAAGAATATTTACCATTTTTAAGCTACAACATTGTTATTATGGTGGGGAAAAAAAATGCAATTGGAGAGAAAATAGGAAGAAAAAATGCAAATATATATATGGTAGTCCTAAAATTATACCCTCTACAATTAGATAATCCAATTTTGCAGCTGATATGAAAACAAGAAAGTTCGACAGAATGGCACATTTAAATCATAGGTCTGATTTGTTAAACAATGAACTGCATCATTTATTTTGTTTCTTGCACAGCAAAAAGATTAATTGTTGCATTAACAGTTATAATAACTCGTTCATCATTAAGTTATACTAATAAAATGAAAAAACAAAAGGATATATATCCTATTTTAACTCATTATCAATAATGAAAGTGTGAGAGAAAAATTAGGTGTAACACCCATTGGTGAGAAAATTAGAGAGAGTAGACTTAGGTGGTTTGGACACATACATCGGAAACCTAGAGACGCGCCGGTCAAAGGAGAAGACTAATTGTAATATAAGGTAAGAGATGGAGAGGGTGACCAAAAATAACATGGGATAAGGTTATTAAAAATTACTTTAAAAAGTTAAACATTGTAGGTGAAACGGCATGTAATAGAAGAGATTGGAGAGGGAGAATTCATGTGGCCGACCCCATTTATATGGGATTAAGGCAAGGATGATGATGATGATGATCTTATAAAATTGCAAGTGAAGAATATCTAAACGCTAATTATATCTTATACCACAGAAGATCAAGTAAAAATAACTACACTTAATTTTTCAACACATCATTACCCAATATTTTCAATGATTAAAAGGTAAAAGAATGAAATAACAGAGTCCCGACAAGAACTTACTATCATACTCCACCAATTGCAAACCTGAACTTGTATTTTCCTGTAACATAATGAAACCCATAGGATTTGAAATAACAATGGGCATGAACTAACAAGTTAAATAAGTAGCAAAGCAGAACAATCGTCAGTACCAAAGCATCCACAGTTAATTGCTGATAAGCCAGAGATGAACCGACTTCCTTCCTGCTCATACAAATAAAAATCAAACTAAAAAACAATAAATTAATGTCAATTAACCAAACTAAATCTACCAGAACAAGCAAAGGGAACCATGTCTGAGCAACTTTATAAATCACAAGTTGAAATTTCAAGCTTAATATATAAACAACAACAATCAAGTCTTATTTCCAACTACTTGGGGTTTCAAGCTTAATATATGATATTTAAAGAATTGATGGAATTCAAATTCACCTCCTTTTGTCAATGTAATTCTGGTGAGACATTGGTCCATCATTCTCTTCAATTCCATTGTTCCGATCAGGCAGTGACCTCGGTTCTCTGCGGCGTTTACGATGTACGGTCCTGTCATTGCCGGGGATTGGTTCTTCGGTCGGAGGAGCGTTTCCGGTAGCAACATTATAAGCTGAAAATTAGGGCAAGTAGAATTAACAAGCAAAACCCTAAATTAGCATTGAAATAAAGGAGTGAGTGAAATTGAATGGAGACCTCTGAGGTTCTGAAGAACAGAGTTCAAATTGAAGTCTTTGTTGTATGCAAAGGAAGGGTTCTTGTAGAAATTCGTTCTCGTCCCCATTTGCTGTCTCTGTTTTATTGTTCAAACTACAATTTAATTGTTAGTTTAAAACCAAAACCAAAACCAAAGGTTAGGTTTCAGAGCAGCCCCGTAAAACGTTTAATCTGAACAAATTTTTTTTTTTTGGAAGATGGTGCGGATGTCATCGGTTAAAAAAAAGAGAAACAACTTCTCAAGTAGCCTTTTTCTTTTTTTTATTTTTATTTTAATATTTGACATTCCATTTTTGCCCTTCACTCCAAATTTTCAGTCTCCGAATCAACACTCGCCAAACATACTTTACCCGGAGATATTTCGCAAATATTTCATTTCGTCTTTACACTCCACAGCTCCAAAAGGTCCGACAGCAACACTCAGTAACAAGGTAAGAGTAAGACCAATTGTTTTACATGTTTAAGATGACGTGTCCCAATCAAAACTTGTCACGTCACCCCTAACTCCCTAAAGTTACAAAACAACTCCTCACTAACCATTCTCTTTCTTAGCCTCTATAAATACCTCCCTCAACTCTCGTTCATTTCACCAACACATACCAACCAACGGGGCAAAGAGAGAAACAAGTTAGTTTCTCTTTGCCTCTACCAAATTCTAATTCATTTTCTTAAACTTTTGGTTAGTTTTTCGAGCGGTGCATGTCATTAGGAGTTTGAACCAAAGTGACAAGTTTAGAGAAGATATTCGGTAAGTGCATGCCGGTTCGAATGCTCCTTCTACACCAAAAAAAATAATAATGAGATATGGAAAATTACTTCCAACTCGTAAAATTCCTTTGTTAATTTCCTAAAGCTTTAATCAGATTTTCGAGTCGTGCATGCCATTAGGGTTTTGAACTAAATTGATTGGTTTAGAGAAGATTTTTGACGAGTGCATGCTCGTTCGAATGTTCTCTTTACACCGAAAAAGAATAATGAGATGTGAGAAATTTCTACCAACCCATAAAATTCCCTTATTCATTTCTTTAAGTTTTGGTCAGATTTTTTGAGTGGTGCATGCCATTAGGAGTTTGAATCAGAGTGACCAGTTTAGAGAAGATACTCGGCAGGTGCATGCACGGATCCTGTATGTGGCGTATAAAGTTATAATTGACAAATTTTGGTGTCAAACCTAATATGATTGAGTTGTAATTCTTATTGATTTCTTGTAATCAATCATGGAGCTAAAGATTCAATAGAGACCAAAAATCAAATGCATAACAAGTCGGTTGATTCAAGTGAGAACATGTCCTATTCATTGTATATAAAGCCTTGGAATTTTTCTAAATTTTTATTTGCAATTAATTATGTTTTAATTGTGGTAAAGCATGAGAAATTGGTTTAAATATGTGTTTCGTGAGTTATGGGACATTTTCATAATTTTTAAGTTCGGGTATGGGACTCGAGAGGAGCCGGATGACTCGGAAGACTCTTACAGGTCTTGAAAATTTATATAAGGGCTTATGTGAATAATTAAGGGACTTAAAAGATAAGTTGGGAGAAGAAATTGTTAGTATGTGATTAGTAGAGAGTTAATAGTAACAAGGAGCAAATTAAGAGAAAGAGAGAGACTTAGTTGCAAAGATGGTAAACATAATTTGATTTATATAATTTATTTCACCACAAAAATCAAAATTTCTCTCATCTCTCTCTCACTACAACTTCATCCCAACTTCTCTCTAGAATTTAGATGGCTCAGAGTGAGGTTTGAAGATTGTTCTAAGAGAAAAAATTGTTCTCCTCATAATTCTCTTCGATTTGATCGGTTCCAGGTTTAATTTGGTGAAGATTGAAGAAATTGGTGAAACTAGGGCTTAAATTTGGGGATAACTCAAGAAGATAAAGTTGTTCTCCTTTCTACGATCTATGCTTCTGCGGTTCAAAAATAAAATTCAGAGAAAATTGAAGATTTGGTGATTTGGGGCTTTTCAAATTTTAAGCTTAAAATTGAGATAGGAGTGTTCTCTCCACCTTATCATCAATTCCTTAGGAATTTATGTTGATTTCGGATTGTTTAGCATGTTTAGAAGTGCTAAGAAGTGGTAACTGTGAGTCTTGCATCTTTTCTTATGCTTATACTTTTTAATTGAATCTTCACATGATAATTATGATAATATTAATGTGTCTTGATGTTGTATATAGATGTCTTGTTGAATTTGTTAATGGAAAGTATGTTAGATTATGTATAAATGTGAACTATGTATGTGAATTATTTGTACATGCCATATAGGCTAGCAATTGAAGGTATATGTTGTTCATCAAAATGATTATAGTTGTGGAGATTTTGTTGTACATGTTGCACGCCACATGTTTGATAAAATGTATGAGGATGTTATTTGTTTATAAAATTGCATTTTGTAAATGCCTTATGAGATAATTGATATTGCATTGTCATATGCATAAAAATGACATTTTTTAGCAATGAATCAAGTGGCTTATGATGCGTTTGGAAATGTGTGATACATTTGAAATTGTAAGTATTGACATACTTGAAACCTATGTGATTGGTTGTTGATTTTAGGAAGAGGTCAAAAAAGCAAAAAGGGCTCGAAGCCCTAGAGTACAAAGCCTAGAACTTAGCCAATGTAGTTTCGTTTAGACTATCAGGTTAGTAGCTCGTAAAGTTGAATATATTATATAACTGGCTCAATAGCGGTTATCCGGTGGTTCTACGAATACTCCCACTTTATGTGATTTCAAGATTTACGTGACTTGGTGTTTAAGTTTTATTATTGAATTGTGATATTCATGTTGCTGCTTATATGATCTTTCATTAACTAAGCATTATTGAACATTTAATCTATCCATATATTAGGTTAAAGTTCCATGAACATAAGCATTGAAGTATGTCACGTAATATGTAAGAATGTTATGATTGCATTTCATGAACATTGGGAGTATGTCATGTAGTACATAGGAATGTCATAATTGCATTTCATGTATGTCGCGTCAAGTTGATGCTTAAGTTGGTTTGGGTATCTCTACCAGAAATGTTAGCACTCACCTATGGGAAATGATTATTTTGGCTTATACATGAGTTAGTTTGTACATGTGAGCTTTTGGGAGTTTGAAATGGTGAAATATCATGATTTTGGGACTTTCGGTCAACTGGTTGGCCTTTCAGCCAATTGGTACATCAAAAGTCCCGAGAGATGAAAATTGCAGACTCTGCCAGAACAGGTTTCGCCAATTGGAAGTACTTTTTAGCCGACTGAAAAAATGCCATCAACCGACTAATAGGGAGTCCATCAATCGACCAAAATTGGGCTGGCCTAGAATTCAATTGATTTTGGATTGGAAATAACGAGGATGGATACATAGGCTATAGTGGAGCCAACTGGGATGAATAATGATGAATGTACGCGCATATAAATATGTTTGTACGATATTGCTTCTGTGGTTGTAAGGTTTTTGGGATAGTTTATGTGGTTAAATGAACAGGTTCACTCTCGAAATTCAGACTCAAAATAAGGATTCCGGTGACTCGAATTTTGGGGTGTGACATTATTGGTGTGTTAGGACACATTGCCACTACACTTAAGAGATTGATTTAAAAAAACTAAAGGTTTTAAAGTCAAAAAGTCAGATTCATGGAACGCGAATTAATAACATATCTCTTATCAAATATCAAATATAATTTAAGTTACATTTCCATCTTCTATCACCTATTGATATAGGGTAGAAAGCACGAACACTTGACCAAGGATGTTGTATCCGTGTTGGACACTCGGACACCGTGTTAGACACTCGGACATTCCTTAGACACGTATCGGACACTTCTATAAGTGTCCTGATATTTTTCTTTTTAGGATACTTCTCGGATACTCCTTGGACACTTCTCGAACACGTGTCGGACACTTCGTAGCAATGACCAACTTGCATACAGCTCCATAAGAAGGCCCTTCTTAAAGAGCGGGATGAATTAATCTTGAGATTAAATGCAATCTCCTTGCTAAGGCAAGATGCACACCTCCATGAGGGCTCTTCTTAAAAGGGCGGGATGAATTAATCTCGAAAAAATGCAACCAACTTGCATTCACCTCCACGAGAGGGCCCTTTGGCGAGATGGATTAATCCCGAGATCAAATGCAATTTCCTTGCTAAGGAAAGACACGCACCTCTACGGAAAAGCCCTTCTTAAAAGGGCGGGATGAATTAGTCTTAAAAAAATACGACCAACTTGCATATACATCCACGAGATGTTCCTTTTTAAAGAGCGGGATGGATTGATCCCGTGATCAAATGCAATTCCCTTGCTAAGGCAACACCACATCACCCTTAGGGCTCTTTTCAAAAAATGAGATATCTTAGTCTCGAGAACAAAAATTCAAACCTCTTATTAAAATGGTTCCACTCATAAAATATTTTTTTAAATAAAGTGCCCAGTACGAGGCATGGCCAAGGAAAAGTTTACTTCAAATGCTACATGTCTAGTACACCGGCGCGGTCACATCTCCTCTGTTTTGCAGGAAGGCTAGCAGAACTGGATCATGAGAATTTTTGTATCATCACTAGTGTATGTCTGTACTTATGGCACTATCATGCATCCTTAATCATAACCGTTAGATAGACAAATACATTTTGACCTACATGATTAATTTTTTAACAACTTTTGACCGTCAAATTGACTTTTTGTCACTTTAACAATACATAACCCCCCCCCCCACACATATAGATAAAGACATTTTGACCCATATGATTAATTTTTTAATAAATTTTGACTATTAGATTGATTTTTTTGTCTTATTATACCAAGCTTATATATATAAAGAGTGTGGCTAACATCCCTTCTTTCATAAGGAGGTTAGCTTTGTCCCCACATTTTGTTGGTAAAAAATGTCTTTATAAAAACTTGTCACATCATAAAAAATAAGGGTATTATTCAAAATTTTAAAACTCAACTTTCTCTTTGAAATCTCATCTTCCCAATCACCGTGCTTCCACCACCCCCAACCCACCACCACCACCACCCTGCCACCACCATCCCCATCCCCACCCTTCCACCACCATCATGTCGTCACCATCCCCATCCCCACCCCCATCACTACAGCACGACCACCGCGGTGCCACCATCCCCATCACAATGTGTATTCTGGTGAAATAAACCTCAACCACCATATTTACCCACACAACCACCACCAACACCACCATCCATACCCCCACAACCACCGTCAACACTATTTTAATTTCGGCTAATGAAACCCATAATCGAAGTTCTCGTGCTCGGAGATAGCAAGATCATTCTCGGTGGCAGCTAGCAAAGCTAGCCTCAAATACCATAATCTGTTGCATCACAGCCACCATCCTCAACCCCCACCCTTAAAACCACTGTGTATTCAAGTGAAAAAATCCAAAATTTACCAACAGCCAAAATCAATCTTCAAAATTTCCAAAATTTACCAAAAATCCTAAACTCGTCTTCTTTAAATTCGATTTCTAGTTCTTGGTATTGATTAATTTTGTTCTTTGGAAGTTATGGGAGTGGTTGGTTATAGTGGGGTTGGAAGAGCAGTGACAGAGAGAGGAGAAAGAATTTTTGTTTAGTTGATGGAGAAAGGATTGGGGTTTTGGTGGAATGAGAAGAGAGATAGGCGTGTAGAATTTTGAAATTACTTAAATGCCCACAATCTTAATGAGGTAAAAACTTATAAAAATGTTATTTTTGTCCAATGAATATGGGGACACTTGCTACCCTCCGCTTCTTAGCAGGGATGTTAGCTTTCCTAAGGTTTGGCTAACATCTCCTCTTTCATGAGGAGGTTAGCTTTGTCCCCACATTTTGTTGGACAAAAATGTCCTTATAAAAACTTGCCACATCATAAAATACGAGGGTATTATTGAAAATTTTAAAACCCAACTTTGTCTCTCAAATCTCATATTCCCAATCATCGTGCTTCCACCATCCCCATCCCTATCCCCACCCCAACCCACCACCACCATCCCCATCCCCACCACCACAGCATGACCACTGCGGTGCCACCATCCCAATCACAATGTGTATTCCGGTGAAATAAACCTCAACCACCATCTTTGCCCACACAACCACCACCACCACCATCCATACCCCCATAACCGTCGCCACCACTATTTTAATTCCGGCCAATGAAACCCATAGCCGAAGTTCTTGTGCTCAGAGATGGAGAGATCATTCTCGGCGGCGGATCTAGCCTCAAACACCACAATATGTTGCATCAGAGCCACCATCCTCAACCCCCACCCTTAAAACCATTGTGTATTCAAGTGAAAAAATCTAAAATTTACCAACATCCAAAATCAATCTTCAAAATTTACCAAAAATCCTAAACTCTTTTTCTTCAAATTCAATTTTCAGTTCTTGGTGTTGATTGATTTTATTCTTGGAAAGTTGTGGGGGTGGTTGGTTATAGTGGGGTTGGAAGAGCAGCGACAGAGAGAGGAGAGAGAATTCTTGTTTAGTTGATGGAGAAATGATTGGAGTTTTGGTGGAATGAGGAGAGAGATGGGTGTGTAAAAATTTGAAATTACTTAAACGCTCACAATTTTATAAAAAATTTATTTTTTGTCCAATGAATAAAAAGACATTTGCTAACCTGATCCGCTTCGTAGCGAGGTTGTTAGCTCCATGTATAAAAGTAATTATATGTGGACCATGTATTGTCGACTATTACTGTCACAAAGCTGTACCAATTTTCCATTAGTTTCATTTTTGGGGCCACGCAACAACACCATACAACTTTCACAGTAATCAAACTTCATTTATTGGACCAATCTCATCACTCCTTTAATGCAGTCAATGGGTCAAACACAATCTCATTTCTTCATTCATAGACTTCACCGCCATGTACATCCCACATAACAGGCACCAATCATATATAGTTACTTTTACTACCAAGTATGGGGGTGACAGGGTGAAAGAATAGCTTCGTCTTGATTGAGGGTCCAATATCGTTTTGTTATGGATTTAAACTTGGGCTTTCAAGACTAATAACTCTCACAAACCAGAGCTTGAAGAAAACATTAAATCAGATCTTGAAAAAAATCCTAAAACATAAGATTAGTATAGAGCAGCTGTGAAGAATAGATCTGACAAATCAGATAAAACATAAGTATTTTGAAGCTTATGAGAGTGTGGTTTTGCCCAAATTTCTTTCCCACGCAAGGTTTGTACAATGGAGGGTTGCTATTAAAATATTGGCAACAAGGCATATGTTAACCGCAGTGTTAACCAAATTCATTTCTTGATTAAAATAAGCAAAAACTGAAGTGAGAGAGAGAGGTGGCCCATCGTGGGCCTTTTATTTCGAACTGGACAGAACCGATCCAACAGTATACTGGACCGAATCCAGGTCTCAAACAAGGACGATTAATTCTTGTTGACCACACAATCCAATCACTAACACATCATTTGCACAAGTCTCATTTTACCAACACACATGAACCAATCAAATTTGAGCCAAACTTAACAGTTTGATTGTTAACACTCAAATCCAAACCTAATCCTAATTAAATTAAGACTGAGATTTTTCAATCCAATCCAAACTAACTTTAACGCTATTTGTAAAAATGTATGGCTCACCAAAGTTGCATCGCCACAATGCACACACGAAATCTCTATACATACATGCAATTGCACAAAACAACCATTGACTAAACACATGTTTAAATATTTATAAATATCCATACATACATTATTTGTAATACCCCGCTCCAACACATAGTATGATTGTCACGCCCCGATTTCCGACACCCGGTTAAGGGCTAAGGAAATGGGGGTGAATAGTGAAAATTCCATTAAATCCACAATCTAATCATCAATGTCCTTGAAACCCAAATTTTTTTTTTCTTTATTTCCAAGAAAAATCATATCTCTCCAATATAAATAAATTGAACATTTCAAAAGCATCTCATATACATTATATCTAATGTACGATCACATACACTCTTGCAAATGCACCAAATTACAACAGAGAGTAATTTACTAAACATAATTCCTCCAACGTATCTAAACTAAAATAAAATTCTATTTATCTCACATTCCGGACAGAATTAAACTCTAATAAATCCAATTGCTACCTCCTCAGTCGGTAGTATCAAATCCTTTGATGACTCCGTGTCATCGGCATTACCTGCAAAATCTGGGAGGGGGTGAGCTCAAAGCTCAACAAGGTATGCTGAACATACTATCACTGCAGCAGCAGGTCGATCCCCACATATTCTCAAAATATACGTAAATTAATTATATCTCAAAAATTAACATACTCGACTTTCACAGTTTTGAAAGTTTCATGGTATTCAAATGTTAACAATTCATATGACAATATCCAACACATATTAAAAATCAAGTAACTTGCACAATTCTAGAACTAGCAAGTAAACAAGATGCAACCACTCCACAAATACACATATGCAATATAATGAAATATCATAAACCGTAAGTTGCAACTACACATGGATGCCAACTTGTCAATCAAGATTCGAAATCATCAAATGGGATAACTCGGTATAGATCCACGAACCCCCGGACATACCTACTGCATGCACCGGTAAATGTTATTTTCGGGCTACTAACCCGCAGGGAACAAACCTAGTGGCCACTATAAATGGGGATTTTCACCCCGAAGGCTATACCCTCGCTCAAAAGTAACTGAAACCGAGTATCTCCCAAAATCATCAACCAATTCACAAAGGAGTACACATACTTTAATAATTATATTTAGCACGTCACACGCGCACATAACACATGCTAACCATGCAACTCATGTCCTATAGTCCAAAACACTATCATGACATGCTTCTCAATGAAATCTCACAATTTATAAAATAATAATAATAATAATAATAAGATATATTTATCATTATAAAGACAATATGCAACTTTGAGAATACATCAACTCAACAAGCATCATTTAAGCAAATAAAATGATCAATTACCCATGGTTTAAAAATCATCATTTTCAACAAGCTAAATAAGCAACAAAATAATCCAACCGTAATATATATATAGAAATATATATATTAAAATTTTACATATAATCATGTAAAAACAAATATCAACTCTCATACTTTTAAATCCAAGTATATGCATATATACATTCATATGTGCATCAATTATTCAAATATTCACATTTATATATATATACACATATATATATAAATACCATCCACACAAATGCGCATATACCAAAATATAAATATGTATTTATATAGGAGATAGAGGCAAGAATCAACTTGCCTTAAGTCTCGCTTTAATGAGCCCGCGCTTGCAAAGCGGTCTAAATCCGGTCCCGGTCCGATCCCGTGCCACGACTCATGCAAACAATCCGCTGAACCATTTTTTTTCCTCTCTTTTAAAACCAACCCATATACCTTGAGCCCAATCAATTGTTTAGGCCCAAATAAATTCTCAACTGAGACTTCAAAATAATAAGTCCAACTTAAATACACAACCTACTTTAATTATATATATTGGTACATCCTTGAAACCCAATTCACTTCAAAAGTCCAGGCCCTTTTTATGTGAATCCACAATCAAACCTCAAATGGCCCACAAGAACAGCCCAATTCATCATGTGGCCAACCCATGGAGCACCAAGGACCCAAATATCGTTAGGCCCAATCAACATCAAACCAAACCCAATATGGAAGTCCATGTAATTCCAAATGCCCAGCACTATAATATACATATATTTATGTATATACATATTACCATCTTCTGTGAACCCATCACCACCACTTGGCTACACCTCAACTAACCCACCATCAAACCCATGGCTGAACCTATCTCCATGACAACAACCCACTAGCTCAAGCTAACTCAAACCGGCAGCTCACCAAACCAAAGAGAACCCACAACCCAGCCTCTTCGGCACCACCATAGAAGCGACAACTCCAAGCCAAAAACAGCCACCACTCACCATCGTGGACAGCCCCGCCATCCTCAAATCGTCCACCATGTTTGGCCAAATTATTCCCATGAAGTAGAACCACCTTACTCCAGCCGAACCTTGCACCTTCATGCCCAACCACGGCACACCACCGTGAACCAAATCAGCCCTCAACCGAAGACCACCCATCAAGAACCCATAAATCTTGTCGGCACCTTCATTTCTGGCCAACTAGCCACCTTGTCCCAGTCGTTCATGGCCGTACCCAGCTACGACACCACCACCTTGCTCCACAGCCAACCGACCCAAGCCAAGAAGGGTCTCAGCTGCGAACAGGCCCACCATCAGTTACACCAACCCACAGCCAAGCACCATCAGCCGTGGAACCCCCTTTTTCTTCTTCACTCTCGGTTGTCTCTTTCCTTCTCTCTAAAACTTTTTCTCTCACTTTCTCTCACTAAAACCTGTGAGTTTTCTCACTTTCAGACTCTCTCCCTCTCTTCTTTTCTTTCTCCTTCTTTTATTCCTTTCTCTCTCTTCTTTCTTTTATTTTCTTCTCTTCTCTTCATCATTTCATCCCATTGATTGTCCACATTTTCGGTGGCTATAATAAATGCTACTTATCACTACTTACCTACTTCTCTACTTACAGCCATCACATATTATATATATATATATATATATATATATATATATATATATACACACGCGCACACACACATACATACAATCCCATACCACACCACTCACATGGCTGCTCCACATAGCCTTTAAAATTTTTTTTTTCTAGGTCCCACCAAACTAATTAAATACATATATATATATATATATATATGTATATAATTTTCGGGTATTACAATGATATTGTCCGCTTTGGGCCTAAGCCCGCACGGGTTTGCTCTTGAATTTTACCCCAAAAGGTCTCATACCATTTGAAGAGAACATACTACATATAAGCACATCCCCTTTTCCACACCCAGGCGATGTGGGATTGCTCACCCTGTACCCTGTCAGTGTAGTAGCTCAACACAGTGTCTGTCTTCGCACCCGCCCACTCACACCCGTCCACAAGGGTTACTACAATCCACCCCCTACGAGGCCTGACGTCCTCGTCGGCACATTTTCGGCTGGGTTCAGGCTCTGATACCAATTGTAATACCCCGCTCCAACACATGGTATGATATTGTCCGCTTTGGGCCTGAGTCCGCACGATTTTGGTCTTGGGTTTTACCCCAAAAGGCCTCATACCATTTGAAGAGAACATACTACATATAAGTACATCCCCTTTTCCATACCCAGGCGATGTGGGATTGGGCACCCTGTACCCTGTTAGTGTGGTAGCTCAGCCTAGTGTCTCTTTTTGCACTCGCCCACTCACACCCGTCCACAAGGGTTACTACATTATTCACTTTACACGCAGACATGTCTAAAGAGAATAAGAGATCTAGGAAAAGGTAAAAAGATAAAATAAATTGGGTTCTGATAGTACTGTAAATTAGTTGTATACATTGAATATTGATATCATGTATGACATATATTTGGATGGATTTGAGGCAGCAAAGTTTTGTTATAACGTGGCCAATTATTACATGATTTTGATTTGGGAGCCAAGTTTCAAATATTCAAAACTCAAAGACTCAACTGAGGGGCACTTGAGAAAAAAATGTCAAGTTTGGGGGGAATTTCGTATATTCAAAACACAAGACTATTTGAAGAGATTGTGATAGAATTAGGTTCGGTTCAACGAACCTTGAAAGTTTCAAAAAGCTATTCTCAGTTTTGGCTCACACGACACTAAATGACTTGTCTGAGCTGCTTATCCATCCATACGGGAAAAATCTCTACTTGAAAGAGCAAAACAAGATGCCATTAGATGTTTGAATCAGAGTGACCAATTTAGAGAAGATACTCGCTGGGTGTATGCATAGATTTCCCTTTGTGACGTATAAAGTTGTTATTGGTAAAATTTAATGTCAAATCTAATATAATCGAGTTGTAATTTTCATTGATTTCTTGTACGTAATCTATCATGGAGCTGAAGATTCAATGGAGACCGAAGATCAAGTGCATAACAAGTCAATTGATTCAAGTAAAAACATGTCCTAGTCATTGTAGGTGTGTTAGGACACATTGACACTACACTTGAGCAATTGATTTAAAAAAACTAAGATTTTTCAGTCAAAAATTCAAATTCATGAAACGCGAAATAATAACATCTCTCTCGTCAAATATAGAATATAATTCAAGTTACATTTCCATCTTCTTATCACCTATACATGTAGGTTTTTCACTTCTCATTTTCTACTCTATGATGACTATAATTCCCAACGTGAACACAATATAAAAAGTTAATATATAATTTTAAATTACACACAACTTACTACAATACAAACACAATATACAAAGTTAATATATAGTTTTAAATTAAACTCAACTTACTATACAAGTCTTCTACTCCAAATACGCAACTCTTGATCTTCCATAACTGTCATGTTGGCACTGCACCAAGTACACCCAACGAAAGAAAAATGTAATATTTTCTTTTTGTTACTCAGCATTTCGTGAACAGAAAAAAGCAATGATGTAAATTACAAACACATACTAAATCCCTCTTCAACAATGTGATCCCTTCAGATTGTATGTTTTAAACTTCATCAATAAAATTCTTCTTGCCAGGAAAAAAAGACAACCGAATTAATATACAAGACGCGCCCACAAGCCAAAGTTTATTACCCAAAAACAAAGGATATATATATATATATATATATATATATCTATATTACATTTAACCTTGGCCGGCCAAAAACGGTAATCCAACGGCTCAGAGTTGTTAAAAAAGCAATCCTTCGGTTCAAAATATCTTTTGCTATCTACGATCTAAAATCACTTCATCTAACGGTCACGATTGCGAGTGCGCGATAGTGCCGTAGGCACGGACATACCCTAGTATATATATATATATAGTTTCCATCTTTAAATCTTGATTTTGTTCTCAACTTTATTATATATATATATAATAAAGTTCATAACAAAATCAAGATTTAAAGATGGAAACTACACAATCTAATCAAGTTTTAAAGACATGCATGTAAAAAATTCATTTCCAAAGAACTACACAATAAATCAGAATTTAAAGACAAGAACTGAGAGGAAAAAAAGTTGATTTTGATTATTATATATAGAATATATTTAAAAAGTCTAATAATATAAAAAAATGAGTGATTGATTCCATCCTCCAGCTAATTATTGTACTCTGCTATTCCACAACGCTGACTCTTACTGACTTTAAAATTCTAATTCAATTATCTTCAGAAACGTAAAGCCCTTGGCCAACCACACATCCTCCAGAGCTTCGAGGAAGATCGATAGAAATTGTATCCATTCGCCACAAAGTCAATAAAGTCCTCTGGAGTTTCGAAATTCTAATAAATCTCTCTCTCTCTCTCTCTCTCTCTCTATATATATATATATATATATATATATTAGCATTCACAGGGCAACAACTCCAACCCAGCTCCTTACCCCAAAAGAACTACAACCCAAGCAAGATCAATAAAGCAGAACAATAAAAATGTCCATCTGCGACACTTACTATTACTGGGAGGGGAAACTAGACGTGATGACTTACCTCGACTATACCAAATTAACCAATGCAATGCGGGAACGGCACCCCCTGTCTTGCAGAGACCACAGAGAAATCAGCGGATCCTGCTGCATCAACGAGAGACTCATGAAGGAATACGGAAGATCTGAATCACCGATGCCATGGATCGGCATGTATGTTGCAGCAGCATCTCTAGTCTGCTCCCTTGCAATGGCTGCTGATGTCTTCCACGGGTTTCGCCACAGAAAACTGTGGTTTCCATCCAAATATTTCACCCTCAATGCCGCTTCCTTGACATTATTAGGTGTAGCAATGAAGCTGCCAGTGGATCTAAGTACCATTATGCCAACCCATGTAGATAAGCTGGCGAAACTTACGAGCACTGCTTTCTTGTGTACAGCGATGGGTAATTTTCTGCCGTCTTTAGCAACCATGAATGACACAGAAATTTTCATGAACATAACAGCCTTGGCTATTCTAGTCATCACTATTTTTGTTAATGTTTGCATCCAGTTAAATACTAAAGTAATAAATTATTTTTTCAAGATGCAACACATTGCAACTCAGTCTTTCATGCTTGTTTTGCTTGTAATATCGAGTTTCTCAGCTTTGACGGTTTCCACCACTAAAAAGCATCTACAGATGAATTATGATGACATGCACAAAATGATTTCGAGTGAAGAATCAGAGGAAACAAAGAAGTTTACAATTGAGGAACTGAAAGAGAATGTAAAAAAATATTGGATGATGGCAGAAACTAGTAGCCCACAGTTCGTTATGGCTCGCTCTGTCACCTGCTATGCTTCAGGGGCAATCTGTTTTCTAGCTGCAGTCACTTTAGCAGAAGCGAACATCAGGTTGTGCAGCGCTTGGGGATGGAACAGCTTGAGATGGGGAGCACCCAATCCTTATAATCCGAACGAGTCTCGATCGATTTATGGGAAGTCAACCACGGTGATTCTAGTGATTCAGTCTCTTGGGGTGGTAGTAGGTACAATTGCCCCAACATTTAGATGGTTCACCGCCATAAGATTAAGGTGCTCACAGAAAAGAGTCAAGAGCTACAAATCTGAGTTGAAAACAGAGAATTACTGGATCAAAAGGCTAGTAGAGTGGAGAGAGAGCCCCTTAGCTTTACGAGTTCCGGGCAAAAAATGCAGAAAACTTGTTCATAAAACCAAGAATCTAATTCTAAACTTCTTTATAGGAGTTCAGATTTTGATTGTTGTGGCCAGCAAATTAATTTTGCTCATCCCTATTTTCTTAATGAGCAAGTTGATGTCATTGGGGCATTACTACAAGGTGTTAAAGCAGAAGCTCAGATGTAAACCTACTATCTCAAACAATCACACACAACCAGAATCAGGGCCTGGTACAAAGTTGGATCTTAGCCGTTATGTTTTATATCTTGAAGGTGAGGAGGAACTGCGCTTACAGATTATGAAGAACAACAGGGATGCTACCAATAATTTTATTCAGAAGGGTAAAAAGCAGCAGCCAAAATATTTGAAAGAGCTTTTAAAAAAATCTACTGCTTTTATGGGGGTGGCAAAGTTTGACAGTGACCAAGTTCCATCTCTAGCTTCTGAAGAACCTCCAAATTGTTGGTCTCTTCCTGTGGTTACACTAACAAGTATTGCCATTGCACTTCCAAACATTGAAAATCACAAGGTGAACTGGTTGCTTCGAAGTGTGAGAGAAGGCCTCTTGTATGTCAACCTTGTAGAAAAAATCTTGGATGCCAAAGGAGACTTGGTAAACATCAGAAATGCTGCAGACATAGTGTGGTTAGGAGTTGATCTTTTCCACAAGTGGCTAGATGAAGATCTCCAGAAAATCGCTCTTGAAGGACACAACACCAAGGAGACTCTAAAGAAACTAGCTGGCATAGCTAAGATTATTGTCAATAAATTCAAGGAAAACATGAATGGAAATCAAAAGGAGAATTCTCTGAGGTGGCACATCAAGGCTATTGCTGCTAATTCAATGTACAGAATCAGCCAAACTGTGTTACTGGACCTTGAAGACTGCAAAACAGATGGACTGTTTGACCAATTGTCTGTTATGATCGCGGATATATTGGGTGCCTGCCTCACCAATTTACCGCGTGTTATAACTATGAAATGCTTTTGCAGTGCCATAGAAATGAGAGAGAGGAGTGTCCAACATGCAGCTCATCTTCTTGGTGAAACTGAAGACATTCTGAAAATCCTTCAACAGCATGAACTTCCTAGTCTGAATCCTGATGAAACAGCATCTATTGATGAGTGGCGTGCTTTAATGAAGAAGAGAAGTCCCTTGGCTTTCATTTCTTCATCCTATAATGGCACATCTGGTTCTGGTAAGTTGCAGATAGCTATTGAGTAGAAGGCCTGGATGAGAAAATTCTGGCATATTAATTATAATATAGTTGTATGTTATGTATTAGTTTATGAGTTTCCTTTATTTACATACTCTATGAATTCTCAGCTTCTATTGTGTAAAGCCGTTAATTAGCACAGTTTGGTTAAGCGATAATACACATATGTAGTATTCAAATGATCAGGAAGTTCATTGTTTAGATATCATTTGAATTTGCTGCAGTATGAAATAACAATTTGTTAGAAATATTAATGAAGATCAATCTTCTATATTTCTAACACAACTGCTCTTGCATGCCACTCAAATATTAGTCATCTGAGCAATTGATTGTTGCTGATAATCATAACCAATAGCCAACTTTATTTATATTTTATCTCAATCTTGGAATAGTTAGGGAATATTGGCAGGTGTGTTTTTATCAGTATAAAATTATCAGAAGCTATGAGTCCCTCAATTGTTCCATACACAACAGTAGTGAATACTGCATACACTTCTTGTAGGGCATACAAATTAAAATTGTGAGAGTGGTGGAATATAAATTCTTAATTTGGTGACAATGGATCTCAATTGCCTCATGCATGCCAGGTATTCTGATCAGGTGGCAAAACTTACCAGCACCATGTTGATGTGTACTAAAATGGGAAATCTTATTCCTTCTCTCGGATCCATGAATGATAGACAATTTTTTATGAATGTAACAGGTCTGGGTATTAGAGCTTGTCATCACACATGTTGCATATTTGTGAATGTTGTTTACCTTCTAATAGGTACTGGAATTATTTACTTTTTATGCGAAGAACTTTTTCTGGTTTCAATTTGCATTCTTTCATTGCTTTTAAGTTCTAAAATTAAGTTTATCAGCTTTAGAGTTTTGAACTAGGAAAGAATATTTATCACTGATGGAATGAAGTGGACAAAATCACTTATATAAAAAAAGAAAAAATCCCCAAGGAAACAGGAAAGTAGAAAGTTGAGAAACTAAAAGATGTTACAAAATATTGATGATGGTATAAACAGGTGGCCTGCAATTTGTGATGGCATGTTCTGTGACCTTCTCTGTTTCACTTGCATAAATTTCAAGGGATCAAAGAAAGTGAGTGAGAGCTAACAACCTGCTTTCTTCTCCACAATTTTTATTGATTATTTTCTTGATTTGAAAGAACAATGCAAGTACAAAACTTGGAGGGGCATAATATCCACCCTAAAACAGGCAAATCATAATACAACAGAAACAGGGCATGCCCTCAAGCCAAACAGACAAATAATACAAACAAAGAAACCTGAGTACAACCCCAGATTACAGAATCCTACTCGGTGCTCATGAGACTCTCACGGAGGTCGTATGATTTTTCAATGAAAGAGGCTCTGAGAAGAAATAAACATTATTTATACCTTTTTTTCAAAGAAAGAGGCATATATGAACATTGGACTGTAAAAACCAGGTAATTAGGTTATGAGATCTTCTAATAGTTTAAAATTAGAAAAGAAAAAAAGAAAGGCTATCTAAGTTAGGGTACTTAATCTTTACAGGGACCTCTAAATTCTAGTCTTAATAGATTAATGGCAGGGGTAATGATAATGAGAGTGCTACTTCCAATATGTAACTGGACCAAAACGGAAAATTTTAATGCTCCTAATCTTTTATTCAGATTTCTGGGAAACATCCAAATTAGAAATAATTATGAATTGAAAAGGAATTAGGAAGCTTAGGAAAACTTGATTTGTAATTGTAAAGTTGTGGCCTGAATTTTGTTTCGACGTGTGACTCATTTTTTGATGAAAAGTCTTTTAATCCATTTTTCTTATACAAGGTCATGGATCGAGTTTTAGAGCTCTTTTGTAGTCTTGTATATAAGAGAATTTAGAGTTTAAGATGTGTGATGTGAGAACATTGATAGTCACAATTAGATAGAGAGTTTGGAGACTGAAATTTGTAATCTATTAGTTTTCGTACAGTGAAACCACTTAAATTTTTATTCTTTATGTGATGTGTGTTCAAATTTTTGATTTTGTTCTTAGTTTGTGGTATTTATCATAACATGGACAATTCCTTATGAAAAGTTACAAATTAAAATAGTCTATTTCAGTTTAGATATTAAAACGATAGCTACCCGGAAAATGGTAGAAATTTCCATCCAGTAAGTAAGAATTTTATATTTGAAAGAAAAAAAAAGAGTAGAACATGTGCTGTTTAAAACAACCACTAGTACTGGAAGGCCGGTGAAACAGGAAAAACAGTTCAAAGCACCCATTCCATGGAGTCTTGTCCGCAGCTTAGCTGACAATATTTTGCTCGTATCAAGAAAAATTATTTCCTAGACCTGTTACTCTGTTAGCATACTGATCTATTAGATTGAATGATGCCTGCTGTTACACCATCGACAACCTTTCACGCCACAGCCTATGTCATGGCATGCCCATGACTAAGTCCTTGACAGCCTTGTGGCCCACAAAGACTGTCAGCATGCCAACCTGGGCTGTTGGATGCCATGCCATGCCCAGAATTTTGTTTGCAAGTTTTACAAATTTTTTTTTTTGTTGATCAAGTGAACTTTGTTAAGAAGCAAGAAAAATAACAAGGAGGCAGACCTCAGCAAAAGAACAAAACAAGAGCGCTTCATATCCTTAGCGAAGAAATGAGTGATGCCATCCAGAGCTGATTATTCTACTCCGCTGTCAGTCAACGCGGACTCTTACTAACTTTAATCTGTGATGTTTCAGCTAACGTTTTTTATTTCCACTCGAAAAAGAAACTTAACCAAAGGTTTTGGACGGCCACAAAATTTCCACTCTAATTAGTATAGATCTTCACAATTAAAAAACTTTAATTATCTTCAGAAACTCAAGTTTATAAGATCCGCCGAAGCTTCCAGGAAGATTGATAGAAATTGTTCAACCAATAGAATTTCTTCGGTTTGTACTTGACAATCTATTGGTGGAACAAGTCTAATACTCCTATAGTCAATACTTAACATGGAAGCTATTTGAACATATATATATATATATATATATATATATATATATATATATATATATATATATATATATATATAGTAGCGTTCACAGCACCAACAACTACAAGTCTACAACCCAAGCTCTTGCCTTCCATCGGGCGACAAATTCTATGAAATGCATGAACCCTCGGCCACCTGCGAGAATTATCGCTATTACACAATCAATGGCAACAATTTCAATGACCCCTGGGAACTCGTAAATTTCTACGTTGCTATCAGCTATATCTGCTGCTCCCATTATCAAAATGAGGAGATAGTGAAGCATAAAGTTGAAGAACCAATACCATGGATCGGCATCTATGTTGCAGTAGCATCTCTTGTCTGCTCCTTTGCAATGGCTGCTGACGTTTTCCATGGGTTTCGCAACAGAAAACTGTGGTTTCCATGCAATTATTTCACTCTGAATGCCGCATCCCTGACCTTATTAGCTGTAGCAATGAAGTTGCCAGTGGATCTGAGCACCGAGATGCCAACTCAAATAGATCAGCTGGTGAAACTCAGCAGCACTGCCTTGATGTCTACAGCAATAGGTAATTTTATGCCATCTTTAGGAGCTATGGATGACAAAGATATTCTAATGAACATGATAGCCTTGGCTATTCTCGTAATCACCATTATTGTGAATGTCTGCATCCAATTAAGTACTCGAGTAATAAATGCTTATTTCATTAGTAAAGAACACATCGCAGTTCTCTCTTTCATGTTTATTCTGCTTCTAGTGTTGAGTTTCTCAGCTTTGACGATTTCTACCACTAAAAAGTGTCTTCAACTCAAATATGATAACATGCACAAACAAATTTCGAGTGAAGAATCAGAGGAAACCGAAAAGTTCACAATTGAAAATTTTAAAGTAAATGTAAAAAGATATTGGATGATGGCAAAATCTGGTAGCCCTCAGTTTGTTATGGCTCGTTCGGTTACCTGCTATGCTTCTGGGGCAATTTGTTTCTTGGTTGCATTCACTTTAGCAGAAGCCCACATCAAGATATTTATTTACAGCAAGGAATACATGAATCCACGCAACGTTGGATCGAGTTATAATTGGTCAACCTTTGTGATTCTTGTGATTCAGTCTTTTGGCGTGGTAGTAGGTACAATTGCCCCGACATTTAGATTGTTCAACACCATAAGATTAAGGCGATCAGAGAAAAGAGTCAAGAGCTACAAAACTGAGTTCAAAACAGAAAATTATTGGATCGAAAGGCTAGTAGGCTGGAAAGAGAGACCCTTAGATTTACAAGTCCGGGGCCAAAGAAGCAAAGTACTTGTTCATAACACAAAGAATCTAATTCTGGACTTCTGTATAGGAGTTCAAATTGTGATTGTCTGGGTTAGCAAATTAATTATGCTAATCTCTCTTGTCTTAATAAGCCAATTCTTGTCATTTGGGAACTTGTACAACGAGTTAAAGCAGAAGAAGCTCATATCTAAAAATACTGCCTCAAGCAATCACACAGGATCAGAATCGGTGCATGGTACAGAGCTGGATCTCAGCCATTATGTTTTGTATCTTGAAGGTGAAGAGGAACTTCCCTTACAGATTGTGAAGAACAACAGGATTGCTACTGAACATTTTTTTCACATGGGTAAAAAGCAGCAGCCAAAATATTTGAAAGAGCTTTTAGAAAAATCTGTTGCTTTCAAGGGGGTGGCAAGGTTTGACAGTAACCAAGTTCCTTCTCTAAATTTTGAAGAACCTCCTAATTGTTGGTCTCTTCCTGTGGTTACTCTTACAAGTATAGCCATTGCACTTCCGAACATTGAAAATCACAAGGTGAAGGGCTTGCTTCGAAGTGTGAGTGAAGGCCTCTTGTATGCCAACCTTGTGGAAAAATTCTTGAATGCCAGAAGTGATATGCTAAATATCAGAAATGCAGCAGACATAGTGTGGTTAGGAGTTGATGTTTTCCACAAGTGGCTAGATGAAGATCTCCAGAAAATCACTCTTAAAGGAAACAACTCCACGAAGACTCTTGAGAAACTTCGTGACATAGCCAAAAACAGTGTCATTGAGTTCAAGGAAAACGTCAACAACGGTGATCCGAAGGAGAACCCTCTGAATTGGCCCATCAAGGTTATTGCTGCAAATTCAATGTACAGAATCAGCCAAACTGTGTTGCAAGACCACGAAGGCAGCAATGTCCAAACTGATGCGACGCTATTCGAGCAATTATCTATTATGATCGCTGATATATTGGGTGCTTGTCTCACCAACTTACCGCGTGTCATGACTCTGAAATGCTTCTATTGTGTCATAGAAAAGAGGGAGAAGAGTGTCCTGCATGCTGCTCAACTTCTTGGCGAAACTGAAGAGATCTTAAATATCCTTCAACAACACGAGCTTCCTAGTCTGAATCCTGACAAATTGGCTTACATTGATGAGTGGCGTGACATCATCTTGTGATTGTGGTGAATTGGAGATAGCCATTCGGTAGAAGTCTTGCTTCATAAAAAAACTGGCATATTATAATATATTTGTTTGGTATGTACTTGTTTTCTGTTTGCCATCGAGTTTTCCTTTATTTAGATATTGTATGAATTCTCAGTCTTTAATTAAACAAGTCTGTCAAGTGTTAAAGTGATAATATAGTTATATATGTAATTGAAATTGCTGCAGGATCACATAGTAACTGTTCTTGCATGTCACTCAGACATCAGAGGCACCTGAGTAACTGGCTGATTTTATAAGCGATAGCATCGTATGCACCATCAATCATTCTAATTGTGAAAATCAATTATAGGGTAAAAGATATCTCTAGTTTTAAGGAAACTCATTCAATATGAATTTTAGTCATGTAAAAATCAATTACAGATTTGAACAAATGCAAACGTCAATCACATGGAGACCAAGTAAGTATATATTCTAGCAACAACTGACAAAGGCGAAGCCAAGAATCAAGAATAGAATAATTGTAGTAACCTTTGTGGACGGTGTGAGTGGGCGGTGCAAAGATAGACACTGGGTTAAGCTATCACACTGATAGGGTACAGGATACTCCATCCCACATCGCTTGAGTGTGAAGAAGGATATGTGCTTATATGTAGTGTGTTCTCTTTAAATGGTATGAGGCATTTTGGGGTAAAATCTAAGAGTAAAACCGTGCGGGCTTAGGCCCAACGCAGACAATATCATACCATGTGTTGGAGCGGGGTATTACAGTTGGTATCAGAGCCTGAACCCACAAGTAAAATTCATAGTTTGTTTTCATTGGCAAAAGTAATTGTGAGTAGCACGGTGCGGAAGCGGTTGCGAAAGCTTGGTTAAAACTTAGAGGGGTGATTAGATTTACTCGTTGGTTTGCTTAATTTTTCAAATTAATTCAATTTTAATTCTAATTTAAATTAAAAGCAATCCCACAAAGTAATCCTAATTCAATTTTAATTCTAATTTAAATTAAAAGCAATCCCACAAAGTAATCCTACCTATTTGATGACATAACCTTAAAACATCTTTAGTTTCTTGCAAGAAAATTTTAATTCCAATTAAAATTAAAAGCAGTCCCCTTCTGAGAGTTATTCTTCGATCGAACTTAATAAGATTTTTGAAACCTTTATATATAACAACAACCGGGGGACGATTTCTTTTAAAATAAACATACCTAAGTTTTTCTTCCTATAAAACTTAGATATAAATGGCTAGGATTAAATCCTACCAAATAAAGTTGAAAAACCATAATCTAAAGGTATAAATGTTATACTATTAATTAGACCACAATTGACAAGTATAACCCCAACTCATCAATTATTGATAATCACATTGCAATCCAATTTTAGAAAACATAATGCATAGGATCACAAAAATAATTTTATTTATTTAAAATTTTCAACAATCTCCCACTTGATCCATGCACTTTAAATTTTATAAAAACAACATTGTGGATTGTAACACTTTAAAAAAGTCGAGTGACCACTCATTTTATTTTAGAAAAATAATTATCGAAATAGATGGGTTGAAACTTTAAAACACTCTCCTCCATATACTTTCTTAATAGTAGATTATGAATACATAGATAAGTAATATATTAATCTAAATAGTTTTATGGTCTCAAAACTGATTTCATCTAGGATTCGAGAAAATATAGTGTGATTTTTACTGCATTTCATGAGATGCGCAAACTGCATTTGGTTTAAACTTACACTTCATTATCCGTCCTATTTCATACTATCACGGTATGTCACCTGAACATATTAGAACAAACTGTCAACCTCTTGTCTAGTGTGAGGGTTTATCAATATGGAGTTAATCCCATATCTAGCCTAAGCTATCCACAGGTTGCTTCATATTATCACGGTATGTCACCTGAACATATTATGACAAACAGTCAACCTTCAGTCCAAAGTAAGAATGCACCAGATATACGTGAAAAACTCATAATGAAAAAAATGACAGGTGAGGCTATTGCCTCAAAGAACTAAATCCACTATCGTCGAAGCAAAGTACAACAGACTTATCCCAGACTCACAACCACTTCATTCTGACAAGAACTTGATGCGGAACGCCTTAGATTTATTCTTGCAACTCCTTCGTCCAATTGCTACAAACTTTCGGTTAACGTCACTGTAATACCCCACTCCAACACATGGTATAATATTGTCAACTTTGGACCAAAACCCGCATGGTTTTGCTCTTGAATTTGACCCCAAAAGGCCTCATACCATT
The DNA here is from genome assembly GCA_026545225.1 of Cornus controversa. Lineage (NCBI taxonomy): Eukaryota > Viridiplantae > Streptophyta > Magnoliopsida > Cornales > Cornaceae > Cornus > Cornus controversa. The sequence goes on along the minus strand of CM048846.1, from coordinate 91,198,072 downwards.
TGAAGAGAACATACTACATATAAGCATATCCCTTTTTTCACACCCAGGCGATGTGGGATGGAGCACCCTGTACCCTGTCAGTGTAGTAGCTCAGCCCAGTGTCTGTCTTCGTACCCGCCCACTCACACCCGTCCACAAGGGTTACTACAATCCACCCCCTACGAGGTCCGACGTCCTCGTCAGCACACTTTCGGCTAGGTTCAGGCTCTGATACCAGCTGTAATACCCCGTTCCAACACATGATATGATATTGTCCACTTTGGGCCTAAGCCCGCATGGTTTAATTTGCTCTTGGGTTTGACCCCAAAATGCCTCATACCATTTGAAGAGAACATACTACATATAAGCACATTCCCTTTTCCACACCCAGGCGATGTGGGATTGAGCACCCTGTACCCTGTTAGTGTGGTAGCTCAGCCTAGTGTCTGTCTTCGCACCCGCCCACTCACACCTGTCCAGAAGGGTTACTACAGTCACAATCTTGGTAGAAGGGTAACTGGAAGAACACGAATATTCAACAAATGTTATGTCCCCTTCGTAGTGAGATCTTCTTTTCATTCCTCACCAACAAACAGTTGTAGAAGAAACAAAACAATCTAGTAATTTGATCAATAAGAAATCTAAGAAGCGATCTTCAATCGATTGATCAAGTGAAGAGAGAGGCAACATATCCTTAGCAAAAAATGAGTGATGCCATTCAGAGCTAATTATTCTACTCCACTGTTGGTCAATGCGGACTCTTACCAACTTTAATCTGTGATGTTTCCTCTAACATTTTTATTTCCATTCGAAAAAGAAACTTTACCAAAGGTTTTGGACGGCCACAAAATTTATACAAGTACGCCAAACATGTCCCATTTAATATTACTTTCTTTTGGCCATGGTAGAATATACAGACAATATAGGAGAATCGTGTTGATTTTGGTGCCAGAGGAAATAAACAGTGTTTTTTATTACTGTGTATTAACAATTTCTAGATGCTTTCCTGCACAACAATTATTTTTTTGGAAGTCAAGGACAATAAGGTGAAGACAAAATACACTACATTTTTTTTATTGTTACAACTGAACTCTAATTGCACCATTTCTTCGGAGAATACTCACAATTTTAAAACTCCAATTATCGTCATACACGTGAAGCCGAGCACATCCTCTAAAGCTTCTAGGAAGATTGATAGAAATTGTATCCATTCGAGTCCTTGTGAACATGGCCTTGCCAGAAAGTCAATGAAGTCCTCTGGAGTCTCTCGAAAGGCAACGGGACAATAGTTTTGATTCCATTCGTGGAACTAAGTCTAATATATCCATATACAATACTCAACATGAAAGCTATTCGAAGTTTGAACATGCATGTATATGTACACACATATATAGGGACGGAGCAACGAATTTGTTTCAAGGGAGCATTGTAGCTAGACATGATAAAATAAATTTTTTTTTTGAGAAAAATTGGTGTAAAAAAATTTAAAAACATAAAATACATACATTAAAAGTTATTTTGGCAACACTTTCTATTTTGCATTTTCGATCTCATATGAAACACAAATAGCAATGTTTTCTTTGGGTGGTAGTGATTTATTTCAAAACAAAATATTTTTTTTTAGCTACAATAGCAAAAATAAGTGAAAATGACCTTTTTTTTTTTTTGCTTTCAGAATTGGGCCTTTTTTTTTTTAAAACATACGCAATATTGTGCAAAATGTAATAAACGCTACGAAATATGTTTTCGTGACTTATTTATATTTTTCACTAATTTGTCAACAAAAACACAAAACAATTTACGATTACCAAACAAGCCTTAAGTATATAAAATTCTTGTGATAAATTTTGAAAATAAGAGAATAAAAAAAAATAAGAAGAGAGAAAAGAAGGTTCCTACACATGCCGTGTACATGAGTGCAAGAGGAAGAAATTTTTTAAGAAGAAAATAATATATATATATATATATACAGAGAGAGAGAGAGAGAGAGAACTTTGAAGATAAAAAAATTAAGGTTTAATTGAAGAAAGGGAATGCAAATTTTTTTTTGAAAAGAATAAAAAAAAAAATTGAAGAAGAAGAAAGAGTAAGAAGGAAATGAAAAAAAGAATTAGAGATTTTTTTTTTTACAAAAAAATATTTTATGGGGGACATTAATTTTTAAAATTATATAAATTATATACATATATGTACAAAAATTTAATGGAGCCAACAGGGGGGAGGGGAGGATCTTGCTTTTCCCACAAAGAAAATAACCCTCTTAATTAAAGCTGAAAACATAAAATGTCCAACTGTGACAATAACTTCTAGCTAGAAATATTTATTGATTTTAAATCAAAAAATCCAATTTTGATCAGGTTTAGTCCCTTTTAGAAGCCTTTTGATGGTATATTGCGATTAAGCGGTTTTGAGATCTTTTAGGTTAAATAACCCAAATTTAATCATGGGAGGATCAATTTAAGATTTTTATAATGGGAAGATAAAGATTTCAAAATCCAGAATATATGCGGACGAACGCGGTGACTCTTATGCGATCTGACGGTAGTAGTCTAATCGAAAAGAAAATTTGATGGCTTCTAGATAAAATTACTTTAATTTCACTATGGAAGCATCAATTTGATGATGGTAAGGTGGGGACTTGAGAAATCAGAAATCTGTGATGTGCGCCTAAAGACCCTAATTTGCTTAATTTCTCAAAATTAACCCAATTGGATGGGCTCATTTGAAATCAAATAGTGTAATTAAATGTATTTTGATCCAAGATGATGTTTTGAACCCTTAGATTACATTTGATGAGGGATTATGACCTTCCGACAATGATAGGGATTGAAATAGGGTTCAGAAAACCCTAATTGGGACTCGATTTGGGGTTGACTTTACAATTGGATGGTGAAATCAATTCAAAATTTTGAATAGTGATGAAATTCCACATTTGGAGTTGATTTGAAATGTTTAGGTCTCCTTGATGTTGACTGAAAATTGGAATTAGTATACTGAAACCCTAATTGGGGTATGAGATTTAGAGGCAATTCCACAATTCATGAAAACAATTGGGAGTGATTTGAAATGATAGAATTCCACCTTTGTTGTGGTTATGCAGTCTTTTGGACTCCTCAGTCATGATCAATAATGGGCTTTACAAAATTTGAGTGGTGAAAAATAGCCGAAAATAAAGGGAGGGCAAAATTTCGTGTCTACATTTGTCCTCTTTATCTGACATAGCAAAGCGATAACATAAAAAGAATACAGGTAGACAGAACCCATTTTACCTCCTGTGTATGATAATTTATGTGAAAATTTGAAGGTAATTTATGAACAATTTGAGTGTTGAAGTTTAAGAGAAATCGACAGAACCCATTTTACCTCGTGTATGATAATGTATGTGAAAATTTAAAGGTGATTTATGAACAATTTGAATGTTGAAGTTTAAGAGAAATCAATGAATATTATGTGTAACTCCGCTAGGGATCAGAGTTATTTTCAACTCTCCGAGAGTGCTTTAGGTATCCACGTGGCTCCAATGGGGAGTGTGAAAGATGAGTTGGTTTGGGAAAAGATTTTTGAATTTCCAAGATAATTTATGAACTTAGATTCCTAGCTAATTAATTTACAAAACTAATGCGGATTAATAAAATTTGAAACCAATCTATTCCAATGGGAGTCTTAAATCAATCCAATCCAATCCGTTGGATTGGATCAAAAACCAAATAGTTTTTCTAATTTTTTTAGCCTAATTTGATATTGAGATAAAATAATCCATTATAACTACATGATAAAGAATCTTTATCATTGTCCATCCTTTAATTTTGATAGTTTGCCTCTGTATATTAATTGAAATCCTGGAACATGTAAGACCACTGTAATGATAAAATATAAGAATATCTTACTTACAAAACAAATAAAAGACGATCTTGGTAGAATATTAAAGAATGTGAAGAACAATTGAGAAAAGTTGAGGGTTAAAAAGAGTATTTTATATATATATATATATATATATATATATATATATATATATCAGATTGAATTAGATTGTGTTTTTAGACCCTACAAATTACTTGTGAGTCTATCACCCAACCGATGGACTAAAAAACTAACTTGAACTGCACGGATTGGTTGGGATTGGATTCACGGATTAAATGAGCATCCTTACTCTCAACAACACAATCAAATAAGAAGTATTACAAGAAATCTTGAGCCAAACAGACATATAAAAATAAATCCAAAAAAAAGATAAAAAACTACACGTATTAAAAAATGAGGAGTGCTAGTGGCAGTCGCTAGGGCGACTGTTGCTTAACATTCGCTAGTTGAGGGTTTGACGTGTGTAATTGTATTTTCCAACAATTTCGTAGTTAATTTTCTTTGGTCTGTTATTTACGATAATTACCATTATATCTTACTATTTTAAAAGAAAAAAACTATCACCAACGTTTCTTCTCTCTCTAAACACTTCACTTTGATGGTTTTTGAACAAACAAACATAAACTAGTTTTATGAAATACATAACTTAGTTTTAGATATGAAAAAGGAAAGAAGAAAGACAATTTTATGAATGAGTTGGGAACAAATTAATACGTGTAAACAACAACCAAGAGAGAGCCTAACAAAAAAACACAACCAAAATAGAATCCTACAAGAAATTTACCTGTTCTAATACAATCTCTTTATAATAGAAGGCGAACTTGTAATAAATCTTAAAAGAGTCTTACCAATACACGCGCGCGCACACACATATATAAATAAACCAATATGAACGCTTAATTGGTGGCTAATAATTTAATGAATTAATGAGATTATGTTTTTCATCCTCACTCTTATTCATGTTGACATAGAAAAGGTAAAAAAAAAATTTAAAAATGTCATTCTAGATGTACCAATCCCTTTCTGGATAGCTGCCTTCCAAGTTGCAGGTATATTGGTGGAAAATGTTCATATCCACCCCCACTTCTCTTTTTTTAATAGTGATTAACAAAGGGTCAGTGGAGAAAAAATCTAAAATACTTGTACTGAAAAATACAGCAGGGATGCCTTTTGTAAATATAAATAGAAGCATCAGCAGAATCAACAAGCACAACCCTCTTGCCTTTCATCCAAACTTCCAAAGAAAAAAAGAGTCATCAAGCTGGGGAAAAAGAAGAAGAAAGAAAGAACATGTCTTACATGTTGAATAAGAAACTACAGGAAAAAAGAAACAAAGCACCGATACCTTGGATCGGCGTCTATGTTGCAATAGCATCTCTAGTCTGCTCCCTTGCAATGGCCGCTGATGTTTTTCATGGGTTTCGCCACAAAAAACTCTGGTTTCCATGCAAATTTTTCGTTCTCAATGCGGCTTCACTGACATTGCTAGCTATAGCAATGAAGCTGCCAGTTGATCTAAGTACCAACATGCCAGGCAAAATGGATCAGCTGGCAAAACTTAGCAGCACCACCTTCATGTGTATATCAATAGGTAACTTTATGCCATCTTTAGGATCCATGGATGACAAAGAAATTTTCATGAACATAACAGCATTGACTATTTTTGTAATCACTCTTCTTACCAATGTCTGCATCCAATTAGGTACTGGGCTATTAAGTAATTTTCTTAGCATAGAACATACTGCTGTAATGTTTTGTATGCTTGTTTTGTTTGTTACATTGAGTTTCTCAGCTTTGACGGTCCCAACCACTAAAAAGCACCTACAGCTGAAGTTCATTGATGTACATAAAAAGGCGTCAAGTGAAGTTCCAGAAGAAATTACCGAAACATTCACTGTCCAGAAGCTGAAAGAGGATGTGAAAAAATATTGGATGATGGCAGAAACCGGTAATCCTCAATTTGTGATGGCGCGTTCTGTGACCTGCTCTGCTTCAGGGGCAATATGCTCTCTGACCACATTCATTTTAGCAGAAGCGGAGCTCAGGACTTACTTGGTGTACACCAATAATCCATACAATTTCGATTCGGATTATAAGTGGTCAATCTTCTTCGTTCTTGTGATTCAGTCTATTGGGGTGCTAGTAGGTACAATTGCTCCAACCTTTAGATGGTTCACTGCCATAAGATCGAAACTCGCAGAGGAAAGAGGCAAGAGCAGCAAAACTGTGTTGAAAGCAGAGAAGTACTGGATGGAAAGGCTTGTGTGGTGGAGAGAGAGCCCCTTGGCTTTACGAATCCGAGGCCAAAAGTGTAGAAAAGTTGTTCACATCACAAAAAATCTATTTCTGGACTTCTGTATTAGAGTTCAGATTGTGATTGTCGTGGCTAGCAAATCAGTTTTGCTGGTCTCAGTTCTATTCATAAGCCCATTATGGTCATGTTGCCGCTACTACAGAGTGTTAAAGCGGAAGCTGGTATCTAAACCTATTGCCTCGAACAATCACACAGGATCAGAATTGGGGCCTAATACAAAGCTAGATCTTAGCTGTTACGTTTTGTATCTTGAAGGTGAGGAGGAACTAGCCCTGCAGATTATGAAGAACAACAGAAATGCTACTGATCATTTTATGCACAAGGGTAGAAAGCAGCACCCTAAATATCTGAAACAGCTTATAGAAAAATCCACTAGTTTCATGGGTGTGGCAAAATTTGACAGTGACCAAGTTCCATCTCTAGATTCTGAAGAACCACCCAATTGTTGGTCTCTTCCTGTGGTCACCTTAACAAGCATTGCCATAGCACTCCCAAACATTGCAAATCATGAGGTGGACCGGTTACTTCGAAGCATTAGTGAAGGCCTCTTGTATGTCAGTCATGTAGAAAAATTTCTGGATGGCAAAGGAGAGTTGGCAAACATCAGAAATGCAGCAAATATAGCGTGGTTAGGAGTCGACCTTTTTCGCAAGTGGCAAAATGAAGATCTCCAGAAAATGGCTCTTGAAGGAAAAACCTCCAAGGAAACTCTTGAGAGACTTGCTGACATAGCTAAAAACATTGTCATGGAATTCAAGATAAGCATGACAGGAGAGTTGAAGGAGAACCCTCTGAATTGGCCCATCAAGGCTATTGCTGCAAATTCAATGTACAGAATCAGCCAAACTGTGCTGCTGGACCAAGAATGTAGCAGCGACATGACTGATGAGAGACTATTTGAGCAATTATCTGTCATGATCGCGGATATATTGAGTGCTTGCCTCGCCAATTTGCCTCGTGTAATAACTATGGAATATTTTTGCAGTGCCATAGAAAGGAGGGAGAAGAGTGTTCAACATGCAGCTCATCTTCTTGGCGAAACGGAAGAGATTCTGAAAGTCCTTCAACACTATAAACTCCCTCCACTAAATCCTGATGAAGCAGCATATATCGATGAGTGGCGTGCTTTAATCAAACAGGAAAGTCCCTTAGCTTTCATTTCTTCATCAAACAATGATACATCATCTTCTGGTTCTGGTGAATTGCAAGTAACTATTGACTATTGAGTAGGTGGCTTCTTGAGAAAATATAGACAATATAATTGTAGTATGGTATGTAAATTTTCTTTAATTAGATGTACGAATTCTCTGCCTGAGTAAAGGTATGATTTATATATAATTCATATGAAGGATTTTGTTGCTTAGATGTCATTTGAATTTGCTGCAGTCTAACATAGCCACTGCTCTTGCATGCTGTTCATAAAATTAGTCATTCTGAGCTAGTAATTTTTCCAGATAATCTTAACCAACAAGGATAAATATGATTATCAGTATTCAACTTCCGTAAGCTACGAGTCCTGCAATTGTTCCCAGCACAACAAATGACTTACCAATACTCCTGTTTTTGACAAACTTCTCATATCAAATGAGTAGTTCACACTTCTCATACGAGTCCTAGATGATGGCCATATCAAACTTCTCATACGAGTCCTTCAATTGGCCAGATATAATTACCCACTTGAAACGTACACCTAGATCATGGCTCTTTATTTGAAAGATGTTATACAAAAAGGTGAACGAAAGATTTTGAATTGCTTGAGATCTAGGTGTTGGAAAATTTTAAAATAAATAAAAATTATTTTTGTGGTTCTATCCACTATGTTTTCTAAAATTGAATTGCAATGCCTCAAACAATCACACAGGATCAGAATCAAAACCTGGTTAAAAGTTGGATCTTTGCCGTTTTGTTCTGTATCTTGAGGCTTGACAGTGAGGAGGAATTGCCCCTACAGATCATGAAGATCAACAGGGATGCTGCATATTATTTGATTCAGATAGGTAAAAAGCAGCAGCCTAAATATCTTGGAAGAGCTTTTAGGAAAATCTACAAGTTTCAAGGGGGTGGCAAAGTTTAGCAACAACCAAATTTCATCTCTAAATTCTGAAGAACCTCCTAACTGTTGGACTCTGCCTTTTGTTACGCGCTAACAAGCACCGCCATGGCACTTCCCAACATTGAAAATCATACAAAGGAGCTGTTGCACAAAAGCATGAGGGAAGGCCTATTGTATGTCAGCCTTGTAGAGAAAATCCTTGATTCCAAAGCTGACTTGGTTAACATCAGAAATGCAGCAGAGGTAGTGTGGTTAGAAGTTGATCTTTTCAGCAAATGGCTAGATTAAGATCTTCCAAAAATGGCTCTTGAAGGAAAAACCTCAAAGGGGACTCTTGAGAGACTTCTTGGCGTTGCTAAAAGTATTGTCATGGAATTCAAGGCAATCAAAGTTATTGTTGCTAATTAAATGTACAGAATCAGCCAGTTCCTGCTGCTGGACCATGAAAGGAGCAACAAACAAACTGATGAGAGATTGTTCGAGCAATTATCTGCTATGATCACAGATAGATTGGGTGCTTGTCTTACCAACTTAGCAAGTGTCATAACTAGGAAATGCTTTGGCAGTGCCATATAAAAGAGAGAGAACAGTGTCCGGCATGCTGCTCAACTTCTTAGTGAAACTGAAGAGATTCTGAAAATTCTTCAACAATGTGAGCTTCCTAGTCTGAATCCTAATAAAGTGGCATAAAATATTGTTGAGTGGGGTACATTAATCAAGCAGGAGAATTCCTTGGCTTTTAATTAACTTGTTCATTCAGTGATTCTTCTGGTTCTGGTGAGCCGCAGATAGCTGGTCAGTAGGAGGTGTGCTTGAGAAGATACTGGCAGATAGTGATATAATTGTACGAGTTAACACTGGCATGTTGCATGAATTCCCAGCTTTCAAATGACTAAGGCCTATAATTAACACAGGCATGCTGTGTTATAATATAGGTATATATATTCATATGCAGGATTTTGTATTTAGTATCATTTCAATGTGCTGCAGTCGAATATAGCAACTGTACGTTTCTGAGCAACCAAAACCTAATTTTATCTCCATTTCATCTCAGTCCTTGAGTTTAGGGAAGGATATACAAGTCTTGAGCCAAGCATTTGTTTTGACAAATTTCAGCTCATAGCAAATGGGTAGTCCACAGTTGACTTGATAGTTGTTGATACAAATATTAGTCCGCCTAAATACGAGTATATAAATTATCAGCCACTATGGTTCAGCTATTCATTTTGTCTATATGCTCTGACACTGTTTGTAATTGCCTCCTTTCATCTCGAGGAAAGATTCGGTTACTACCAGGTCGATTGGAGCTGCGTGGGACCTCCCCAGAGTCCCCAACTCATTCATCTGTAGTTCCTCTGATGATCAGACGTCTCATCTTCAAATTTAGGACGATCCAGATTGTTTCATGCCCAATTGTCCTCATTGTTGCATAGACAATTCAGATGTGCAGAAGATTGCAGAGTTTATGGATCCTTGATATCTTTTACCGCATCAACATGGACAAATTTCATTTTGGTTGCTATTCGAATCGCCCGTTACTGTATAACGGTCTTTTGTTTTTATGGGCTTGGGCCCTTAGAATTGGTATAGGATCCTAATTGTATACCCTCTGGTTTCTAGGCCCTCTCTTTGGGCCTTGTGTAGCCCTTGTTCTCTTTTTCATCAATATAATTTTCATGCATTTCGGGAGAAAGAAATGATCAGGGCGGCATGAACTCTACAATGGGGGGAAAGATGTATAAATAGGAATCATATCTAAAAGCATCAAATGCGCCACCAATCATAATTTTTGCAGTGGCAGAACTGATACCTGGAAATCATTTAACTGATTTTTTCAGTTCAAATTGTCATCCCCTAATCAACAACTCTCTATTCTATTCATTGTAACTTGAAGACCTTGATGTCGTTGGTGTTACTCTTGAAGACCTCCAAGTGATTATAACGCATGAAGATTTTATTGTGAATTTGTGATCCATGTGCTGCTTAATTCTTTTTACCATGCTCGGTGTTCTATTGCTCATCTTATTGGAATTGAGCGGGTCTATTCATGTAATTTGACAAGGGTTAGGCAATCCGAGCCCAAGCCTAACCCAAATCCGAATATTTATTTATTTTTTATATTTTTTTAATTTTAAATATATTATTTATATTTCAAATTATGATCACCATCTTCTTTCCAACTTCCTTTCGTTTAATTTTTAATTTATTCTATATTAATTTCCGATGAATTTGTTTGCAATTCTTTTAGAAATTTACAATAAAGTTTTCAAATTTTGTATCTTTAGAAGCAATATAATTTAAAACGAACTCGAGAACAACTCAATTTCTAACCAGATTTCTTTAACCCGTGCTCAACTAAAAAGTAAATATTTGAACTTAGATTAATTTATATATACTCACATGTAAGTTTGCCCATTAGTGCAAGGTATTTTGTTTAGAAAATTTAAACTGTCAGCAAAAATCAATAGAATTTGATTGGATTAGATACCAACACTAACCCAACCATCACAGGACTTAAGCTGTGGCTCTTCCTAATATGAGAAAGTCAAGCCTTTCTCATAGCTTGGGTTGGGCGAGAGAAGACCCTTCAAGCCACTCAAATTGCGTCTCTAGTTGTTCAAACTCCTTCCAAACAACTTGATTGGAGAAACATTAAAAGATACATTGTGACCTTATAGTTAGCGGTCCCTCTCAATAAACCAGTAGTCAAAGATTCAATGGAAGTTTCAAAAAGTCATTCTCAGTTTTTGCCCACGGCACTAAATGGCCTGACCCGGGGGGAGGGGGGTGGTGTTGAATTTTCTTCTAGTCTTTCTCACCGATTGACTTATGAAAGTGATATGGGGTGGTGTGTTGAATTTTCTTCCGGTCTTTCTCAAGTTTTGCCCACGGCATTCAGACACGCCTTTACACTTTGATATTTCTTCTCAGAGACTTGGCAATTAGAAGACCAATTGAGTTGAGAAATGCAACACCAAATCACATTCCTGGTAGCTTCCAGGAAAAATGATTCATCAGCTACTGTGCCATTCCCTGGTTAGGAGAGATCATGGCTAGTTCAGCACAAGCCTGCACTATATATCTCACAATATTTATGGCCTATCCATCAGTGATTATTGCATACATTTGTTGTAATACCTTACTGATACTGGCATACACCGTGATAGTAGTCGAATCATGGACACTCAGATTTGTTTAACAATCTTTATTTGATCAGGATGGATGAATTTCACAATGAAAAAAAATAAATAAATAAAAATGATTTTTGGTTGATATCAGAAAGTTTGTAATTGATCAAGGAGTTTAATGTGGGAATGTGAAAGTGGTAACATCCGACAGCTTCTAGGAAAAATACATTCACCATATTTAAAATTTGTATTGAATATTAATTAGCAATTTATTAGTGGACCAAAGTCTAATAATGTCGTAGATAATAGTCAAACATGGAAGTTTTATGGAAATTTGGAAAGGAAAAATGCCACATGTCTCGAATAAATATTTTTAAATATATCTTGAATTTATGTGACAAATGTATTACACTATCGGGACTCTGGGGAATTCCATCAATACTAACTCATCATTTAATTTTATCTCCTAAAATAATGCACTATACCACCAGCCACATTAATTCAAGATATATTTTTAGATATTTATTCTAGACGTGTAAGATTGCTCATTTGGAGAGGCATACACTTCACAATTGCTGTGATGTTATTGAACAGTCGGTTAACAGTGATGACTGTTTCTAGTAGATCTTAATTAAGCGTTACAAAGGGCTCTTCGTTTCGATTTTGAGGTCAACCATGCAATTTCAATGCAACTACTGTAACTTTGTGGTCCAATGCTCTAAATAGGCTTTTCTAAGTTGCTTCATGTCTAAACAAAAGGTTTTTCTTCCAACCGATCATGCCCATAAGCCCATAAGAACACTAAGAAAAATCTCTACTTGGTTTTTATTTTGGTCTTCGTCTGCATGACTCATGAATTAATGTCTACTTAATTGATTTTATTTTATTTTTTTCTATGGTTTCTTTCTCTACTTGAATTGAGAATGTTGATAGCGATAACATTCTCCCAGCTTTAAGGAAAAATACATTCACCATAATTAAAATATGTGTTGAATAGAATTTAATTACTAGCAATTTATTAATGGAACAAAGTCTAATAACGTGCTAGATAATAGTCTAACATGGAAACTTTATGGAAATCTGGACATGCACTTGGACAATTCTTTATGAGAAGCTATGAATTAAAATAGTCAATCACATTCTATACGAGCGGTGCTACACATCTCAAAATAATTTTGAGATTTATATCACAAATCTACGTGGCCAATAACATGACATCTTTGAGGCAATCACGTGACCGACAATTTATGATCCATTATTGATTTATCAAATTCCAACAATCAATCAAGTCTGTTATGCATATGCCTCATGCCTCCTTCTGGATCATGCATTTGAAACATATCAAGTTTCGCCATTAATCTCTAGTTCTCTACCATCATCGACAATTTCAAGGATAAGGATGCTGACAAGATTTCATTCACACACAAAAAAAGCGAAGAACAATAAATAGTCTTTGATTTCAGCATAATCGGGTTACAGGTTGTGTGGGGGTGGCATTGGGTACAATGTAATGGAGTTTTAGTGTCTAATGTAATGGAGGATTAGGGTCTGAAAGCTTGAGAAAGGGGAATGAAATTATATATTTGATAGCACTTCATAAGATCAATTTAGATTCAATAAACAGAATTTTTGATCTTCATTTTTTCGAGATTAGAGAAGAAGTGCAATATAATTGCAGAAATTGCTTTGAAATTTTAGGGTTTAAGTAGAAGAGAGACCAAATATGCATGTCAGTTGAGTTAAAATTCATGGATTGGGTTTGTGAAGTTTAGCATTTCTCCTTTCTATACAACTTCCATAAAAATGGTCGAAATTTTAAGAATTTTAGATTTGAACATAAGAAAAAAGTAGAACATGTGTTGGAAGGAGAAACAGGAAGAACAGTTCGAAGAACCAATTCCGTGCATCCATGGTGAGAAAGACTCCTAAGATTATGAAAGATTTGAACGCCAAAGACTCCATGGTAGAACACATCCCATAAATCCCTCTTCTCTGCCAACTGTTATGGTTATTTCAATTTTTAAGTAAAATTGTTATTATGACAAACATTGGCAAATCAAGAACGCAATTAAGAAATTGATAAAAAAATAAACAAACACCACACTTACAAAACAGAGAAGAATTGCGTGATTGGATATGAGGCCTACATTCACAATAATATAACTATATAAAATTCAGGAGATTATGATTTTCAGTCCCAAGCGGAATGTCACTCTCTCAATCTGTAAAACGGCTTACAGTGTTTATTCATATCACATACCATATTACGTGCGAAGGCTCTTCATTTTGATTCCGAGGTAAACCATGCAATTTCAGTGAAAGTTCCAAAAAAACTACTGTAACTTTGTGGTCCACGTCTCTAAATAGGCTTTTCTAAGTTGCTTCATGTCTAAACAAAAAGTTTTTCTTCCAACTGATCATGTCCGTAAAAGCACTAGGAAAAATCTTTACTGGATTTTTATTTTGGTCTTCCTCTGCTTGACTCATGAATTTGACAGTCATAACAGCTAGAAATCGTTCATTCATCAAAACATGGAGACTCTAGAGACAGCGTAGAACCCTCAACGACATCTAGATAGCCTCTACACTAGGAATGTTATTGTCAGGATCTATTGTAATTTATTTTTTGTACTCTATTATTATTTGCTATTTGTATATTTTGTTTGTGATCATTTTTATTTATATTATTGGATATGTCTACTAAAAAGAATGAATCAGGAAATAAAAAACTTAAAAAAAAGAGAGAAAAATAGATAAACTAATTGAATGATATATAATAAATTTGAGAACAAAATAATGACTAAGCAATAGAGAAGCCTAGCAGAAGGGACACTCTCGTAACTCATAATGCTAGAGAAATTGAAAGATACAATCAGTCTAAGATAAGATACATTGTGACCTAGTGTTAAGGCTGCGGTTCAATGAACTAGTAGTAATTAAGTTCCGAAACGCCATTCTCAAGTTTGGGCCACAGCACTAAATGGCTTGTCTAGAGTCCCTTTATGTCTAAACAATATGATTTTGATATATACCAACCAATGTGACAACGTCCATCAACACTCGGGAAAATCTCTACTTGAATTTTCTTTCAGTCCTCTACTGATTAACTTATAAAAGTGAGATGCTCGCGTTCTCCACAGCTTCCAAGAAAATAACATAAGGACAATACTTACCTACTCACCAGTGTGTAGGTGAACCCTCCTGACTACTGATGTGTCCCAATAAAAATTGAACACGTCAGTTTTAAAGTGTAATAAATAAGTATAATAAATTAGGTCAATCTCATTTATTATACTTATTTATTACATCTTAAACCTCATTTATTATACTTATTTATTGCATTTTAAATTTAATTTTGTAATTAAAGCTAATGTGTTGATTTTTTATTGGGACACATCAGCGGTCAGGATGGCTCACCTACACACCGATGAGTAGGTAAGTATTTTCCATAGCATAAATCGTTTGCATCCTCTCAACTTCTAGGAAAAATACATTCACCATGTTTAAAATATGTATGGAATAGTATTTAACTACTTCAGCCACAGACAAGAACAAAAATATAAGAAATTAATTTTGTCATGTGTCTAGTCAAGCATGACATAAATTTGTATAAAAACTGAACAAAAAGATTAAATAAAATGTGAGATATACATGCTATCAAATAAAATACATCCAAAGCAATTAACATGCACATAGCATTAAAAATTTATAAATGAATAAAAAATCGTGTAGTAAAGAATTAATTAAAAAAAGTTGTAGAAAATGAGACATATTTACTTAATTTAGTATTAAAATGACCAATTTAATAAGATTTAAATAAAGAAAATCATAACAAGCACATTAAACAATGTGGTATGGTGGTGTGGAAAAAAATAAATCAATAAAATGAATTGTAAACTTTTACAGTAACAAATATTAAAAGATGCATGCATTAGAGATATGGAGAAAAATGACAAATTAGACAAACAATATATGTACTAGCAAAAGATAAGGCCATAAAACAAAAATCTACATACTGCCATATATATAAATACACTGGGTTTTGATATTGTGTTTATAATGTACTGAAAATTAGTTGATATACATTTAGTATTGATATCATGTATAATATATATTTCGATGGATTTGAGGCAGTAGAGTTTTGTAACAATGCGGCCTATTATTACATGATTTTGATGTGAGGGCCAAGTTTCAAATATTGACTTAGCTGAGGGGCCTTTAAGAAAAATTTGTCAAATTTTAAGGGGGCCAAGACTAATTGAAGAACAACTGTGAGAGAGTTAAATCGGGTTCAATGAACTAAGCGCCATACTCAAAAGCTTCAATGAAAGTTTCAAAAAGTCATTGTTAGTTATTGCCGCAATGCATGACTTGTCTGAGTTTGAATACCAACCGATTTAAATCCATGTTCGGAAAAATCTCTATTTGAATTTTCTTTCCGTCTTCCACTAATTGACTTGTGAAAGTGACATGCATGCTCACGTAAGTACATTCTCCAGGAGAAATGCTAAACATCATTTCATGAATTTGTATCATGAATGATGTAGCACGAATGATGTAGTAGGTAACGTAAAGAGTTAGTATTGGTAAAATTTGGTGATAATATCATGGGACTCTGTGTATGGGGGGAATCCCACCAATATTAACTCTCCACGTTACCTGCCACATCATTCATGATACAAATTCATGAAATAATTTTATGACGTGTAGCATTGCTCATTCTCCAGAACTTCGAGAAAAAATAGCACAAATCTTTCATTATCACAAATTTTTTTTTTCTCTACTTGATTTGGGAATGCCCGAATGTGATAGGATTACATCATCTCAGCTTCTGAAAAATTTTTTTTTTTTTTTTTGTAATAGAAAAAATACATTCACCATATCTAAAATATGTATTGAATAGTATTTAGCAATTATTTAATGGAACAAAGTTTAATAATTTATAAAGCATGGATACGGATACGGGATACGGATACGGATACGACAATACGATAAATCTAAAAAAAAAAAGGATATGGGTACGGCGGGATACGGCAAATATATATATATATATATATATATATATATATATATATATATATATAACATAAATTAAGTTTTAAGTTTTAATTTAAAAAAAAAATTTCAACATTGAAAGATCTTTTAATTTATTACAAATTAAACTCCACCTTTAACTAAGCTTTTTAATATTACAATATGGCCACCATCTTTTTTATAAAAAAAATTACAAATTTGTCCAAACGTATCCCAAAAGTATCTACCACGTATCCAAAACGTATTTGAAATGTATTCTGGCGTATTCGAAACGTATCTGAAAATAAAAAAATTATTTAAAAAAATCGGATACTTCCCGGGAGTATCCGATACGTGTCTGGGCGTATCCTGTCCGTATCGGTACCGAATATATATCCAAAAGGCCTCCAAAAAGTATCAGTGCTTCATATGTAATAATGTTACGTCCTACATAAAATTTAACATGGAAACTACTATTACTCGAAGGAGAAACCGGAAGAACAATTGGAAGCACCAATTCCACATGCAATATTAATATAATTGCATCAATTCAAAGCACCACTTTATATTGTTCCAAGTAGACCAGCCATATTACTGGAAAGGACGGTTTCAATATTGCCCAATTATAATTCTAATTAGTATAGATCTTCACAATTAAAAAACTTTAAGAAACTCAAGTTTATAAGATCCGCCGAAGCTTCCAGGAAGATTGATAGAAATTGTTCAACCAAATTAACCAATAGAATTTCTTCGGTTTGTACTTGACAATCTATTAGTGGAACAAGTCTAATACTCCTGTAGAACAGACTTAACACGGAAGCTATATGTATATATATATATTGGAGATGCTAAACGTCATGAAATTTTATCATGAATTGCCTTCATGAATGATGTGGCAAGTGATAATACATTCCGTGTATGGGGGAATCCCACCAATACTAACTCACCATTTAATTACCACATCATTCAAGATAAAAATTCATGAAATATTTTCTTAACGTGTAACATTGCTCGTGTGTATATATATATATATATATATATATAGTACGCAGCATTCACAGCACCAACAATTACAAGTCTACAACCCAAGCTCTTGCCTTTCATCCGGCGACAAATTCTATGCAATGCAGGGATACTCGGCCACCTGCGAGGATTATCGCTATTACATAATAGATGACAACAATTCTACGCAATGCAGGGAACTCCTATATTTCTACTTTCATATCAGCTATACCTGCTGCTTCGATTATAAAAATGAGAAGATAGTGAAGGCTGTAAAGCATAAAGTTGAAGAACCAATACCATGGATCGGCCTCTATGTTGCAGTAGCATCTCTTGTCTGCTCCATTGCAATGGCTGCTGACGTTTTCCATGGGTTTCGCCACAGAAAACTGTGGTTTCCATGCAATTTTTTCACTCTGAATGCCGCTTCCCTGACCTTATTAGCTGTAGCAATGAAGCTGCCAGTGGATCTGAGCACCGAGATGCCAAGTCCAATAGATCAGCTGGTGAAACTTAGCAGCACTGCCTTGATGTCTACAGCAATAGGTAATTTTATGCCATCTCTAGGAGCTATGGATGACAAAGATATTCTAATGAACATGACAGCCTTGGCTATTCTCGTAATCACCATTATTGTGAATGTCTGCATCCAATTAAGTACTCGAGCAATATTTACGTTTTTCAGTATAGAACACATCGCAGTTCTCTCTTTCATGTTTATTCTTCTTCTAGTGTTGAGTTTCTCAGCTTTGACGATTTCTACCACCAAAAAGACTCTTCAACTCAAATATGATAACATGCACAAACAAATTTCGAGTGAAGAATCAGAGGAAACCGAAAAGTTCACAATTGAAAATTTTAAATTAAATGTAAAAAGATATTGGATGATGGCAAAATCTGGTAGCCCTCAGTTTGTTATGGCTCGTTCAGTTACCTGCTATGCTTCAGGGGCAATTTGTTTCTTGGTTGCATTCACTTTAGCAGAAGCCCACATCAGGATATTTATATACATCGGCGGTTCCACCTATATTAATCCACGCAACGTTGGATCGAGTTATAGGTGGTCAACCTTTGTAATTCTTGTGATTCAGTCTTTTGGCGTGGTAGTAGGTACAATTGCCCCGACATTTAGATTGTTCAACACCATAAGATTAAGGCTATTAGAGAAAAGAGTCAAGAGCTACAAAACTGAGTTGAAAACAGAAAATTATTGGATCGAAAGGCTAGTAGGCTGGAAAGGGGCCAAAGAAGCGAAGTACTTGTTCATAACACAAAGAATCTAATTCTGGACTTCTGTATAGGAGTTCAAATTCTGATTGTCTGGGTTAGCAAATTAATTATGCTAATCTCTCTTGTCTTAATAAGTCCATTCTTGTCTTTTTGGAACTTGTACAAGGAGTTAAAGCAGAAGCTCATATCTAAAAATACCTCCTCAAGCAATCACACAGGATCAGAATCGGTGCATGGCACAGAGCTGGATCTCAGCCATTATATTTTGTATCTTGAAGGTGAGGAGGAACTGCCCTTACAGAGTGTGAAGAACAACAGCGTTGCTACTGAACATTTTTTTCACATGGGTAAAAAGCAGCAGCCAAAATATTTCAACGCGCTTTTAGAAAAATCTGTTGCTTTCAAGGGGGTGGCAAGGTTTGACAGTAACCAAGTTCCTTCTCTAAATTTTGAAGAACCTCCTAATTGTTGGTCTCTTCCTGTGGTTACTCTTACAAGTATAGCCATTGCACTTCCAAACATTGAAAATCACAAGGTGAAGCGGTTGCTTCAAAGTGTGAGTGAAGGCCTCTTGTATGCCAACCTTGTAGAAAAATTCTTGAATGCCAGAAGTGATATGCTAAATATCAGAAATGCAGCAGACATAGTGATATGCTAAATATCAGAAATGCAGCAGACATAGTGTGGTTAGGAGTTCATGTTTTCCAGAAGTGGTTAGATGAAGATCTCCAGAAAATCACTCCTAAAGGAAACAACTCCACGAAGACTCTTGAGAAACTTCGTGACATAGCCAAAAACAGTGTCATTGAGTTCAAGGAAAACGTCAACGGTGATTCGAAGGAGAACCCTCTGAATTGGCCCATCAAGGTTATTGCTGCAAATTCAATGTACAGAATCAGCCAAACTGTGTTGCAAGACCACGAAGGCAGCAATGTCCAAACTGATGTGACGCTATTCGAGCAATTATCTATTATGATCGCTGATATATTGGGTGCTTGTCTCACCAACTTACCGCGTGTCATGACGATGAAATGCTTCTACTGTGGCATAGAAAAGAGGGAGAAAAGTGTCCTGCATGCTGCTCAACTTCTTGGCGAAACTGAAGAGATCTTGAATATCCTTCAAGAGCACGAGCTTCCTAGTATGAACCCTGATAAATTGGCTTACATTGATGAGTGGCGTGACATCATCTTCTGATTGTGGCGAATTGGAGTTAGCCATTGGGTAGAAGGCCTGCTTGAGAAAAAATCTGGCATATTATAATATATTTGTTTGGTATGTACTTGCTTTCTGTTTGCGATTGAGTTCCCTTTATTTAGATATTGTATGAATTCTCAGTTTCGATGTTGTAAAGGATTTAATTAAACAAGTCTGTCAGGTGTTAAAGTGATAATATAGTTATATATGTAATTGAAATTGCTGCACGATCACATAGTAACTGTTCTTGCATGTCACTCAAATATCAGAGACATTTGAGTAAGTGATTGATTTTATAAGCGATAGCATCGTATGCACCATCAATCATTCTAATTGTGAAAATCAATTACAGGGTAAAAGATATCTCTAGTTTTAAGGAAACTCATTCAGTATGAATTTTAGTCATGCAAAAATCAATTACAGATTAATTTGACAAACAAATCCTTCAACAACGTGAGCTTCCTAGTTTGAATTCTGACAAAGTGTCATATATTGATGCGTTGCGTACATTAATGATCAAGCAAGACTGCAAGAGAATTCCTTGGCTTTAACTTATTCATTCTGTTATTCTTCTGGTTCTGGTGAGGCGCAGATAGCTGTTCAGTAGGAGGTATGCTGGAGAAAATACTAGCAGATAGTGCTATAATTGTATGGTATGTACTTCTGTATGATTTCACACTGGTATGTTTCATGAATTCTCAGCTTTCAAATGAGCAAGGCCTATAATTAACACAGGTATATGCTGTGTTATAATATAGGTATATAATATTCATATGCAGGATTTTCATTTAGTATCATTTGAATGTGCTGCAGTCTAATATAGCAACTGTTGTAGCTTGTATGCAACTCGAATATTTGTCATTCTAAGCAAGTCATTTTTTCTCCTGATAATCTTAACCAAAACCTAATTTTATCTCCATTTAATCTCAATTCTTGAGTTTTTTGGGAAGGATAGGTATGGTATATCAATATACAATTACCAGAAGCGTGCTTTGAGTAGTTGTTCCAAGAATTTGTTTTGACAAATTTCTCACAGCAAATGGGTAGTCCACAGTTGATTAGATAGCTGTTGATATGAATATTAGTCCGCTTAAGTACAAGTATATAAATTATCAGCCACTATATATGGCTCACCTATTCATCAATTAGGAGACGACAGGGCTGGTTGAGCTCCATCCTTCACTGTATATGCCAATATGATCTATCCAGCAGTAGCGACTATTGCATAGATTTGCTTTAGCACCACATCATCACAGGGATACAAAGTTAAAAGCATGAGATTGACCAAAGGAGTCCGAACGTTTTGTGTCGAGTAGAGTTGGAATGGTGTATTGGTAAGGCACGTGTTTTGCCTCAATAAAAAAAAGATTTTTCTCTCTTTCATAATAAATTCTATCTTTGAATCCAAAAATTAAGCCTCTACATTTCTTAAGATTTACCATTTATGTCATTAATTAACCATTACGAGAGAACCATGCTTTTTTTTCACTTGAAGTCTGCATTTTTGTTACATGCGCTCTCTCTAATTGGATTTAACTACTATAACATCTAATAAAATATAATAATAACTTTGTCCTCTAATCATTTCTTGCTTATTTTTTTTAATTTTTTTTTTTTAAATATGAAGATTAAAAATTACTAATAGAAAACTATCATTAAATAATAAATTAAAAATATAAAGATTTGTCAATATGGTGGTTTGAACCATTTCTTTAGTGGCAAATAACTAATAATTTCTAATTTTCATTTATTTATTTTGTTACAGAAAGAAAAAGAGAGAGAGGAAGAGAGAAGAAAAGTTGAATAAGAGATAAGGGCATGAAATTTAGCATGTTTTAAATACTGTATATATTATTTTTTTTAAAAAAGAAATTTACTTAAAATATTTTTTGAATTTTTATTTCATTCATACTTGATATCAGAGAACACAACTAAGGATATTTTTATTTCATTCATACTTGATATCAGAGAACACAACTAAGGATGTATTTAATTACTTTTGTATTATATGTAGAAAAATTATGCACTTGAACGTTTGATATATGGGTTATACACTGTGTTCAGTGTTGAATTTTTAGCTATGCCAAAAAACGTTTCTAAATACATTCCTTTATAATTTATGGCACCCATTGGAAATTTTGTGAAACTTAAATGACCTTTTTTAACTTACCAAATGATGAGCATTTAGTACAGAGAGAAAAAGAATTTCTATTTAAGAAGCAATACACTAGGCAGAGAGTGGAGTGCTCGGATTTTACTCGGCCTAAAAGAGTCGGATTCCTTATCATTTTTCAATTATAAATACTCATTTTGTACGACAATCAATGAGATTCCAAAAAAAATGGAAATCTAACAGCAAGAGAAGACTACCATTCAATTTTCTATAAGATTTGACACTGTTAGTAATCGTCGCCTTTCGATCTCCAGCAAATATTAGGTCGCTACCAGGTCCTTGAGATTCACCATTCATTTCTTTCGGCTTTATTTCTTTTGGTCTTTCTTGGCATTTAAATCCCTTAGAATTGGTATACCTTCTGGCTTCTTAACCCTCTCTTTGGGCCTTGTGTAACCCTTGTTCTCTTTTTCATCAATCCAATTTTCTTTCGTGGGAAAAAGAAATTTTTTTTTTTGAATCGGCCAGGAGAGAAAGGTTGGAGATCGGAGAATTTTCAAACTATTTATGGATCCAAGAACATGCTTGTTAAAAAATAGGGAAATGCTAAACGTCATGAAATTTTATCATGAATTACCATCATGAATGATGTGACAGGTGATAATACCATTGAGATTCTGTGTATGGGGAATCCCACCAATACTAACTCACCATTTAATTGCCACATCATTCAAGATAAAAATTCATGAAATATTTTCATGACATGTAGCATTACTCTAAAAAATATAGTCATGTTTTTACTTGTAACAAAAAAACTAGACGGTGGCTCTTATTAATTTAAGAATATTACACAATGGTAAATGGAAGATTTTGAAATAATTTAAGAATATTACATTATAATTAAATTTTACCAAATAAAATTAGAAAGTGACGGTTCAATGCTATATTATATAGTCAATTAGACGATAAATTGATAAATATAACCCCGCCTCAATAAGTATTGATAATTACATTGTTATCTAATTTTAGAAGGATAGTGCATGATATTATAAAATAATTTTTATTAATATTAAAACTTCCAACATTTCTCTCTCTTTTTTATTAGGTCTACGCTAGTGACTGGAATTGGGGATATGATAACGGTCTAGGAAAACTTGGTGGAACAATGTCTAATAACGTGTTGAAACTTTCTGGGAAATCTAAACACTCCTACACTTTGTACAAGTCCTCCTGAGAAGCTTCGCAATTAAAATATTTTATTTGAGTTGTCAAATCAAATAGTTTGAAAAAAATTAGTTGAGTCTTGAGTCTTGACCCGTTCACTTGATTGGTTGGAGAAGGAAAACTGGAAAAGTATTTTCTCACCCATCCACGTGATTGGTCCCACCATGATGGATGAACAAGTAAATATGATGGATGCACGATATAATTTTTAGAAGTTTTCGTGCAAGCTATTGAAAACATTTTTTATTGTTCCAAGTAAACTCTAAGTGTACCATTTCTTAGGATAATATTCACAATTAAAAAACTCTAAAATAATTTGAGAAATGTAAAGCCAACCACATCCTCCTGAGCTTCTAGAAGATTGATAGAATTGTTCAATCAACATAATTTCTTATGTTAGGACTTGACAATCTATTAGTGGAACATATATATATACATTTAGGATTAAAATCCTCTCCTGTTTGGAACCAACCAGTCGCAGCCGGTGCGCTCAAATCGAGGGACTTATTGCATACATATGTGGTAAATATCACTTACCTTTTTGTGTATTTACCTCCAATTAAAAAAAGAACTGAAGGCTAGCAGTATAAACCATTTACTTATTATACGAATACATATACAAAGCAGTATATACCTATATCTGATTTTACTCTCCATCCCGCCCAAACTAAACCCATCTCAATCCCGCCCAATTTTTCGATCGTCCTCTTCAGCCAATCATAAACAGAGCAGACCCCCGGACTCCAGTGAAAGCACAGCAGATCCACATACCCGAAGAAGATTTCAAGCCTTCTTTCTTCAAGCCTCTTTCTTTTTTGATTGAAACCTTTCTTAGTTCCACCCCTCTCTTTCTCTCTCCTCCCTCTCACACGATTCTCTCAGCCAATTTCTAATTTCTTGAATTTTATCCTTTTTGTACTGATTCTGATCTTCATATATGATCGAGAACCACATCCAGCTAGAGATAGAGATGCTGTTAGTGAGTGAGGAGAGCCTTCACGATCAAGCCGTGGCATAATCGAAGTTAGCACCAGTAGATCAAGCAGTTCATTTTGCCGACTCAGTAAATCCTCCATATCCAGAGCATCGCTTGTAGAAGTATCTGTAGAAGCACCTGTAGTTCACCTCGTTGCAGCACCAAGTCTGGTTAGGTACACCCTCTCTCTCTCTCTATCTCTAAGTCTAGGGTTCATCGATTTCAACTCACAATACCCTAACAATTGTTTCTTGGGTTAAGAGGGTTTTTTTCCAGTCATCAACGATTTTGATTGATGCTAGGTTCCGAATTTCTATTGTTTTTAAGGTAATATTTTTCTCTCGTATTTGTATTTGTGTGTATAAATTTCTTAATTTTTATTTTTCCCTTTGTATTTGTATATCTTTCTGTTTATATATATATATATATATATATATAATATTTGTTGATTTTATTTATTTTTGTTTAATCAGATTAAATGATTTTTTTTCAATTTTAGGGGTTTTATTCAGTTTTAGCAATTCACCCTTTTTCAATTTTAAGGGTTTTATTTAGGTTTAGCGAGGGATGTAAGATTAGGACACATATATATATATATATATATATATATATATATATATATATATATATATAAGATAAATTTAAGTGGAATAATTGAATTATGTCATCTGGCTTGAGTTTTGTTGAACAAGATCAACTCAAACATACCATTCAAAAAAAAAAAAAATTCAACTCAAACATTTAATTTTACTTACCAAAAGAAAGAAACAGAAAGGATCAATTCAGTATAGCAGTGAGTTTTGCCTATGTGTGAAAGAAAATTTTATTATAAAGATATGAATATATTCATCAGGAGGCGACCTACTATAAGGATTAACATTATCCAGTATTCAGCCTTGGAAGGGTGGATGAGGTCAGATACCTGACCTTTACTTCTTCTGTAAGGTCAGGTGGTTGCCCTCAAATTCAAACATGATTTTGCCATAAAACCTCATTCACATAATTCCTTGGTGTTAAAATTGTTGTTAAGGTGCAATTTTCCCATTCTCTTTGCTGGTTATAGCCTCTGAGGCTTTCAAAAAGTAGATAAATTCTTGAGATTTTTCTACATATACCTGTTCTTGTAATTGTGAAACCTCATTTTATGGTTCAGTGTTGCAGTGACCCTCATAAAATTCTAATTACTGGCAAAACTAAACCTGTTCACAAGAAGGCGTTGATGTTATGTACTGACACTCAAGCCCTACCACTCAATACAACTTGTAAGTCTATTGTTTTTCCTCTTGGATTCATAACTCTAGGTTACACATTTTCTAAGTAATCTAATTTTAGTAGCATTGTCTCACACATTGTGCCTGTGTCCGCAATTGTAGGTTTGTACTTATTATTTATCCTACTTACACTCTTTTCATTTTTATCTTTTCATGCATTCGATGTCCATTTATTTTCTTTATTTCTTTGAGAGAAAGTCAAAGTCCAACAAATGCTTTAGACAATTACAATTACAATTGTAGTTCAAAATCAAAGTCCACTGTTACAATTAAAACTCAGGCAATCTGATTTAATAATAGGTCTAATGATTAGTCGAATGAAAAAGCGAGTCTTGCAATTTATAAAATCTGAATGACTACTTGAATGCATTTTCAGATTCTGACCAGTACTTAATCACACTCACTTATGGCAATCAAATGTTTCTCAATCTCCTCCATGGACAACACTCTAAACACAGGATTCTCCTTCCTCACAACTCCAACCTGTTAACAGTAACAAAAGAGAATAAATAAATAAATGCATGCCACATACAAATGAATTCAACAAGCATTCTCCCAGATTTGGACAGACCAGTCTGCAGAATCAAAATTAAAATCTATTAAATCGGATGAACATAATTGTCAACCCATAATGTTCTATGTCATATATATATGTGCACGCGCGTATGTACATACGTGTAAAGTTCTGGCAAACTCAGCCACAACTCTGACCGAAAAGATTGAATTAATGGAACAGATAAGCATGAACAAGTGGAGGACTACCACATATACACTTCCTCTAGATCCTCTTTTATACCTATTGACTAAAAGATTGCAACTAATAGAATAGTACAACAGCTGCTGAGTTCTGCCAAGTACCAATGGAGATTTTGAAATTTAAGATTTATGTACAAGAATTTAACCCCACCCCTTCCTTTCAAATGACATGTCAGCACTTGTAGTACAACGCTATTGACAAACTTATAGGATTTAAATTACCTATAGAAATGAAAATGAACAGATAAAATTGGCATCTGTATTTAGTTCAACCTCAATTCTGTTACAAGAGGAATGTTACCAGGAGATGAATTGGGATTTGCACAGTTAAGTGGAGCAGTTGTAGTGTTCCTCTTAATTGGGCTGGTTAAACTAAAATTACATCATGTTTTGGGTAGATAAATTCAAAAGAGATGTGTAGCCCATTCCCAGCAATTGAGTTGTGTTCTCTTTAGATTGAAGAGTGATACTTGATTGTTCTAGAATAAAAAGTAAAATAAAAATATATGTATACATTTTATGCCAAAAGTTTCATTATTTGTTTTTGTTTTCAAAACGCACTTTTTGTTGTTTTTATGCTTTTTCAATGATTGCATCAATGCTTCTTTTGTCCTCACAATTGTCTTCCATGGCATACCAACGGGCTTAGTCCTCCTCCCTTTCTGAAAAGATGTATAAACAGAATAAAAATTATGTTATCCCTCAATTATTTTTGTGTTTTTCCTTGAGATTGTCTTGGGATGTCAACAACGGATCTGTGATTGTCTTATACTTTGTGAATACCAACACACACATACATATATATTTTTGAATTTTTAATATCACCGAATTCTTTCCATTGTACAGACTACAATTTCTGCCTTGCAATCTGTTCTACAAGAGGACTTCGAGGCGAATGGGATTGAGGTATGAAATGCCCATTTTCTTGTTAAATTATATGTTTAAATGGCAAGGGGACATCCAACTTTATTGTTATGCAGAGCCTACCTGAATTACTGATATTTTAAAAAAAATTTAGTTGGATTATATGATGTGGCATCACCTACAACTTCCATAAAACTTGGCTCTGCATGGCAGACTGTGCCAATCCTCGTATCAATTATTCTTCCTATAATCTTGTGAAATGAAACATAATACTCTTTTGAACTCTCCCCCTGCGTCTCCCACTCCTTATTGGAATTGTTTCCTTTGTGTGCCACCCTGCGTTTCCCCTTGTACTTAATTTTGGAGTACTTGTGTTACTCTCTGTTGGGCTGACAGCATTGTGGAGTCGAATGTTGCTTTGCAATACGCTGCCTGAGGTGATTGCAAATGCTATAGAACAATTTGGAGCTGGTTCTATTTTTTTTTTGCTTTCTTTTCTGTGCTTAGTTCATTAGTCCCATCAAACCTTGTTTGGCTACCATGGACTTGCTTTTCTGCCATCCTTTTACCTTCTATGTTGAGCTGCATTCCGGTCAAATACATTTCATACGATGCTGCTTGATTTTGACTGCAGAAAGATATTGGGTTATACAAGTAATCTTTGATCTTGGCATATAATTGTCTTAGAATTTCTCTCTTGTAAAGTCCTGGGGTATTCCCCTTGTATATATTGTGTATCTAGCTTCTTGTTAATATAATCTTACTTGCCCCAAAAAACAAAAATATCATGATTGTTATATGCTCAGTTTAGATTATACGATCTTATAAAATGAAATAAGGAAAGTGAAAACTCAGAAGGAAACCAGAAAAAAAAGATAAGCTTGCTATCTATGGTATTTGTTTCCATCAGAATTAATTAGGCAATGTCAACAGAGTTACCTGCAAAGTGAAAGCAACAGAAGTTATTTTGCTAATAATATTGAGCCTTGAAACTTGTGAATACTCTATTATTACTCTGTTTACCATAATAAGCATGCTAGTTCATTTAGCATTATTGTTAAACTGTTGTGTTGGTTTTTGTCGTGAACATGTGCATTTTTGCATATTTACCTTGGCAGAACCATAACTATCATAAACATTTAAATTTTGCAAAGTTACATGGCATTGAATCACAAGCACACAGCCTCCCCACAATGGCAGGAGGCTTGTACCCAGGGCTAGCCCTTTTTATTTTCTTTTATTTTTTCTATGGCATTGAATCAACCAAGTTAAGCTATCTGGTACCTTTGGCTATGAAATTTAGCTCAAGTGTTCTGATATTGTCTGGGTTGGAATGGAGTGTTTCAGGGTAGGTGCAGATTTGCTGGGCAACTTTAGCAATAGCATAACATCAGATTGTCATCTTAGGGTTATGATCAACCAGGGGACATATAGTTGCCTCATCATGAGTTAGATTGTGATCATTTTAAAGAGTTGTTTTCATCATTTGTCCATTTGAGTCATGTACATTCAAGGATAATCAACTTAACATACAGCTGAGAAATGTAATTGCTAGTTATATACCAACTAGACATGTAAAAAATACATAAGCCCTTCCAACTCAAGTTTTAAACAGTTGTTGTTGTGAACTACGGTTAATCTCCGGGATTGGCATATGGGACGTTGGCGTGAAAGTTGAATGACTGAGCCTAAGATCAAGATTGATGTTGTAGCAATTGTTACCTGAGGCCTGCATTTCAAAACAGAGTTATTGAAATCTGAATGTATTAAAACAAACATTTAATGTGCATTCAAAATAAAAAGGCATGTAGCATATGAGAGTAGTTACTATTAAATCTTATACAAATTAAAGAGGAACTTGAGAAAACATGCCCAAAGTCAATTTAAATCACAATTAAAGCTTAAAATATAATAACATAATAAAATATTAAGGTGAAAAAGTAGATATTATTCACTTGCCATATCAGCCGCGCATGATTCGTCATAGGAAGAAGGAGTATTGAATAATTCTGATGAAAACATACACGTATCACCAATATTAGTCTACAAAAATTTAAGTGTTCATTAGAGATTACGCAATGAAAGCCATAATTTATATTCCATTACCAAAATAAAATTGTATCACCTCACTTACCTGGTTTGAAGGAGTCATGGGTTGACCAAAATGAATACCGGAACTATAAGGTGGTTCGCAACCCTGTCTTTTGTGCATTACAGGTGGTGGCACATAACAATGATCATTGAGAAATTCAGATGGAATTTCAGCACCCTTCAAAAAACAAATAATGTACCTCTGTTAGGTTAGAATTATATTGTAAACAAAATAAACAAATTACTATGTAGATGTTATCCAAACAAGTTATTAGATCTCATTTAGTGACAACAATACTCACATTGACTAAAATATAAGAGGGGCTTGTCCTCCTACCACTACTACCTGCCACTTCAGAAACACCAGTGTCCTTGGATTTCTAGAACAGAAGAAAAATGTTCAAAGATTTTACAGTTTCACAATGCAAGAAAATCCATATATAATAGTATACAATGATATTATGATAATATGAAATGTATGTTACATATCCACTTAAAAGTAACACATAGAAGCTTGAAATGTATGTTACATCCTAACTTAAACGATGAAATTTTGGTAAATACCTTAAGTTTTCGTTTTATAGCCTTTTTCTTCTTCTCCACAGATTTCTCCAAATCAGATTTTATCCTACGCCTTCGTCCTTTAGATGTATCTTTAGTCTTCAAGCCCTTGGCATTTATTCCAGTGGATGTAGGTGGTAAACTTGCTTCTTTCCCAGCTGAACTTTGAGTAGAACTTCCTTGTGCAGATTTTTTCCATTCCATCGCCTTTAGTAATAAATCATTGTATCCTTCATTGGTTTCCGATGCAATGGAAGATATTTCAATTAGAATACGACAAAGGATCCTATGTCGTCGCCTGACTTCAAGTTTAGGATCCACCATAACTTCACCAGCAAGAATTTCATCCAAGTTACCATGTCTAGCATTTCTAGTCCACCTTGGTAATATATATTGAGAAGGCAATTCATTGATGTTCATCACCTCTTTAAGAACTTTCAAAGTGTGACTGCACATAATACCCTCCATTTCAAATTTTCCACATGAACAAGATAATTGGTCATCATCTGTCCTTGTCACGCATCGTTGCACCCCATTTTCATGAATGCCAACTTTATAAACCCAGTGTCCATTACTATCCATGGCACTATAGCTAATGATTCTCTCGCTGACACAAGCTACTAAGAATTCTTCCTGAAAAATCTCAAATATCCTCCTTGTGTAAGTCTTTCCGGCTTGAACTAAAATTTCACAATCTCTTTGGAGTCTAGGTAGCTTATAGAGCAAACCATACTCGGCTTCATACTCTTTGTAACGCTTGTCGGATAACAGCCTTTCAAAGTGATTGAAGAAATCTGGAAGTGTTAGTTGCCTCGTCAAGTACTCCTTCAATCGAGCATTGAAGCTTTCACTCAACTGTGTGCTACGCATTCCCGCGGACCACACATTTTTAACAAATGCCTTAGCCCATCTATGTCTCAAACCAAACAAGTTGTCCAGCCATGTGTTATCAACAACACCATATAATGTTAACATTTCTTCCCATTTGACTAAAAAATCATCTTCTTCCTCAATGCAAGACATGAATTTGGATATCACATTTTTGATGTCTTCGTAACCTTCAAAAAATGGGCCAAGATGCTTTTGTGCATTTTGCATTAGTGCCACGTACAAAGATGATGTTTCGTCCCGGGCATAACCTGCGTTAATGCCTTTGCCATTGCTGCATCTTGGTCAGTCAAAATCGTCTTTGGCGCTTTACTAGACATCGCATTCAGGAATGTATCAAATAACCAAGCAAAAGAATCAGAAGTCTCGTCATACATGAAGGCTGCCCCAAATACAACAGTCTCCCGGTGATGATTAAGATCGAGAAACAATGCAAAAGGCCAATTGCCGTGGACAAGCTTGTATGTTGTATCAAAAGTTATGACATCTCCAAAATGGCCATAATCAACTATCATTCTCGAATCTGCCCAAAATATATTAGTTATCATTTCTTCATTATCTAATTGCACAGCATAGAAGAATGAAGGATCTTCGCAGGCCTGAGTCTAAAAATAATTCATCAGCCAACTTTTATCTCCAAATTGAAGCTCATTTTGTCTTCGAGTCCTTATATAATTTTGTTGATCCAGCTTAGTGAAGCCAATAGATTGTTTCCCACCAGCTTGTTTTCCCATTAACTCATATGCATTACGAACCGCAATTCCTGAATCGGAAGCAAACTCCACATCAATGGCTTGAATTGCAGTAATTCTTCGCTGCGAAGGCATCATGTGAGTGCACTCCTCAATTATCAAAGGATGGTTGTGAGTTTCCACAAATTTAGAAACGAAGTACTTTCCCTTATCGTTGTTATATTTAATATGCATGAGTGCACCGCAGCCAGTTCGTGTTTCAGCCCTAGGATTTCTTGTTGATATATCCCTTTTGTCCTTCACCCTAATACCCTCCTTGGAACAAACAAACAATCTGGATGTAATTTTTCCAGTAACACGACTTTTATTAAAATATTCTCTTCGAATACTGAATCCGATTCTACCCCCATATGCATTGTAAAAATCATATGCGTCTTGCTCAGTATCAAACTCCATCGAAAACCTTGGTTTCCATTTTATTTGCTCAGGCTCAAGAATTGAAGCATTTGTTGTGTCTTCAATGTTAATTAATTCAACTTCCATTTGAATAACTTCAATAACAAACATATATAGAACACAATTCAGCTAAATAAATCATAATTGACTTGAATTTTATCAGTTAATCTAAGTATAACATCAAACATGCCCTAGCACGCTTTGTCCCAAACATGTCCTAGCAATGCATTTACATAGTCCTATGTAACTTCTCAAGACAAACACTCCATGTTTGCACACTCTGCCTCCAAACATGCCCTACCAATTATGAAGGAAAATTAACAACAGAAACGATGTGTCATCTCACATAATTAGTCAGAAATAAACTGCATCCAAGTCTATAGCATACGAAACTCTAAATGTAAATATTTTATTAGTGTAAGATAAGCCATAAATGCACAAATTTTAGGTTTCTAACTTGTTATTTTAAGTTGGGCAATCTGTTAGATGTACCAAACATTTTAGGTTTCTAACCTATTACCTTAAGTTGGGCAGCCTGTTACCTTAGGTTGGAATATATCATACATTTTAGGTTTCCTACCTATTACCTTAAGTTGGGATGTATCATACATTTTAAGTTTTCAACCTGTTATCTTAAGTTGGGCAATCTGTTACCTTAAGTTGGGATGTACCATATATTTTAGGTTTTCAACCTATTACCTTAAGTTGGGCAGCCTGTTACCTTAGGTTGGGATGTATCATACATTTTAGGTTTCCTATCTATTACCTTAAGTTGGGATGTACCATACATTTTAGGTTTCCAACCAATTATTTTAAGTTGGGCAATCTGTTACCTTATGTTGGGATGTACCATACATCTTAGGTTTCAAACCTGTTACCTTAAGTTGGGATGTATCATACATTTTAGGTTTCCAACCTGTTACCTTAAGTTGGGCAACCTGTTACCTTAAGTTGAGATGTATCATACATTTTAGGTTTCCAATCTATTACCTTAAGTTGGGATGTAACCATACATTTTAGGTTTCCAACTTGTTATCTTAAGTTGGACAATCTGTTACCTTAAGTTGGGATGTATCATACATTTTAGGTTTTCAATATATTACCTTAAGTTGGGATGTACCTTACATTTTAGGTTTCCAAACTGTTAGCTTAATTTGGACAATCTGTTACTTTAAGTTGGGATGTACCATACATTTTATGTTTCCAATCTGTTACCTTAAGTTGGGATGTACCATACATTTTAAGTTTCCTGCCTATTACCATAAGTTAGGATGTACCATACATTTTAGATTTCCAACTTGTTATCTTAAGTTGGGCAATCGGTTACCTTAAGATTGGGATGCAACATAGAATTCATGTTTCCTATATGTTATGTTTTAGTTAGGATGTAACATTCATTTAAAGTTTTCAGCCTATTATTTTTGCTCTAGCTATGGTTTGTATTTTATTTGTTCCCTTAATTATTGAAGAACCAAGAAAGAAATGGTGAGTTTGTTTCTAAGCGTTTTATACCAAATAAAATAACAGTCATAACTTTAGAAAAGAAATATTAAAATTAACTTGATATAACACTCAAGAGGCTAGTGTGCAAATGTAACAATAGTGGTGATTTCATTGACGTGGCTTTCTCAGAAAGTGTGATAAAGCCTTCAGTTGACACCTTTTGCAATTAATTACCTGCCTAATAAAAATTCTACTTCTATTTTATTGGCATCAGATTCTTCTAAGTTTTCATAATTAGTTTAGTCAATGAGTGAAAGGCTACTGGAATGCTTTTAGACTTATTTCAAAGATTAATACCATCTGTTGAGTTTTTAGTCGTACACTTTTATCATGAAAGTTAACAACTTATTGTCTTTATCATGACAGTTAACAACTTATTGGCTTTCTCATTTATGGTCTTTCACTTGGATGAGGGAGCTACAGAGAAGGGGTACATAGAGGGTAGAATCACCTGGTGAAAGGTAAGTTCACGAAAAAAACATAGATTTCGAAATCGACATCATTAAAAATAAATCCACCTGGTAAATTGACTGAACCAAAGTATAAAAACACCAAACATAACATCAAGAAACCCATATTGTATAAATGACCAATCCCACAACCACTCAGCTCGTACCCCATCCCATATAAATAAATAAGCACCAATGTCAGATTCAAAATCAATAATATCACCAAAGATATACACAACATTCATGATTATCACCAAAGATACCAACTTGGTCACACACACACACACACACACACACACACATATATATATACCAGAGTGAGTAGAGAGCCTTGAGCGCGTATCCTTGCGTTGAGCGTTTTTGTTGAAAACGATCTATTTTTAGCCAATAAAGATGCTAACTAAAGTGTGTGTGTGTACATATATATATATATATGGCTGAAGAAGATGATAAAAAAATTGGGCGGGAAAAATGCTTTTTGTATATGTATTCGTATAAAGGCGTAAATGGTTTATACTGCTAGCCTCAGTTAATTTTTTTATCCATTTTGGTCAGGTGGCTTAGTAAAGTTTAGTAAGTGATGTGGCTTACCCACAACCACATATGTCACACCGGCTGGAACAGGACTGAATCCTCACAGGAGCGGATTCTAATCCATACATTTATGGTAGCATTCACAGGACCAACAACTACTACCCAAGTGACTTCTCCCAAAAAAAAAGAAGGGTTATAATTAAAGCAGAAAAAATACAATGTCTCTCTGCGATCATTTGGCCATCAATCACGAGTACTATCGTGAAGAAATGATAAACCGATCCTGTCAGAAGGAAGAACAATACAAAGCACCAATGCCATGGATTGGTATGTATGTTGCAGCAGCATCTCTAGTTT
Organism: Cornus controversa; assembly: GCA_026545225.1. Classification (NCBI taxonomy): domain Eukaryota; kingdom Viridiplantae; phylum Streptophyta; class Magnoliopsida; order Cornales; family Cornaceae; genus Cornus; species Cornus controversa. The sequence goes on along the minus strand of CM048846.1, from coordinate 91,163,560 downwards.
GCTCCCTTGCAATGGCTGCTGACGTCTTCCTCGGGTTTCACCACAGAAAACTGTGGTTTCCATGCAAATTTTTCACTCTCAATGCCGCTTCCCTCACATTATTAGCTGTAGCAACAAAGCTGGCAGTGGATCTAAGTCCCAGCATGCCAACCGCTATAGATGAGCTGGCGAAACTTACCAGCACCATCTTGATGTCTACAGCAATAGGTAATTTTATGCCATCTTTAGGAGCTATGGATGACAAAGATATTCTAATGAACATGATAGCCTTGGCTATTCTCGTCATCACTATTTCTGTCAATATCTGCATCCAATTAGGCACTGGCATATTAGATGGTATTCTTAAAATAGAACATATAATTGTTATGTTTTTCATGCTTGTTACGCTTCTAATATTGAGTTGCTCAGCTTTGACTGTCCCAACCACTAAAAAACATTTGCAACTCAAATATGATGACTTACATAAAATCATTTCAACTGAAGAATCACAGGAAATTGGAATGGTCAATGTCCAAAAACTGGAAGATTATGTGAAAAAATATTGGATAATGGCAGAAACAGGTAGTCCACAATTTGTGATGGCGCGATCTGTGACCTGCTCTGCTTTAGGAGCAATATGTTCTTTGACCACTGTCATTTTAGTAGAAGCGGAGATAAGGATGTATTTGTTGTACATATATAGTCCCTTTAATCTCAAATCGGATTATAAGTGGTCAATCTTGTTTGTTCTTGTGATACAAACAATCGGGGTGGGAGTAGGTACAATTGCCCCAGTATTTAGATGGTTCATTGCCATAAAATACAAGTGCTCAGTAAAAAGAGGCAAGAGCTACAAAACTGAGTGGAAAATAGAGAATTACTGGATCGAAAACCTGGTAGGGTGGAGAGAGAGCCCCTTGGCTTTACAAATCCGGGGCCTAGTATGCAGAAAACTTGTTCACAACACAAAGAATCTAATTCTGAACTTTTGTATTAGAGTTCAGATTGTGATTGTCACAGCTAACAAATCAGTTATGCTCATTTCCAGTTTTCTACTAAGCCCGTTGTTGTCATGTTTCGACTACTTCAAGGTCTTAAAGCGGAAGCTCCTATCTAAATTTAATGCCTCAAACAATCACACAGGATCAGAATCACAACTTGGTTCACAGTTGGATCTAAATCGTTTTGTTCTGTATCTTGACGGTGAGGAGGAATTGCCCCTACAGATCATGAAGAACAACAGGGATGATACATATCATTTGATTCAGATAGGTAAAAAGCAACAGCCTAAATATCTTCAAGAGCTTTTAGGAAAATCTACCAGTTTCAAGGGGGTCGCGAAGTTTGACAACAACCAAATTTCATCTCTAAATTCTAAAGAACCTCCTAACTGTTGGACTCTGCCTTTGGTTACGCTAACAAGCATCGCCATGGCACTTCCCAACATTGAAAATCATACCAAGGAGCGGTTGCACAGAAGCATGAGGGAAGGCCTCTTGTATGTTAGCCTCGTAGAAAAAAACATTGATTCCAAAGCTGACTTGGAAAAAATCAGAAATGCAGCAGAGATAGTGTGGTTAGAAGTTGATCTTTTCAGCAAGTGGCAAGATGAAGATCTTCGAAAAATCGCTCTTGAAGGAAAAACCACAAAGGAGACTCTTGAGAGACTTCTTGGCATAGCTAAAAGTATTGTCATGGAATTCAAGGTAAACATGAATGGAAATCTAAAGGAGAGCCCTTTGAACTGGCCCATCAAAGTTATTGTTGCAAATTCAATGTACAGAATAAGTCAATCCCTGCTGCTTGAGCATGAAAAGGGCAAGAACCAAACTGACGGGAGAATGTTCGAGCAATTATCTGCTATGGCCGCGGATATATTGGGTGCTTGTCTCACCAACTTATCGCGTGTCATAATTATGAAATGTTTTTGCAGTGCCATAGAAAAGAGGGAGGAGAGTGTCCGACATGCTGCTCAACTTCTTGGTGAAACTGAAGAGATTATGAAAATTCTTCAACAGCGTGAGCTTCCCAGTCTGAATCCTAATAAAGTGGTATATATTGATGAGTGGCGTACATTAATCAAGCAGGAGAATTCCTTGGCTTTAACTTGTTCATTCTGTGATTCTACTGGTTCTGGAGGGCCACAGATAGCTGGTCAGTAGGAGGTGTGCTTGAGAAGATACTGGCATATAGTGATATAATTGTATGGCATGTACTTTTGTACGAGTTAAAACTGGTAATGTTGCATGAATCCCCAGCTTTCAAATGAGTAAGGACTATAATTAGCACAGGTATGTTGTCTTATATATATATATATATATATGGTTTTGCATTTAGTATAATTTGAATGTGCTGCAGTCGAATATAGCGACTGTTCTTGCATGTGACTCAAATATTTGTCATCCTGAGCAACCAAAACCTAATTTTATCTCCATTTCATCTCGGTCCTTGGGTTTAGGGAAGGATATTGATGTAAAGCTATGATTTATATATAATTCATATGAAGGATTTTGTTGCTTAGATGTCATTTGAATTTGCTGCAGTCAAACATAGCCACTGCTCTTGCATGCCGTTCATAAAATTAGTCATTCTGAGCAAGTAATTTTTCCAGATAATCTTAACCAACAAGGATAAATATGATTATCAGTATTCAACTTCCGTAAGCTACGAGTCCTTCAATTGTTCCCAGCACAACAAATGACTTACCATATGGAGCCCAATACTCCTGTTTTTGACAAACTTCTCATATCAAATGCGTAGTTCACAGGTTAAGATACGAGTCCTTCAATTGGCCAGATATAATTACCCACTTGAAACGTACACCTAGATCGTGGCTCTTTATTTGAAAGATATTACACAAAAAGGTGAATGAAAGATTTTGAATTGCTTGAGAGCTAGGTGTTGGAAAATTTTAAAATAAATAAAAATTATTTTTGTGGTTCTATCCACTATGTTTTCTAAAATTGAATTGCAATGCCTCAAACAATCACACAGGATCAGAATCAAAACCTGGTTCACAGTTGGATCTTTGCGGTTTTGTTCTGTATCTTGAGTCTTGACAGTGAGGAGGAATTGCCCCTATAGATCATGAAGAACAACAGGGATGCTGCATATCATTTGATTCAGATAGGTAAAAAGCAGCAGCCTAAATATCTTGGAAGAGCTTTTAGGAAAATCTACGAGTTTCAAGGGGGTGGCAAAGTTTAACAACAACCAAATTTCATCTCTAAATTCTGAAGAACCTCCTAACTGTTGGACTCTGCCTTTTGTTACACGCTAACAAGCATCGCCATGGCACTTCCCAACATTGAAAATCATACAAAGGAGCTGTCGCACAAAAGCATGAGGGAAGGCCTATTGTATGTCAGCCTTGTAGAGAAAATCCTTGATTCCAAAGCTGACTTGGTTAACATCAGAAATGCAGCAGAGGTAGTGTGGTTAGAAGTTGATCTTTTCAGCAAATGGCCAGATTAAGATCTTCCAAAAATCGCTCTTGAAGGAAAAACCTCAAAGGAGACTCTTGAGAGACTTCTTGGCGTTGCTAAAAGTATTGTCATGGAATTCAAGGTAAACATGAATGGAAATCTAAAGGAGAGCCCTTTGAACTGGCCCATCAAAGTTATTGTTGCAAATTCAATGTACAGAATAAGTCAATCCCTGCTGCTAGAGCATGAAAAGGGCAAGCAATTATCTGCTATGGCCGCGGATATATTGGGTGCTTGTCTCACCAACTTATCGCGTGTCATAATTATGAAATGTTTTTGCAGTGCCATAGAAAAGAGGGAGAAGAGTGTCCGACATGCTGCTCAACTTCTAGGTGAAACTGAAGAGATTATGAAAATCCTTCAACAGCTTTAGCTTCGCAGTCTGAATCCTAATAAAGTGGCATATATTGATGAGTGGCGTACATTAATCAAGCAGGAGAATTCATTGGCTTTAACTTGTTCATTAAGTGATTCTACTGGTTCTGGAGGGCCACAGATAGCTGGTCAGTAAGAGGTGTGCTTGAGAAGATACTGGCATATAGTGATATAATTGTATGGCATGTACTTTTGTAGGAGTTAAAACTGGTAATGTTGCATGAATCCCCAGCTTTCAAATGAGTAAGGACTATAATTAGCACAGGTATGTTGTCTTATAATATATATATATATATATATATATACACACATATGGTTTTGCGTTTAGTATAATTTGAATGCGCTGCAGTCGAATATAGCGACTGTTCTTGCATGTGACTCAAATATTTGTCATCCTGAGCAACCAAAACCTAATTTTATCTCCATTTCATCTCGGTCCTTGGGTTTAGGGAAGGATACATAATAAGTATAATGCATCAATATTCAATTACCAGAAGCCTTGAGCCAAGCATTTGTTTTGACAAATTTCTCATAGCAAATGAGTAGTCCACAGTTGATTAGATAGTTGTTGATATGAATATTAGTTCCCTTAAATACAAGTATATAAATTATCAGCCACTACGGCTTACCTATTCATTTTGTTTATACACTCTGAGACTGTTTGTAATTGCCTCCTTTCATCTCCAGGAAAGATTCGGTGACTACCAGGTCCATTGCAGCTGCGTGGGACCTCCCAGCTCATTCATCTGCAGTTTCTCTGATGATCAGACGTCTCAGCTTCACATTTAGGACGATCCAGATTGTTACATCCATCATTTTCTTGCCCAATCGTCCTCATTGTTGCAGAAACAATTCGCCAACCTCTTTGATCTGCAGAGGATTGAAGAAGAGTCTATCAGCCCTTGATATCTTCAACTGCATCAACAGGAACAAATTTCATTTTTGCGAACGGCTGGAGATTTCATAAATCTGTAGTTGACTCTGTTCATGTCATGGATCTCGATTCGGTTGCCATTCGAATCGCCTGTTACTGTATAACGGGTCTTTTGTTTTTATGGGTTTGGGCCCTTAGAATTGGTATGAGATCCTAGTTTTAGACCCTCTGGTTTCTAGGCCCGTTACTGTATAACGGTCTCTAGTTGTATACCCTCTAATTTTTTCAGTTCAAATTGTCATCCGCTAATCAACAACTTTCTATTCTATTCTATTCTATTAATTGTAACTCGAAGACATTGATGTCGTTGGTATTAGTGTTGAAGACCTCGAAGTGATGATAACATGCATGAAGATTTTATTGTGATCCATATGCTGCTTAATTCTTTTTACCATGCTCGGTGTTCTATTGCTCCTCTTATTGGAAGCGAGTCTATTCAATACATGGTAATTTCACAAGGGTATGAAGGGTATGCCCTTATTTTTTTATTGGCATGTAATTCTTCCTACTATAACTTAATCGATAATCTTAGTTAGGATTAGACAATTCAAACTCAAATTCTAATTTTTTTTTATATATTTTTAATTTTAAATATATTATTATATTTTAAATTATGATCACCGTTGCTTTCCAACTTCTTTTTGATTAATTTTTAATTTATTGTATATTAATTTCCTACGAATTTGTTCACAATTTTTAAGAAATTTACTTTAAATTTCTCGAATTTTGTATGCTTTGAAGCAATATAATGTAAAACTAAAACTCAATTTTTAACCGGATTACTTTAAGCTGAGCTGAACCAAAAAGTAAAAATTTGAACTTAGATTTATCTATATATACTCGCATGTAAACGGTTAGAAAAATAGATAGAACTTGATTGGATTAGATACGAGTTTGACCAACCAGACTAAGATCATCATGGGACTTGAGCTGGCTCTTTCTAATTCGAGAAAGTTAACCAAACCTTGGCAGCCTTCCTCATAGCTCGGGTTGGGCTAGGAATAACCCTTCAAGCCACCTGGATTGCATCTCTAGTTGTTGGAACTCCTTCCAAACAAACTTGATCCGAGAAACATTAAAAGATACATTGTGACCTTATAGGTAGCGGTCCCATTCAATGAACTAGTAGTCGTTATCAGTTTTGGCGCACGGCACTAAATGACTTGACTGAGTTGCTTAATTTGTGTCTAAACAATTAATGTGATTACCTTTACACTTTGATATTTCTTCTCAAAGACTTGGCAACTTTAGAGTGACATCACCTTTACACTTTGATATTTCTTCTCAAAGACTTGGCAATTAGAAGACCAATTGACTTGAGAAATGCAACACCAATCACATTCACTGTTTCAGAAAATGAAACACGGCAAATCCTTCACTGTTTCAGAAGACTAGTATTCAGCTTTAGGGCTTGTGTTCTGTTTGTCTATACCAAAAGGATTTCACTTCTAACAAATGTCCATATGAACCGTCCACATGCACTTCCAAATTCCGGACAGCCTCGATACTTGACCACTCAGAAAATTTGTAATTCATCAAGGAGTTTAATGTGGACAAATATCCGCTTGATTTTTTTTTTGGTTAATTAAAATTTTCACCATTTTGGTGGCCTAATTACAAATATGTCTAGTTTTAAATAGTATTGGCTCAAAAAGTAACTTATACAAAAGTATTTATGTATTTGACACTTTTTACTATTCCTCAATACACATGACCAAATTATCCCTTGCAATAATATTTTATGCAGTAAAATTATAACATCATGCAGTAAAACTATTATATTGTGCACTAAAAGTTTTAGTAAATTACATTATTTAATGTTTTGTGCCCAAATTATAATATCATGCCGTTAAAGTATTACATAAATACGACTTGTCTTCTCTTTTGTCTATAATCAAAGGATTTCACTTCTAACAAATGTCCATATGAACCGTCCACATGCACTTTCAAATTCTAGACAGCCTCGATACTTCGACCACTCAAAAAATTTGTAATTCATCAAGGAGTTTAATGTGGACAAATATTAGCTTGATTTTTGTTGAGTTAGTTAAATTTTTCATCATTTTTGGTGGCCTAATTATAAATATGTCAAGTTTTAAATAGTATTGGCTCAAAAAGTGACTTATACAAAAATATTTACGTATTTAACACTTTTCACTTGATTTTTTTTTTTCCGTCTTCCTCTACTTGAATTGGGAATGTGATAGAAGTAACATCCCCCACAGTTTATAAGAAAAATACATTCCCCATATTTAGAATTTGTATTGAATTGTAATTAGCAATTTATCAGTGGAACAAAGTCTAATAAAGTAAGTAGATAATAGTCTAATATGAAAGTTTTACGGAAACTTGCACACTTGGACAAAATTCTTTATTTCAGTTGTGAAAATAACATCGATCACGTTCAACTGATTTCGAGAAAACTATCTACTAATTAAGATTTTTTGGCTACATCCGCAGAGTTGCCGAGTATATATGGTAAAAAAACAAACGAATTACAATGTTTAGAATGATTACAACTGTCCCTCACTACACTTTTATATAATTAGAATTAATATAAAAATATATCAAATAGTAAAATACCATTAGACTCTTCTAATGGTATTTTACTATTAGAAGAGTCTAATGGTATTTAGAGCCGTGCAACTTTTTGGTCCACGGCTCTAAATTGGCTCTTCTAAGTTGCTTCATGTCTAAACAAAAGGTTTTTCTTCCAACTGATGTCCATAAAAGCACTACGGAAAATCTCTAGTTTTTTATTTTGGTCTTCCTCTGTGCGCTTGACTCGTGAATGTGACAATCATAGCAGAAATCGTTCATTCATCACAACATGGAGACTTTAGAGGCAGGGTAGAGCCTTCAGCAACATCTAGACATGACTGCACTTGGACCATTTCAGTGATAGCCATATAATATTGAATATTCTATTGTTTTTTAATTTATTTTATTTTTGTACTCTTATTAATATTTGTATATTTTGTTTATGATTATTTTTATTCATATTATTGAATATGTCTACTAAAAATAATAAATCAAGAAATAAAAGACTTAAAAGATGCATGATTAGATATATGGAGAAAAATGACAAATTAAACAAAGAATGTAGTAGCAAAAGGTAAAGATATAAAATGAAAATTTACATACTGCCATATAATTAAATACATTGGGTTTCGATATTGTGTTTATAATGTACTGGAAATTAGTTGATATACATTGAGTATTGATATCATGTACAATAGATATTTCGATGGGCTTGAGGCAGTATAGTTTTGTTTTAGTCTGCCTATTATTACATGATTTTGATTTGAGAGCCAAGTTTTTAATATACAAAACTCGAAGATTTAACTGATCGGCACTTGATAAAAATTTGTCAAATTTGGAGGAAGCCAAATTCTATATAATTCAAAACTCAAGACTAATTGAAGAGTTGGGTCCAGCTTCGATGAAAGTTCCAAAAAGGTATTCTGAGTTTTTGGTGCACGGCACTAAATGACTTGTCTAGGTTGCTTTATGTCTGTCTAAGGGGAAAATTCTCTATTTTAATTTTCTTTCTATTGACTTATGAATGTGGCAAGAAATTTCGCATTTAGAAGACCAATTGGCTTGAGAAGTGCAGCACCAATCGGTATATCACAATATGGCCCATCCATCAGTGAATAGCATTTAGCAATTTATTAATAGAATAAAGTCTAATAATAGTCAACAAGTGGTGTACACTTGGACAATTCCTTAAGTACTCTGTTTCAGTTCAGAAATTAGCATTAATCACATTCTACATAGCTTCCAGGAAAATGGTAGAACAAGTGGTGTTGAAACTACTAGTACCGGAAGGAGAAACGGGAAGAACATTTAAAAGCAAAAATTCCACATCTATATATGGAATATTCATATAATTGCACCAATTCAAAGCACCACTTTTTAACGTTCTAAGTAAACTCTAATTGCACTAATTCTTAGGGAATATTCACAATTAAATTTATTATTATTATTATTATCTTCAGAAATTCAAGTTTATAACATCCACCGAGGCTTCCAGGAAGATTGATAGAAATTGTTCAACCAATATAATTAATTTCTTCTGTTAGTACTTGACAATCTATTAATGGAACAAGTCTAGTACTTCTATACACAATACTTAACTTGGAAGCGCACTATTTGAAAACACACACACACATATAGTAGTAGCATTCGCAGGACCAACAACTACAACCCAAGTTCTTGCCTTTCCCCCACAAAAAAAAAAAAGTCAGCATTGACATACCATGGGTACACCTTTGTCCATGTGCGAACACCTCTGTAACAGGAAGTGGATAGGGGACGAGTCCTTGTACAGTGACATCAGTATGTTCTGCTGCACGGAGAAGATCATCAAGAAGGAACAGGAAAATCGATTTGAATCACCAATGCCATGGATCGGCCTCTATGTTGGAGCAGCATCTCTAGTCTGCTCCCTTGCAATGGCTGCTGATGTCTTCCACGGATTTCGCCACAGAAAACTGTGGTTTCCATGTAAATTTTTCACTCTCAATGCCGCTTCCCTGACACTATTAGCTGTAGCAACGAAGCTGCCAGTGGATCTAAGTACCAATATGCCAACCCCTATAGATCAGCTGGCAAAACTTAGCAGCACCTCTTTGATGTCTACAGCGATAGGTAATTTTCTGCCTTCTTTAGCAACCATGAATGACAGAGAAATTTTCATGAACATAACAGCCTTGGCCATTCTTGTGATCACCATTTTTGTGAATGTCTGCATCCAATTAAAAACTGAAGTAATAATTTCTTTATTCATGATAGAACACATTGCAGCTCTGTCTTTCATGCTTGTTTTGCTTGTAATAATGAGTTTCTCAATTTTGACGGTTTCCACCACCAAAAAGCATCTGCAACTGAATTATGATGATATGCACGAAATGATTTCGAGTGAGGAATCAGAGGAAACTGAAAAGTTTACAATTGAGAAATTGAAAGAGAATGTAAAAAAATATTGGATGATGGCAGAAACTGGTAGCCCTCAGTTTGTTATGGCTCGTTCCGTTACCTGCTATGCTTCAGGGACAATCTGTTTTTTGGCTGCAGTCACTTTAGCAGAAGCGAATCTCAAGATACCCCTGACCAGCCCTATCAGTCTGTACAATGCTTATAATCTGTTCAACGATTATAATCCGGTCAACGTTGGATCGAGTTATAGATGGTCTACCTTTGTGGTTCTAGTGATTCAGTCTTTTGGGGTGGTAGTAGGTACAATTGCCCCGACATTTAGAGCGTTCACCACCTTAAGATTAAGGTATTCGCAAGAAAATTTAAAAAGCTACAAAATTGAGTTGAAAATAGAGAATTACTGGATCGAAAGGCTAGCACAATGGAGAGAGAGCCCCTTAGCTTTAAGAGTCCGAGGTAAAAAATGCAGAAAATTTGTTCATAAAACGAAGAATCTAATTTTGGACTTCTTTATAAAAGTTCAAACTGTGATTGTCTTGGCTAGCAAATTAATTCTGCTCATCTCTATTTTCTTAGTAAGCTCGTTCATCTTGTCATTTGGACACTACTACAAGCTGTTAAAGCAGAAGATCATATCTACATCTACTGCCTCAAACAATCACACAGGATCAGAATCTGACGCCGGACAGAATAGTGATTATTCTGTAGGCTAAGGGCAACAGAAAATAAACAGAAAGAAAGCACGAGAATTGCCCAAAAACTCAGAGAAAAGTCTCTGGTATTCAATATTATTATTCAAAATCAAAAAGTACCTTCGAATCAACCCACAAGCCGGGTTATATAGCTAAGCTTCGTCAACATTACCAAAAATAGCAAAAACCTAATATTCTTGCCAAAATAAAATACGAAATAAAAGAAGAAAGTTACCAGAATTCTGGCCCAAATCAAGCCCAGAATCACTTCCTAATCAACAAAATAAATATTACCAAAAAAGGAAAGAAATAACTAAAATTAGGGATTCGGAGGGGAAAACAGTGGATTTTGACCTCGAAAACAGACTCACCCAGCTTTAGCTAGGTGCCCACGACGTGCGCGCCGAACCAAGCTTTCCGAATTGTGGTCATAAAGGCGATTCTGACACCTGTAGCCAAAGTTATGGCCAAAATACCGAATCACATCCAAAAATACCCTAATTAGTGACAAGGTCACGGTTTCCTGCCATCTTTACGCTGATCTGCCAACTCAAGATATTTCAGTGCCATCAACGTGTCATCTGACAGCTCAGCATCATCTGACTCGGATGCTCCTGCATCAGTCACCTCGGGTTGGAAAGAACTCGTCCTCGAGTTTACAACAGCCTCATCGGAATCCATAAAACAAGGACTCAGATGTTTCACATTAAAGACGTCAGAAGTCCTCAAATGACTGGGGAGACGTAGTTTGTAGGCGTTATCATTGATCTTCTGCAGGATCTCACAGGGACCAATCTTTCGCTCCTTTAGCTTGTTATACTCTCCAACAGGGAAACGATCACGAGTTAATACCGCCCAAACAAAATCACCAACGTCAAAAAGTACTTGACGACGGTGGCTGTCAGCCTGAACCTTGTACTTGGCATTACTCTCGTGAATGGCCAGCTTGACCTGCTCATGGATACCTCGAAGATGTTCTGCCATCTCATCTGCCTTACGATTGAAACGACCCACGCGCGGAATAGGGACTAAGTCAAGCACCCCAGATGGGTTCTGACCATAGACAATCTCAAATGGGCTCATTCCTGTTGATCTGTTCTTTGACCTGTTATAAGCAAATTCTGCTTGAGGTAATGCCAAATCCCACTGCTTTGGCTTAGTTCCTGTCAAACTCCTCAAAAGGTTTCCCAAACTCCGGTTCACCACCTCTGTCTGACCATCTGTCTGAGGATGGTAGGCGCTGCTAAAATTCAACTTCGTTCCCAGTTTCTCCCATAGACTCTTCCAAAATTGACTCATGAACTTGGTATCACGATCTGAGGTAATGGATTGGGGAATACCATGTAAACGCACAATCTCCTTGAAGTAAAGATGGGCGACCCGGGCAGCATCCATTGTTTTCCTGCAAGCAACAAAATGGGCCATCTTGGAAAATCGATCGACCACAACCAAAATAGAATCCACGGCCCGTTGGGTACGAGGTAAGCCCAACACAAAGTCCATACTGACATCAAGCCAAGGAGCTTCAGGAACCGGTAAAGGTGTGTACAGGCCCGCATTAGTGAGAACTCCTTTGGACCGCTGACACACATAACAACGCTCCACAAAATGAGCCACGTCACTGGTCAACTTGGGCCAATAATAGTTAGAAGAGATCAGACCCAACGTCTTGTCTCGCCCAAAATGACCCTCGTTATGAAGTTCACTAATAATCTGTTGCCTTAGTGAACAATCTGGGATGCACAACTTTAATCCACGAAACAGGTAACCATTGTGCAAAATATAATCATAGCGTTGACCATCAATTACCTCCTGAATTATCCTCCCGAAGGAAGGATCTGCAGCATACACATCAGAGAATGTATCGAAACCTGCAACTCTGGTGCTCATGGTGGTGAGGAGCAACGTACGACGGCTTAGTGCATCTGCAACACGGTTCAGACTCCCTGCTTGGTGCCTCAGTGCAAATGTGAACTCTTGCAAGTATGCCACCCACTTGGCATGCCGTCTACTCAGCTTGTGCTGGCCATTGATGTATTTCAAAGCCTCATGATCAGTGAGGAGAATGAATTCCCTCTGTATTAGGTAGTGACGCCAATGCTTTAGGGACTGAATGATGGCATAAAACTCCAGATCATAGGTGGAATAATTGTTCTTCGATCCTGATAGCTTCTCACTGAAAAAAGCTATTGGACGCCCCTCCTGACTCAGAACACCACCAATGCCCACCCCAGATGCATCACAGTTTACCTCAAACACCTTCTCAAAGTCGGGAAGTGCCAAAACTGGTGCCTCTGTCATCTTCTGCTTGACCAGATGAAAACTGGCCTCTGCCTCCTCGGACCAATGGAAATCACGTCCCTTAAGGCACTCTGTGACTGGAGCAATCAGAGTGCTGAAGTTTCTGATGAACCGACGGTAGAAAGATGCCAATCCATGAAAACTTCGAACATCGTGTAAGGTTTTCGGTTTGGGCCACTCCAAAACCGCGTCTATCTTCGACGGATCTGCATGAACACCATCAGTAGACACCACAAAACCCAGAAAAGTTACAGAAGTAGTGAAGAAAGCACACTTCTTCTGATTGACGAACAGGTGCTCTGTCCTCAACATATCAAAGACAGCACGGAGGTGATCAAAATGTGACATCCATGTCGGGCTATAGATGAGGATGTCATCGAAGTAAACTACGATGAATTTCCCCATAAAAGGCCGTAAAACCTGATGCATAAACCTCATAAATGTGCTGGGCGCATTGGACAGCCCAAAAGGCATGACCATCCACTCATACAACCCATGTTGCGTCTTAAACGCTGTCTTCCACTCATCCCCAGGCCTTATTCTGATCTGGTGGTAACCGCTTTTAAGGTCAATTTTTGAGAAGACCTTGGAACCGGATAACTGGTCTAACATATCATCCAGACGGGGAATTGGAAACCTGTACTTCACTGTAATCCTGTTGATTGCTCGGCTATCAACACACATACGCCAAGAGCCATCCTTCTTCGGCACTAACAGAGCAGGAACTGCACATGGGCTCATACTCTCACGGATGTAGCCCCTCTCCAGCAACTCTACTACCTGCCGCTGCAACTCCTCAGATTCCTTGGGACTGAGGCGATACGCCGGTCGATTAGGCAAACTGGACCCCGGAACAAGGTCAATCTGATGCTGAATATCCCTCATAGGCGGTAGCCCCGGAGGAAGATCCTCTGGCATCAGGTCAGAAAACTCTGTTAGCAGTTGCTGCACCTCTGTTGGTAAGTCTGGATTCTCGTTCACGTCGGTTGCGCTATTCCCACAAGGCAGCAGAGCATAGACCACGTCCCTATGCTCAATCTCAGTTAAAAACCTGGACATAGAAAGCAGGTTAGTAGTTTTGGCTACCGGGGTAGGACTGGCTCCTTCCCGACGAGGAGCCAACACAATCTTCTTCCCCTTGATGCTAAGGGAATATGTGTTCTTTCGTCCGTCATGAGTAACACTGCGATCATACTGCCAAGGTCTGCCTAACAGTACATGACAAGCATCCATAGCCACAACATCACACCAAGCATTATCAAAATATTTCTTGCCAATCGAGAAAGACACTAGGCATCTCCTATCCACCTTTACCTCACTGCCTTTATTCAGCCATGACAATTTGTACGGGTTGGGATGACGATCTGTCTTCAACTGTAATTTCTGGACAGCCTCTTCAGACACTACGTTCTCACAACTGCCACTGTCAATGATCATCTTGCAGACTTTATCTGCAACTGTACAAGTCGTGTGAAAAATATTGGTTCTCAACCAATCATCCCCTGAATCGCCCCTGGGAGTCAGTAGACTTTTACGAATGACCAGATTCTCACGGCCATCTCCATACAGCACATCTTCATCTTCATCATCGTCATACATAGGCTCTCCAGTCTCCTCAGTTTCGTCTACCACGTCTTCCTCAATCAGGAGATTTTTACCCTTCTGACTAGCAGGCTTCCTGCACTCATTCGCTCTGTGTCCCTGTTCACCACATCTGAAACATCTAATATTCGAGTGAGAATTACCCTGTGGTGTCGGCTGGACAGGACGGGGTTCTTGAGGTCGAACTGGCCGATTATTTTGATCGCTCCTGATCACTGGCCTCCGATTCTGCTGCTTTTCCACAGCAAGTGCGCGTTGGTATGCTTCAGAAACAGTCCAAAGCGAGTGAAGGCTGAGGATATCTTGCAGGGGCTGCCGCAATCCTCCCAAATACCGCGCCACCGTCTGCTCTTCTGTCTCAGATAAATCATTCCGGGCTATCAATTGATAGAACTCCTCTGTGTAATCATCAACCGATCTCAATCCTTGCCTCAACGATTGAAGTCGCTGAAACAGGGTTTGAATGTAGCCGAAAGGAAGGAAGTGACCCTTCATCTTCTTCTTCATCTTCTGCCAATCAGTGATCTTGGCCTTGCCCTGCCTGTCTCGTGATCGCCTCAACTGCTCCCACCATGCAGAGGCTCTGCCTTTGAGTTTGATGGCGACCAGTTTCACCTTGACACGATCTGGGACTTCTTTATATTCAAAGATACGCTCCACTTCGTTCATCCAATCGACAAATCCTTCGGCCTGTAACGTACCCGAAAACTCGGGCAGATCCACTCTGAAACCGAGGTCTCCATGACGTTCCTCCCGACCACGGTGCCCCCAGAATCGAGCACGATTGTGAAACGGGTTGTCGGAACTGGAATCAGATTCGTGATCTTCCACCTCACGGTCACTGATAGTCTGCGCCGTTAGACGCTGGGTTAACTCTGCAACTTGCCTCTGTAAATCCTCGATCATCAAATCCTGAACATTACGATCACGGTGTGGGGCTTCCTCGTTCGGAACCTGCCCACGACGACCACGACCACGACCACCAGCCATGAAAACTGATGAAATCTCACCCAGGAAGATGCTGAAAGCTCTGATACCAACTGACGCCGGACAGAATAGTGATTATTCTGTAGGCTAAGGGCAACAGAAAATAAACAGAAAGAAAGCACGAGAATTGCCCAAAAACTCAGAGAAAAGTCTCTGGTATTCAATATTATTATTCAAAATCAAAAAGTACCTTCGAATCAACCCACAAGCCGGGTTATATAGCTAAGCTTCGTCAACATTACCAAAAATAGCAAAAACCTAATATTCTTGCCAAAATAAAATACGAAATAAAAGAAGAAAGTTACCAGAATTCTGGCCCAAATCAAGCCCAGAATCACTTCCTAATCAACAAAATAAATATTACCAAAAAAGGAAAGAAATAACTAAAATTAGGGATTCGGAGGGGAAAACAGTGGATTTTGACCTCGAAAACAGACTCACCCAGCTTTAGCTAGGTGCCCACGACGTGCGCGCCGAACCAAGCTTTCCGAATTGTGGTCATAAAGGCGATTCTGACACCTGTAGCCAAAGTTATGGCCAAAATACCGAATCACATCCAAAAATACCCTAATTAGTGACAAGGTCACGGTTTCCTGCCATCTTTACGCTGATCTGCCAACTCAAGATATTTCAGTGCCATCAACGTGTCATCTGACAGCTCAGCATCATCTGACTCGGATGCTCCTGCATCAGAATCATTGCCAGGTACAAAGCTTGATCTCAGCCGTTATGTTTTGTTTCTTGAAGGTGAGGAGGAACTTCCTTTACAGCTTGTGAAGAAGAACAGGAATGCTACAAATCATTTCATTCGAAAGGGTAAAAATCAGCAGCCAGAATATTTGAAAGAGCTTCTAGATAAATCAACTACTTTCGAGGGGGTGGCAAAGTTTGACAGTGACCAAGTTCCATCTCTTGATTCTGAAGAACCTCCCAATTGTTGGTCTCTTCCTGTGGTTACACTAACAAGTATTGCCATTGCACTTCCAAACATTGATAATCACAAGGTGAACTGGTTGCTTCAAAGCGTGAGAGAAGGGCTCTTGTATGTCAACCTCGTTGAAAAAATCTGGGATGCTAAAGGAGGCTCGGTAAACATCAGAAATGCTGCAGACATAGTGTGGTTAGAAGTTGATCTTTCCCACAAGTGGCTAGATGAAGATCTCCGGAAAATTGCTCTTGAAGTAAAAACCTCTAAGGAGACTCTTGAGAAACTTGCTGACATAGCTAAGATTACTGTCACTAAATTTAAGGAAAACATGAATGGAAATCAGAAGAAAAATCCTCTGAGCTGGCACATCAAGGCTATTGCTGCTAATTCAATGTACAGAATCAGCCAAACAATGCTGCTGGGCCTCGAAGGCCACAATAACCAAACAAATGAAGGACTATTCGACCAATTATCTGTTATGATCGCGGACATATTGGGTGCCTGCCTCACCAATTTTCCACGTGTTATAACTATGAAATGCTTTTGCAGTGCCATAGAAATGAGGGAGAGGAGTGTCGAGCATGCAGCTCATCTTCTTGGTGAGACTGAAGATATCTTGAAAATCCTTCAACGACATGAACTTCCTTGTCTGAATCCTGATGAAGCAGCATATATTGATGAGTGGCGTGCTTTAATGAAGCTGAGAACTCCCTTGGCTTTCATTTCTTCATCCAATAGTGGCATATCTTCTGGTTCTGGTAAGTTGCAGATATCTATTGAGTAGAAGGTCTGGTTGAGAAAATACTGACATATTATAATTAGTATAGTTGTATGGTATGTAGTATGTACTTGTTAACGAGTTTCCTTTATTTAGATATTGTATGAATTCTCATTTTCAATTCTATTGTGTAAAGCCTTTAATTAGCACGGTTTGGTTAAGTGATAATACAGATATGTAGTATTAATTCATACGAGGAAGTTCATTGTTTAGATATCATTTAAATTTGCTGTAGTATCAAATAGCAACTGTTCTTGCATGCCCACTCAAATATTAGTCATCTGAAGCAATTGATTGTTCCTGATAATCGATCTTAACCAATAGCCAACTTTATCTGTATATTTTATCTCAATCTTTGAATAGTTAGGGATTACAAGTGTGTCGTATCAGTATACAATTATCAGAAGCTATGAGTCCCTCAATTGTTCCATACACAACAGCTAGTAGTGAATATTGCATATACTTCTTGTTGGGCATACAAAATCAATTAATCAGGATGGCATGAATGCCACATGTACAACAGGGAATAAGCTATATAAATAACAATCAAATCCGATAGCATCTTACGCGCAATAACAATCAAATCCGATAGCAGTTCCTCTTGTATGTCAGCCTAGTAGAAAAAATCATTGATTCCAAAGCCGACTTGGTGAACGTAAAAAAATGCAGCAGAGATAGTATTGTAAGATATGTATTCATGAACAAGTTTTCTGAGTTTGGATATTGTGCCAATTCTAAGCATTTTAATGTGTAAGAGATATGTGAGACGATGGTATTTCTCTTCTATTATAGACATATTATATTCACATGTATCACTTGAATTTGTTGGATTCATACATAGCCAATGTTCATGCATGCCAAAAATGGAGGATTGACAACTCCTTGCAGAATCTTAAATTAGTTTAATGGAGCTGTTGACCTTCCATGCTTAGGAGGCTTTGGAAAAATGCATTTTCTATTTCTTTCACAAAGAGATTAGTATCTGGTCAGCCCTCAACATAACCCTTCAGGACCATCTAATGCATAAAGTGATCAATAATTGTTGGAGAAATTGGTAAAGTGCCATTGAACAGCTGATTAATTATCTAAGGAGACTTCATTTAAGTGCCACTGAAAGTACATATGTTAAACTTCCAGTGAACCTTTTGGATGATCAAATGATTATATATGCCAAACATGATCCATTTAATATTATTTTGGTCTATATCTTGGCTTGTTGCAATCACACAAGGGGTTTCATGAAATTACTAACCATGGACTAGTTGAAAACTCAAAAGACTAAATCTTCCAACATACAGAGAATCGACATTGTTCATCCACCACATTTTCTTCTGTATCCAACAGTAATTACAATATTAGCTGTAGCAATAGAAACAGACAGTTGATCTAAGCACTATACTATATATGGATCAGATGGGAAGTTTTTTTTTTTCCCTGAAATGACAGTTAAATATTAGTCATGAAACTGTTGAATTTTGCCCACCCTGTAGACTAGAATGATAATATTTGTTCAAAGGTAAGCTATCAATATTTTACTCAACAAGAATCTGATAATTTATGAGTCATGACCATTGAGCACGAAGTGAGTGTTTGGCACTCTTTAAGTCAGAGGCACTACGGCAGGCTTAACCAAAGGAATCCGAGTCCAACCCAAAAATTTGGCAGGTTTGGGCAAAGAGTGCATGCCCTTAAACTAAACAGATGATTGAATACAAATAACTAAATTGAACCAACAACACGAAAAATTTAACTTATCACAAAAACATGACATGCCTCCAAATAGAGCAGATGAATAGAAACAAAGACGAACCAAAATCAACACCATATTACAAATATAGAACACATGCGTATGGTGGTCAGTTTGCATATATTTTGTAATTTGACACAATATAGAAGACATTCCGATAAAAAAAATTAGGGTAAATTACTTTGACCTCTTTTGAGATTTGGCTTAATTAATCTCAAATTAAAGTTTTTGTGAATTATTCTGACACCCCTGTCTAACTAACTATTCGTTAAACAAAATCACATCTAATATACAATTAAAAAAGTATCTTCAAGATATAATACTTTTGTGCCAAAATAATCTCAATTTCTAATCCTAATTAACATGTTATGTGTGTGTGTATATATATATATATTCTCCATCAATGCCTCACCAGCACTACCACAACCGAGGGTAGTTTTGACATTTTAATTTTTTTTTTTTTATTAATCCACTTTAATGAGCTTATTGTCAATTAATGTTAAAAGTTATCATTTAGTAAAATGACATTTAGAGATTGTAATTACGACATAAAATTAATTGAACCTAAAAAATACAAATAACAAGGCTATAACATTTAAATACATTTATAAATTGAATGAAAATCATATACATGATTTTTAGCATAATTTGAACTTCAAAGATAGAATTATCGAGGTTCACAATTTATAAAATAATGAAAAGAATAATAGATTAATTTGAATGAGTAAAATAAAGAACACAAAAATTTTTTTTTGTTAAATGTAAGAAAACTAACATCTGAAATTGAGAGACGCCCTGGATATTTTTCGAAGTAACATATAATAATTATAAAAACCTTTTATACTGTGTTTGGTATGCAGGAATAGAATGCTTACTTCATCCATTCCTTTATTTGGTATGAATTTTAAAGTAGAAATGGTCATTCTCTTAGAATGAAAACTCATTTTCAAGAATGAAAATTCATTCCATAATTAAATATATGGAATGAGCATTCCACTCTTAGTAAGATTAAAAAAAATCATTCACCTCCACCAACACACCGCCTCTACCACCACCACCACCACTACCATTACAACCGACTCTATCATCACCACCGTCGCTGCCACCCCCACTACTGCCGCCACCACCACATTGCCACCTTCTTCCACCACCACCGTCGCCTTAACATCGCATCTCCACCACCACCCCCACCACATGCACCACCGCTACCACCTCTATATTGTCACCTTCCTCCATTACCTCCACATCGCAACTTTCTTTCATCACGACACCGCCATCTCCACCTCCATCACCACACCACCATTCCCATCACCTCCACCACCACACCACCTCCACATCGCCACCTTCCTTTACCACCACCTCCATCGCCACCCCCACCACATACACCATCGCTACCACCTCTACATTGCCACCTTCCTCCATTACCTCCACATCGCCACCTTTTTCCACCACCACACCGCCATTCCCATCACCTCCCCCACCACACCACCTCCACATCGCTATCTTCCTCCACAACTACACTTTTATTAGTTTAATTTATTTGTCACTAGTTAGGAGGAGTATTTTGAACAATTTGATTTAAAATTTATTTGATTCCTACTTTATTTCATATTTGTAACCAAACAATAAAATAAAAATGACATTTATATTTTATTTTCATTCTCATTTTATTCTTCTCATATCAAACGAGAAATGCACCACTAGGTCATTGGGAAGGAATAAAATGATTAATGTGATGTTATATCTCCACAAACAAAAAGCTCCTTGGACTTCCCTCTCCGTATGGTCCGCCAATCCGTGACAATCCCACAACAAAGAGTGAAATGTCACGCCTATGTGATATAAAGTTGATAGGAATATATAATATAAAGTTGTTAGGAAAGTATATATTTACAAAAGTACATTTGTCCTTTTGAACGATAGTGGAGGCTTTATATATCGTGGAGGCTTTATATATATATATATATATATATATATATATATATATATATATATATATATATAGCATCTCTCAAGATATAATAATTATGAAAACTATATCGTGGAGGCTTTATATATAGTAACTCTCAAGATATAATAGTTATGAAAACTATGTTTGAAATAATATTCACCTTAAATGCAATTTTAGTAGTGAAATAATACACACAATAAACCACCATAAATATAATATTAATTATATCCTTGAAATAGATTTTTATCAAAATATTCCCAAGAGAGTACCCTTAATTTAACTTTAATGTGAACTATCCATTATCACATTGGACCCCACTTGATGTGATTCATGCATAGATACTATTTTAACTCATGCGACACCAGCAAGTGGGCAGGCATCATAAAAGCATCTTTTCTTCCCACATCAATAATTGAAGATAAGTAAGCTTCCATTGTCATTTATAAATCAACTTTTAGAAAGACAAAGGGTCATGCTAAATAATTGAAACAAATCTAAATCTACAGATTAACCAACAAAGGAAGCTTACAGCCTAATGCTTCAACTAATTAGTGATTCTCTCTCTCTCACATATTTAAGACTTAAGAGTTAGAAGCAGCACGCCATTATTTTTAGAGTGCTCTCTGCAGGTACCTAGGTATCTATTGCATTACGTCCCACATCTAATATGAGTACCAAATTGATACCTTAAATTTACAATTGAAAAAAATTTTAATTTAAATTTTAAATTGAATTTCTTTTTATTCAACACAACATTATTGCTTTCGTTTGTCTGAGTTGCTTTATGTCAACAAAAGTTGAGCTTTCACTTTCCATGCCATTGTCTAGACAAGCATCTACAACATCTACAAAAGTAGTGCTTTTTTTGACCTTATCTTCACAGCTTAAAAAAGACCTCTAATTGACTTTGAAATGTAACAGCAGGATATCCTTCTAAAAATGGTAGAAAGTAGCAATAGATTTAGCTTAGACAAGTATAAGAGCTTTTGGTGCATGGCCATATTTAGAAGTTTTATCGAATAGTAATTAATAATGAATAACTAATAATTAGAGGCAGGATATTCATAAATAAGTCAAATTTTCATTCCACTTCAGTGTTCTCTAATGACCATGCAAAAGAAAGTATCCCTTTTTCATTGTCATAAAATGCAACTAGACAACAATGTTAGGGACAATTTCATAGTACTATGAGCATATGATCTAATAGATTGAATGATGCCGTGAAGCCTCAAAAAAGCCTTTTTAAGTTTATCCTTTATAGCTAGCCATTTACTTTTTCACTATTTTTGCCCCCGTGTTTCACAATGTAAATATTCCATTGCAAAATAGAAATTATAACAGATTTGGTTTATTTGTTAATTTTTATATTTGTTGGGATATGTCATCTCCGAGGCTATCATTGTTAAAAAAAACTTATTTACTAAAAATTTTTTTTTTTAAATAAATAAAGTAAAAAGAAGAAGATATAAAGCATGCATTTCATATAGCTAGAGCCACATCATGAAATAATTTTTATGATTTTTATCTTAAATTATAAAACGATGTCATATAATTTCTCCTATTCAAAAATTAATTTTCTTAAATCAAGAAAATTATGAGCTCACCATCACCTTAATTACTTGTTTACTCAAATTACTTATTCATTCAGGATCAGAGGTGACTCAATAAAATTTGAGGATTTAGGCGAAAAAAAAAGTGGCCTTATGTTTAAAATATGAATACCAAATAATAGTTAATAATTTTTATTTAAAAATTATTAGTCTTACCTTTTGATATGCAAAGTTACTAATTAAATGACTTGATTGTTTATTGTTAAATTTTTACCTAATTTTTTTTTTGTTACATTTTGACTATTAGTTATAACAACTTTATCCGGAACTCTTTTTTAGATTGAATATTTTATCTATTTTACTCTTTTAAGTTTTTCAATATCGTGATTCATATTTTATATTGGAGATAATCAATAATATAAATAAAAATGGCCACAAACTAAATATACCATTTTTATGATAAAAATAATAATAATAAAAGTACAAAATAAATTAAGTTAAAGAACAATAAAATCGGATCATATAAAAATCTTGTCCCATGCTCTAACAAAATTTTCACTTTTACTACTATTTTGTAACTCTCCACCAAGTTATTGAACCCAAATAGAAAATCAGCAAATTCTTCACTTTTACTACTATTTTGTAACTCTCCCCCAAGTTATTTAATTCAAATAGAAAATAAGTATTTTCTTGTTAATAAAGAAACAAATAATGAAGAGTCTAAAAATAACAAAATATGTAAGAGAGTAAAATATATAATATATATAAAAGATGCAGTAGGAGTTTAGTAGAGAAAATTAAAATATAAAAAGTTTTACCAATTTCTAATATCATTTATCCAATAAAAATAAGATAATTTAAATTATAGAAACCTACTTTAATTGGTTGAAGACTAAATACAATTAAATGTAATTTTTTTAAAACTTAATAAATGAATTCTATTAGCTAGAGCTTTAGGTAACCGGCTAAATCGCCAAGGCTCCAGCCAGCCTGCCCTGTTGAGGATAGAAATCACCAAAAAAAAAAAAAAAAAGAAGAGTATTTCATGTTTATCACTTTCCTTTTCCTTTAATAAAACAAGTAGGCAGAAACGTAAAGCCAACCACACATTCGAGCCTAATATATGAACATGAAAGCTATTTGAAATATATATTAGCATTCACAGGACCAACAGCTACAACCCAACCTCTTGCCTTTCCCCCCAAAGAAAATAGCGGTCATAATTAAAGAAAATGTCCCTCTGCGACGACGATTATGACTATCAGGACACCATAGCCTGTCTGCAGGAAGAACAATACGAAGCACCAATGCCATGGATCGGTATATATGTTGCAGCAGCATCTCTAATCTGCTCCCTTGCAATGGTTGCTGATGTCTTCCACGGGTTTCGCCACAGAAAACTGTGGTTTCCATGCAAATATTTCACTCTCAATGCTGCTTCTCTGACATTATTAGCTGTATCAACGAAGCTGCCAGTGGATCTAACTACCAATATGCCAACCACTGTTGATCAGCTGGCGAAACTTAGCAGCACCTTCTTGATGTCTACAGCAATAGGTAATTTTATGCCATCTTTAGGAGCTATGGATGACAAAGATATTCTAATGAACATGGTAGCCTTGGCTATTCTCGTCATCACTATTTCTGTCAATATCTGCATCCAATTAAGTACTCAAGCAATAAATCATTTTTACATGATAGAACACATTGCAGCTCTGTCTTTCATGATTGTTTTGCTTGTAGTGTCTAGTTTCTCAGCTTTGACGGTTTCCACCACTAAAAAATGCCTTCAACTGCAATATGATGATATGCACACAATAATTTCGAGTGAAGAATCAGTGGAAACTAAAAAGTTCACATTTGAAAATTTGAAAGAGAGAGTAAAAAAATATTGGATGATGGCAGAAACTAGTAGCCCTCAGTTCGTTATGGCTCGTTCCGTCACCTGCGTTGCTTCTGGGGGAATCTGTTTTCTGGCTGCAGTCATTTTAGTAGAAGCGACCATCAGGATACACAAGGCGCCGGCCACTTATGTTGATTCCTACAGTCCAGGTTTCCATGCGCACAATCCTCGTAGTTATAGTCCGCTCAACGTTGGATCGGATTATAAGTGGTCAACCTTTATGATTCTAGTGATTCAGTCTTTTGGTGTGGTAGTAGGTACAATTGCCCCAACATTTAGATGGTTCACAGCCATAAGATTAAGGTGCTCAGAGAAAAGAGTCGAGAGCTACAAATCTGAGTTGAAAACAGAGAATTACTGGATCGAAAGGCTAGTAGGGTGGAGAGAGAGCCACTTAGCTTTACAAGTTCGGGGCCAAAATTGCAGAAAACTTGTTCACAAAACCAAGAAAATAATTCTCAACTTTTTTATAAGAGTTCAGATTATGATTGTCACGGCCAGCAAATTAATTTTGCTCATCCCTGTTTTCTTAATCAGCAAGTTGATGTCATTTGGGCACTACTACTACACAGAACCAGAATCCAAGCCTGATAAAAAGCTGGATTTTAGGCGTTATGTTTTGTATCTTGAAGGTGAGGAGGAATTGCCCTCACGGATTGTAAAAAGCAACAGGGATGCTACCAATCATTTTATTCACAAGGGTAAAAAACAACGGCCAAAATATTTGAAACAGCTTTTAGATCAATCTACTGCTAATTTTATGGGTGTGGCAAAGTTTGACACTGACCAAGTTCCATCTCTAGCTTCTGAAGAACCTCCTAACTGTTGGTCTCTTACTGTGGCTACACTAACTAGTATTGCCATTTCACTTCCAAACATTGATAATCACAAGGTGAACCAGTTGCTTCGAAGCGTGAGAGAAGGCCTCTTGTATGTGGAACATGTTGAAAAAAACTTGGATGCCGAAGGGGACTTGGTAAACATCAGAAATGCTGCAAACAAAGTGTGGTTAGAAGTTGATGTTGACCACAAGTGGCTAGATGATGATCTTCGTAAAATCGCCCTTGAAGTAAAAACCTCAGAGGAGATTCTTGAGAAACTTTCTGGCATAGCTAAGATTAATATTGTCCCTGAATTCAAGGAAAACGCCGATAGAGATCTGGAGGAGAACCCTCTGAATTGGCCCACCAAGTTTATTGTTGCAAATTCAATGTACAGAATCAGTCAAACTGTGCTGCAGGACCACCGAGGCAGCAAAGACCAAACTGATGAGACATTGTTCGACCAATTATCTGTTATGATCGCAGATGTATTGGGTGCCTGCCTCACCAACTTACCACGTGTCATAACTATGAAATGCTTCTGCAGTGTCATAGAAGAGAGGGAGAAAAGTGTCCAGCATGCTGCTCAACTGCTTGGTGAAACTGAAGAGATTTTGAAAATCCTTCAACGGCACGACCTTTCTAGTCTGAATCCTAATAAAGTGGCTTATATTGATGACTGGCGTGCTTTAATGAAGGAGAGAAGTCTCTCGGCTTTCATTTCTTCATCCAAAAATGGCACATCTTCTGGTTGAGGTAAGTTGCAGCTGATAACTATTGAGTAGAAGGCCTGCTTCAGAAATAATTCTAGCTAGCTAGCTAGCTAGCTGTCATATTGTATGATACGTACGTACTTAATTGTTTTCGTTGGTTTCCTTCTTTTAAGATATTGTGTGAATTTTCAGTTCATATATGTGTAAATTAAAACCCTTTAGTTAGCATGGTTTGGTTAAGTGATCGATAATACAGATATGTAGTATTCGATCATATATATGAGCAAGTTCATTGTTTAGATATCATTTGAATTTGCTGCAGTACGTATCAAATAGCAACTGCATGTTCTTGCATGCAACGTCTCAAATGTTACTCATGTGGGCAATTGATTGTTCCTGATAATCATAACCAATAGCCAACTTTATCTCTAGTTTATCTAAGCATTTGAATATGTAGTTGGGGAATGACAAGTGTGTCGTTTCAGTACACAATTATTTCTATTTTATCTAAATATTTGAATAGTTTTGCCTTCTATTAGGTATTGGAGATCGAACTTTTTCTAGTTTCCATTTTCACTCCTGCATTGCTTCTAACTTTTAAAATTGAGTTTATCAGCTTTAGAGCTCCTGACCACGAAAGAATATTCTAAAAGACGTTAGCAAATATTGGTGATGGTACAAGTAGCTAGCATGCAATTTGTGATGGCATGTTCTGTGACCTTCACTGTTTCACTTCCATAAATTTCACATCAATGCCACATGTTGCTCCCTTATTTGCCAGCATCATTGTCCACTTGTCATGCCAATTTTGTTTGAAAACATCTATATATATATATATATATATATATATATATATATATATATATATATATATATAGTAGTCATATACAGGATTTTTATGGTTGCGTTATCAATTGAATTTTTCGCATGCATATGTTGCATTGATCGTGTATTTGAATTGAATACTGCTGATAATCTTAATCAATAGTACGTCCAATACTCAAAACAAAGTTGTATCCAGAATCACCGAGTCGATCAAAGCGAAACTCCTATCTAAGCAGATCAGATGACCGTTCAAAGCACACTGAACTTACAGTGACTGGGTTCTTCCTTTTGATCCAAATGAATAAAATTATATTATTTTTGAAAAAGTGACTTTTTATAAAATTTATTCAGAATTGAGAAGACTTAAAAAGCTTTGAAGTTGTTTTTTTTGTCAATGAGGCCTCCGGATTAGATTGACAAGGTTGCTTGACCAGAAAAGTAACCCACCTCGTTTTGTAGAAAGAGAATCGATTGGTGCAAAAGATTGGGTACTTTGTTTGAATTTCAGTTATATTCTCCATGGGCCTCTCCCTAAAGAATAGATTGATTTATGTACTACTGGCCATTGGGCCTATCAAGTGCATCTCGGACTGTGAGTTAAAAAGATTTGCCTTGTCCGTCTCTTTTAATTTTTCTTATACACGCCTCAGTTAGAAAAAAGTGTGGATAAATTACAGTGATACTTCTTGGGAATTTTTTTATTTATTTAAAAAGATTATAAAATGACTAAATTATCTCTTATTATTTATTTAATTTCAAATATAAAAATATTTCACAATTAAAATGACTAGAATAACCATAATTAATATACACCCCTATATAATAATTTTGAAAATCATATGCATATTTTTAAGTTATAAATGTACAAATTTAATTCAAATGTAATTAACATAAAAATATAAAATTTTATATTTAGTTAAATGGATTGATATAGAAATGATTTTTTCAACTTTGAAATTATGTGTAAAATATAAATTTTAGGGTTACACATTAACATTTCATTAATTTTGTAATTTTTAAATTTAATATATTTACAATTTGACAATTTTTATTTTGTAAATGCATAATATTTAATTAAATAATTTTCAATTTTTGTGATTACATATTAAATATTTTATTATGTATGTAAATATCAGATATGTATATTTTGTTAATTTTAAAGTTTATTTAATAGAGAAATATCTAACTAATGAAGAAATATATAATTCTAAAACTAAGGGGTATATTTGTCCATGCAAAGAAACTTATTAGGATAAATTGGCAATTTAAAGAGTCAAAATGTTAGTAAAATATAGAGCAAATCTTAAAGAGTAATTGGACCGCACAAGTGACAAGTTTATATCTAAATGTAATTAAGAGAAACTTTACATTTGCCAGCGTTTTTCTTTTAAGAAACATGTTCTAGTAATAAACACATTGAGCATGATGAATTATTTCATTCTGTGAGATTGAATCACTAACCGTCCATGTGAGCTCCACCGCGACAGACTACTAGGCCGAGAGAGTTGTGCCTGCAATTAGGAAAGTCAATTAAGAATTTCAATTTAACTCGCTTAGTTGGAACCCATTCCGTCCGATCTATATTAGGATGATTTTGAAATCATTCTAGTAGAATTAGAGACTAGTTCGTAAAAAAGAGTTTAAAACCAGATCCAATTAATAATAAATATTTTTTTATTCTTATAATTTTTTTTTCTTTATTTTTTATGATAATTTTAAATTTTAACAACATTTTTGTTATGATTAAATACATTGACCTCTCCTGAAGTTTGGCATAATTATATTTAAATTAAAATTTTTAAAAATCTTACAGTCACTTCCCATCTAATAAAATAACAGTATTTTTTAGGATGAAATTACTTTGGATAAATTACAATTTTAGGATAAGGTTTGTCCATACGTCAACTTGACCCTCCGCATTTGCAAATCTTTATTTTCACCCATGTTAGTAATTTTTGGTTGACTTTGATCAACAAAATGCTAAAATGACTAAATTACTCAATTGGAAGAAAAATTGACACAAATATGCGCAGAAGTGTAGAAGGGCATTCTGGATATTTTTTTGACTACTGTTTATATGATGTAAATAATTTGACCGTTGACAATGACACAAAAGACTAAAGTAATATATAATTTCAAATTTGAAGAATAAAAATAAAGATGTACAAATATAAAAGTTCTATGAATATATTTGAGGAGTCAAAATGTCCACTTACTTTTATAACCACAAACATATCAGCATAAAAATACTAAAAAGATATCTTATAATGAAAAGACAAAATTAATCATACTTCGGTCTTCTGTTCACAACCTACCCACTCCTCTCTCCCCCACCCAGCCGCCATAACCACCATCTCTCCCCTCCCTCCACCGCCACCAACCGTCGTTTCCACCGCCACCATCTCTCTCATCTTTCTCTCTTGGTTGTCTCTTTTCTCTCCACCTCACCTTCTCCACCCACCGTTGCCGCCGCCACCACCATCACGACTGTTTCGTATATTTTTTTGTATACACTCAGACACAGGAAAGGATCTGAAAACTGAGGACGCACAATGCATGTGTTGCCGTTAATTTGACCTCGAGCATGGACACGTCAAGGTTCATCATGGTCCCAGATCTCTTAACACACAGGTCCGTCAACATCACTCCCCATCTCTGTCTCTTTGTAGATTTTTCTAGAGAGACAAACAGTGGCAGCTAGGAAGATACTTTCCACAGTCTATCTACCCACCAACATTATAATCATTTGATTATTCAAAAGAAAATGACTCATTTTTTGGGTAAACCAAACATGCAATTTTTTTTTAACTTTCACTACAATGGCATGGTTTACCTCAAAAAATCGAAAGGAAGAACGTTTCGACACTTAATTAAGGTCCAGTAGAAACAGTATCACTGTGAATCATAGCAATTTTACTCAGAAATACTAATGATCTGGTTTATCAAAATTGAAGTCCTGCTGCTAGAATGCAAATCCTCTGTAAATGTACAAAGAGACAGAGATTTGCAGAGGATTTGCATTCTAGCAGCAGGACTTCAATTTTGAAAACTCGATCATTAGACGTTATCATTATTCCAATTTCTGAGTAAAATTGCTATGATTCACAGTGATGACTGTTTCTACTAGACCTTAATTAAGTGTCGAAGCGCTCTTCCTTTTTATTTTTTGAGGTAAACCATGCCATTGTAGTGAAAGTTCCAAAAAAATCTGTTGTCCACTTCTCTAAATAGGCTTTTCTACGTTGCTTCATGTCCAAACAGAAGGTTTCTTCCTGATAAAGTGGCTTTTATTGATGAGTGGCGTGCATTAATCAAGCAGGAAAATCATTTGACTTTCACTTCTATATTCAGTGATGACACATCTTCTTCTGGTTCTAGTGAGTTGCAGATATCTATTGGGTATAAAGCTTGCTTGACAAAAAAACTGGCATATAATAATATAGTTGTATGGTATGTACTTGTTTACTAAATCTCTTTATGTTGATATTTTTAATTCTCAGTTTGGATTGTGTAAAAGCTTTTAATTATGACTGCTCTGTTAAGTGATAATATAGATATATATGTAGTGTTCATATTGGGAAGTTCATTGTTTAGATATCATTTCAATTTGCTGCAGTATCACATAGCAAATGTTCTTGCATGCCACTCAATTATTAGTTACCTGAGCAAGTGATTATTCCTGATAATCTTAACCAATTGCCAGTTTTATCTCAATTCTTAAATAGTTGGGAAATGAGTTCATACACATTTTGTGGATCTCACCGCTACTGGCATACAAAGTCAAAATTGTCAGATTGGTCAAATCATAAATACTTAATTTATAGACAATCAATTGATCAAGACGAAATGAATTCCACAACAATGAAAAAATATATAATTTAAAATAATAATCAAATCCAATAGCATTATATGTGCCATGGCTAGATGAAGATCTCCGAAAAATATTAGAAATGCAGCAGAGACTGTGTGGTTGGGAGTTGATCTTTTTCGCAAGTGGCTAGATGAAGATCTACGAAAAATTGTTGCTGAAGGAAAAACCTCAAAGGAGACACTTGGGAGACTTGCTAATATAGCTAAAGACATTGTCTTGGCATTCAAGGAAAACATGAACGGGAATATAAAGGTGAACCCTCTGAACTGGCCCTCCAAGGTTATTGCCGCTAACTCAATGTACAGAATCTACCAAACTGTGCTGCTGGACTATGAAATGAGCAACAATCAGACAAATGAGAGACTATTTGAGCAATTATCTGTCATGATTTCTGATATATTGGGTGCTTGCCTCACCAATTACCACGCGTTATAGCTATGAAATGTTTTTCCAGTGCCATAGAGAAAAGGGAGAAAAGTGTCCAGCATGCAGCTCAACTTCTTGGTGAAACTGAAGAGGTTCTGGAAATCCTTCAAAAGCGTGAACTTCCTAGTCTGATTCCTGATCAAGCGGCAAATATCAATGAGTGGCATGCTTTAATGTAGAAGAAAGATCCCTTGGCGTTTACTACTTCATCCAACAATGTTTCTATCTTCTTCTGGTTCTAGTAAGTTGCATATAGCTATTGAGTAGGAGGTCTGCTTGAGAAAACATAGGCACATAATACTGCATGTCCTCATCTATGAGTTTTCTTTATCTAGATATTGTTTGAATTCTTAGCATTTTAATGTGTAAAACCTATTTTTAACACACGTATGTCTTTGATCTAATGTAGATTTATTATATTCATATACACCACATTCATTGTTTAAATATCATAAGAATTTGTTGGCTTCATAGGTTGCCCCTTTCATGCATGCCACTCAAGTATGGTATTATGTGTGATTATCAGACACAACGAATCCCCTAATTGTTCCAAGCACTACAAATGACTTACCATATGTAGTGTAACACTCTTGTCTTGATAAATTTCTCATAGCAAATTAAGCAGTTCACATTTGGTTAAAAAGCCTGTCAATATGAATACTAGTACACTCACAGATAAGTAGATGATTTATCAGCCACTTTGCTACTTCATTCCTTGGTTAAGAGATAATATTGTTGGTTTAGCAATAAATGCATATGAGCATATGACCCATACAGCAGTGAGTATTGCGAGAAGTGTGAGATTAGTTGAATTATAAATACCCAATGGGGATGTCAATCAATTGATTAGGACAAAAATGAATTCCAAAAGGGGAAAAATCCAAAGAGGAATGAGTTAATAGCCAAACACAACAATTCACAACTTCTGGAGATAATCCCGGATGTTGAAATAGAAGTATTCCACGATGCAAATTTTACCCAAACTGGAAATTGAGTTGATAGCAATGTTGAAGCCTTGAGGATTAGGTTAATGGACAAGGTCACTGTTCTGTATAGTTCGCGAAATATATCACAGGGAACTGACATAAAAGCTGGCTGGTATAAGAAAAAACTGTAAGAGCTCAAAGGAAGCCTAATGGACCAGATAAGGTTGGCAGAAGAGAAGTAGCCGGTAGAGCTGACTCCCTGGAATTCAGTTCTGGCTGCTGAAATATGAGGTGTTTAAACTTTAAATCTCCCCAATATGCAACTTGAGGCCAGTAACTGTATTATAACTACCTCTATTGGCATTGTCTGCTTACCAGATACTAGAGTGAAAGAAACATAAAGTTCTGAAAACTTCTAACAAGTTAAATTCTAGTTGGAAGTGGAAGGGGCGGGCAGAATCTAAGTTGGATGAAATTAATATCTAAATGTTGCAGAATAAATTCATAAAGTGAAGTGGTGTATTTGGATTAAGGTTTTCCACACTTGGGTGAACGTAAATTTTTACATGTCTCATATTTATACTGTAAAAACCACTAAAAAATATGAAGTTTGTGGATTGGTATCCTCAAAATCTCTAATCTAGTTCAAGAGCCTTGGAGTTCAGTTTCATTGCATGGCTAATAGTTTGTGGTTCAATTCTTTCCGGAAGAAAAAGATTTAATTACTTGGCTAAATTTCAGATCATTGTGGTATTTTTTACCATTGCCCCCTACATGAGCAGTTCATGGTTGATTGCAGAGCTGTTGATATACATATTAGTCCATTTACATTCAAGTATATGATTTATTAGCCACCATTGCACACCGTTATGATCTTACAAGCTCAGGTGGCTATCTATTAATAAATCATCTTTTTTTTCTTCTCTCTGTAAAAAGAGAATAGTAGCTGGTCACACTCTACATAACCAGGACCATCTAGTAGATAAATTGGTCAATGGCTATTGGAGAAATTGTTAGGATGCCATTGAACTGCTGACTATTCCACTGTTATATGAAGTACACTCTTACTGATTTAAGTGTCAAAGAGCTCTTGATGTTAATCTTTGATGTTTCAGCCATATTGACTTTAGCTGAAGCTTTTGGAGGATCAGAAAAGATCTATGTATGCCAAAACATTATCCATTTAATACTGTTATCTTCAATACAAGGCTTCCATGTATTCACTACCTGTGAATTAAATATAATCTCTCAAACATACATAGAATGGAATTACTTGGTCAAACAATGCACTGAGGCACTAAAGAGGTACTACTATGTATTAACATGAAAACAAAGCTGCACATTGGTGACCTAACAATTTCTAGCATTTTTCCTGCAATCCATGGAGGATGTGGCTGGCTTTACATTCTTTAATGGACTAATTAAACTCTAATTCAAAGTTTCTTGCAACTAGACACTAATTAATATTATTTTTAAGAAAAAAATAATAATTAAAGTCTAGTTGGATTATTTCTTCTGAGTTTCTTGCAAGTAGAAAACTCTGACTGAATAAATGTAACACCAACCATCCTTGTAGCTTCGAGGAAGATTGATAGAAATTGTTCATCTAACACAAATAGTTAACACATGGAAGAATTTCAAACATATATGTATATAGTGGCATTCATAGAATCCAAAATTGCAACCCAAGCTTTTGCTTTTCCCCTAAAGAAAGTTAACAGTCATAAAGGAATAAAAAGACATGTCTTGCTGTGACTACTACTACTGGAGTGAGGAACTGGAACAGCAATTCAAAGAACCGATGCCATTGATAGGCATCTATATTGCAGCAGCATCTCTAGTCTGCTCTCTTGCAATGGCTGCTGATGTCTTCCATGGGTTACGCCACAGAAATTGTGGTTCCCATGCAAAATTTTCACTCTCAATGCTGCTACCCTGACGATACTAGCTGTAGCAATGAAGCTGACAGTAGATCTAACTACCAGCATGCCAGGCACTATGGATCAGTTGGCAAAACTGAGCAGCAGCGTTTTGATGACTACAGCAATAGGTAATTTTATGCCATCTTTAGGACCGATGGATAACAGAGAAATTTTCCTGAACATAACAGCGTTGGCTATTCTTGTAATCACCATATTTGCAAACATCTGCATCCAATTACGAACTCACCTATTAAGTCCTTTTTATGGGACAGAACATATTGCTGTAATGTCTTCCATGCTTGTTTTGCTTGTAATATTGAGTTTTTCAGCTTTGACTGTTCCAACCACTAAAAATTATATACAATTGAAGTGCAGTGAGATACACAAAATAGCTTTACGTGAAGAATCAGAGGGAACTGGAAAGTTTACAGTTGAAATACTAAAAGATGATGTGAAAAAATGTTGGATGATGGCCGAAACTGGTAGTCCTCAGTTTGTGATGGCACGTTCAGTGACATGCTCCGCTTCAGGGGCAATCTGCTTTCTGACTGCTTTCATTTTAGCAGAAGCGGAGCTCAGGACGTTCACTTACTTGAGGCAAGCCTATAATCCTCACAATTGTGGATCGGATTATAAGTGGTCAACCTTTCTTGTTCTTGTGATTCAGTCGATTGGGGTGGGAGTAGGTACAATTGCCCCAGCTTTTAGATGGTTCAGTGCCATAAGATTGAAGTCATCTTAGAAAAGAGGCAAGAGCTACAAAACTGAGTTGAAACTAGCAAGTTCAGATTGTGATCATCACAACTAGCAAATTAGTTCTGCTTATCTCCATTTTATTCATAAGACCATTGTTGTCATGTTGTCACAGCTGCAAGGGGTTAATACGTAAGCTCGTCCCAGGATCCAGTGCCTCAAACAATTCCGAACCTGGTAAGCTGGATTTTTGCCTTTATGTTTTGCATCTTGCAGGTGAAGAGAAACTGCCACTACAGATGATGAACAACAACAAAGATGCTACTGGTCATTTGATTCAGATGGGTAAAAAGCAGCACCCAAAATATCTTAAAGAGCTTTTGGAGAAATCTATAGGTTTCAATGGAGTGGCGAAGTTTGATAGCGACCAAGTTCCATCTCTAGTTTCTGAAGAACCTCCTAATTGTTGGACTCTTCTTGTGGTTACCCTAGCAAGCATCACCATGGCACTCCCAAAGATTGAAAATCACAAGGTGGAGAGGTTACACCGAAGCGTCAGTGAAGGGCTCTTGTATGTTAGCCTTGTAGAAAAAACCCTGTATGCCAAAGGAGACTTGGTAAACATAAAAAATGCAGCGGACATAGTCTGGTTAGGCGTTGATCTTTTCCGCAGGTGGCTTGATGAAGATCTACAGAAAATCGCTCTTCAAGGAAAAGCCTCCAAGCAGACTTTTGAAAGACTTTCTGACATAGCTAAAAATAAGGTCATGGAATTCAAGGCAAACATGAATGGGAATTTGGAGAACTCTCCGAACTGTCCCATCAAGATTATAGCTGCCAATTCAATGCACAGAATCAGCAATGCCGTGCTACTGGACATCGAAGGCAGCAAAGATGAGTCTGATGAAAGACTCTTTGAGCAATTATCTATTATGATTGCTGATATACTGGGTGCCTGCCTTTCCAACTTACCGCGTGTCATAGCTATGAAATGCTTTTGCAGTGCCATAGAGGAAAGGGAGAATAGTGTCCTGCGTGCAGCTCATCTTCTTGGTGAAACTGAAGAGATTCTGAAAATCCTTCAACGGTATGAACTTCCTAATCTGAATCCTGATGAATTGGCATATATTGATAAATGGCATGCTCTAGTCAAGCAAAATATTCCCTTGCCTTTTGCTTTATCCAACAATGGCATATCTTTTTCTGGTTCTGGTGAGTTGCATATAGCTGTTGAGTAGGAGGCCTACTTCAAAATATATATATTATAATATAATTGTATGGTATGTGGTATTGTACCAGTTTTCTTTATTTAGAGATTGTATGAATTCTCAGCACTTAGAATGTGTAAAACCTATAATTATAACAGAGGTATATTTTGGTGTAATTTAGATATATAGAATTCATATATTATATACAAATTCTCAGCTAATATTAGTGACTGATCATGTATTCAACAGTAAAAAAAAATTAGTCATTCTGAAAAGGTGATTGTTGTTGATACTTGTAATCAAAAGCCCAAATTCATCCCCATTTTACCTGAAATCCTGACTAGTTAAAGATTTGACAAATTTCTTGTAGGAAAATGAGTCCACATATGATAGATTGCTATTTATATGAAGATTAGTCCACTAATATACAAGTATAAGACCACAGTGGACTATGGTCATTAGATTTGGGAATATGACTCGCAGTAAAATATTGCATACACTTGCAGGAGGAAATCTTTATCCACCATTAGAATGGCAACAATCCTTCTTTGGAAGTTCACAATTAAATACCTCCCTCTGTGGCTTCAGGCATGCAAATGATAGGAAATTTTAATCCACCACCTCATCCAATCCTGTAACTATGTGGATATGCCTAACTGCATCAACGTTGAGGACGTACTCCTCACAAAAAGGGGAAAAAAAAACTGATGGTGTTGAACCATGTCAATGTTTGTCACACCCCCAAGTTGAGGTCGGGGTATATCTCTCCTTCACTCAACCTGTGGTTGACTTAATTCCACAATTCACCAAAGGATTACTAATATCCTGGTACAACCTGTTCTCACATTGTTCTCATATAAAAGAGATCACTACTATAATCATTAATTCGTATGAAGTAACCACTGATATCCAGAAACTAAATACAACCAAAATCAAAGTTGTCATCAAAACAATCCTTACAACAAATGTTGTCTCAAAACTGAAATAAAAGAATATAGCAACAAGGTTCCACCGAAACAATCCTCACGTGGAATCCTCCTCCTTTATGCTATAGATGCTGATTTCACACACCTGAAATGTGGGGAAAAAAAATAAGGGGTGAGCTTTAAAACCCAGTAAGTAATGTTCTAACTAGCCGACAATAACCACTATACTTCAACAGCTAGTACAGTGAATTAATTAATATAACTAATCGTTCGGTGCATTAACTTATGAAAAAGAGAGTATTATTAACATCCTTTAGTACTTAATCAAAAACTAACAGGTTATACAAGTTCCATCTCCTACGCTAACGCAACCATTTAATTGAACCCACGTTCATTTAACAATCTATATTTATGACATACTCCTCACAACAGACCACTATATACAATATATCCTTCAGTGTGGAGAAACAATAATACCACTCATGCTCTAATAGAGAAATAATAAGTATGAAATTGTTCAGATCATAAAATAAATGATGTGGAGGAACACACACTCCAAACCAAAAGAACACACACACCACTCAACACAAGCAGTATGGAGGGACACACACTCCCCATAGGAGGGACCCACACTCTATTGTGATAAAAATTTACGTGGCGGGACACACACTCTGTGCCAGAAGAACCCGCAACTCCACGATGGAGGAACATAAACACACTCCATGAAAATATGAATCATGTGGAGGGACACACACTTTGTACCAGAGGGACCCGCAACTCCACGCTTGGAGAGACCTATACACACTCCAATAATTTTCATCACAACCATCAGCCACACACACCCACACACACACACACTCTCCTATGTATGTGTGTCCTATACTATTTTAAATTATATTTTTAATCTATGAACCTAATCTAGAGAGAGTATTGTACCTAAAAATGTGTCATCATATCTATTTTAGTTACCGGTAAAATTTTAGAACCTAACTATTCATAGATAATTCGTACTCTCGGTTTTCGTGCATAAAACTTACTTTTCTAACTAGATGAACTAACAAATGTGACTAAATCTAGCCCAAACCTATACTCTAATCATATTCTGCTCTCAAAAGACTAATCTAATTTTTCGGAAATTTTTCGGCATTTATCCGTATTTTTTAAGCATTTTTTTTCCTAATTTTTCACATTTTTAATCATTTTAAAATATAAAAAAAATATTTTTATATTCCGTGTGGGTCCGAGACTAGGCCCAGAGGTTGGGCTCGGCGAGTGGGACCGACCCAGCCTTTTTTCGGTCCTGGATGGTCACCGGAGCACATCCCATGCGCCTCACGAGCCGGCAACGCGCGTGGGCTTGTGCAACCCCTATTCACCATCTTCCTCACCTGTTTCTCACGCACCAGTAGCCTGTCAAAAACCCAGCTCGTCGACGGCCTTTTTTGGCATGGTTTTCGGCCATTTTCGGCCCTCAATCGACCCCAAAAATTTACCAAAACACCCCCCGTCACCCAATCTTTCACTTGATACAAAAATTTCACTGTTTCATGATTTGAATTAAAAGACCCCAACTTCAGTTTCTAAGGTTCTCTGCAAACCCAAATACCATTATCCAACTGTTATGGACTAACCCATAATATTCCTTCAATTAACCAGGTTCTATGCACAAAATAACCCATATAACTTCAATGGTACAAGTCAAACCCAACCTCCATCAATTACCTTCCATTTCCCATATAACATCTATATCACGTTTTTATATATATATATATCCATATATAACCTAGTACTGTAGCCACTAAGATTAATAGGAAAGTGAATCAAACTATCCAAATTATCATCACAGTGCATCAATTCTTTCCCTAACTTTCTTGCCAAAAACTGTATATGATTATTTTACTTATATATATATGTCTTACAATTTGATACCAATACATAAGTTCAGGTTTATGATTGCATATCAACATACAACCCAGTAAACATCCAGCTGAGAAATCTACAACTATGAAAAATAAAATCCAGATTTGTTTCAACTACAGTGAACAACCCCACCTTCCTAACTAGTCATATACACGTCTACATACCATTTCCGAACAACCAAGAGGTAGAAACATTACATGCTTTAAATGCTTTCCAATCAAAATTTAATTAAATAATAGATAATACCAAAGCATACCACTATTGTGGAAAAGATAAAAAAAAGACTTACAACTGATAGATGACTAATCTTTTTTTATGTCTCATGTTATTCTTCTTTTTCCTTCCTCATTTACTTCTTCTTCCTCCTTAATCTGAGACCGTCAACGTAAAAACCCTACTTACTCACTTATTATTTTTATATAATATTTATCTCACAACTGCTGTTTGGTAACCCACATTAGAATAACTCATCCTATCTTGGAATAAAAATAAACTCTTAATTGCAAATCACTTAAATTTATTTTAAGAAGGATTTTTACCATGCTACCCTTATATGATAATTTTATTTTCTTAATTAAAAATTTGGGTCATTACAATTTTAGTCTATCGCTATGAAGCTACCAATGTTAGTTATCGCAGTAAGAAATTTTTTATAAAAAAAAGAAGAGAATATTAGTGCACATTCACCATACGTGGGTGCAAGAAGGACAAAATTTAAGAAAAGAAAAAAATAAACCAGAAGAAGAAGAAATGAAAAGAGAATAAAAAGGAGAGAACATTAAAGGAGAAAAAATTAGAGATTGATTGAAGAAGGGAAATGCAATTTTTTTTAAATGAATCAAATATATTTGAAGAAGAAAAAGAGAAAGAGAGAGGAAAAGTTTTAGGCACTTTGTAAAATTACATAGAAAAAGTAAAATAATAATAATACTAAATTGACGGAGCCGGCCATCTGGGTGTTGCCCCCTAAGCCTATGGTGACTCTGTCCACTCTAATTGTACCATTTCTTCAGAGAATATTCCCAATACCACTATAGAATACATCAACTCATATTGCTTAACATGGAGGCTATTTGAGCATATATATAGTAGCATTCACCGGACCAACAACAAAATCCCAAGCTCTTGCTTTCCCCTCCAAAAGAGAAGAACATGTTTCCCTGCCATGACTACTACTATTGGAAGTTTCAACAGGAGGAACAATTCAATTCAATGCTGAAACTGCAGGGCAAGTCTCAAAGCCAGTACTACGATGAAATCAGCATGTCTTGCTGTGATTACTACAGCAGGAAGGAAAGACTGGAAGATCAATACGGAGCACCAGTGCTGTTGATTGGCATGTATGTTGCAGCAGCATCTCTAGTCTGCTCCCTTGCAATGGCTGCTGATGTCTTCCACGGGTTTCGCCACAGAAAAATGTGGTTTCCATGCAAAATTTTCACTCTCAATGCTGCTTCCTTGACATTATTAGGTGTAGCAATGAAGCTGCCAGTGGATCTAAGTACCGATATGCCAGGCCATATGGATCAGTTGGCGAAACTTAGCAGCACCACCTTGATGTCAACAGCGATAGGTAATTTTATGCCGTCTTTAGCAGCTATGGATGACAAAGAAATATTTATGAACATGACAGCCTTGGTTATTCTCGTGATCACCATTTTTGTTAATATCTGCATCCAATTAAGCACTCAACTAATATATCATGTTATCGTGATGGAACACACTGCAGCTCTGTCTTTTATGCTTGTTTTGCTTGTAATATCAAGTTTCTCAGCTTTGACGGTTTCCACCACTAAAAAGCATCTACAACTGAATTATGATGATATATACAAAATGATTTCAAGTGAAGAATCAGAGGAAACAAAAAAGTTCACGGTTGAAAAATTGAAAGAAAATGTAAAAAAAAGTTGGATGATGGCTAAAACTGGTAGCCCTCAGTTTGTTATGGCCCGTTCTGTGACCTGCTATGCTTCAGCGGCAATTTGTTTCATTGCTGCAGTCACTTTAGCAGAAGCGATCTTCAAGTACGGCATGGACGTATATAGTCCAGTCGGATCGAGTTATAGGGGGTCAACCTTTTTCATACTTGCGATTCAGTCTTTTGGGGTGGGAGTCGGTACCATTGCCCCAACATTTCGATTGTTCACCGCCTTAAGATTGAAGTGCTCAGAAAAAAGAGTCAAAATCTACAAAACAGAGTTTAAAACAGAAAATTATTGGATCGAAAGGCTAGTAGAGTGGAAAGAGAGCTCCTTAGCTTTAGGAGTCTGGGGCCAAAATTGCAGAAAACTTGTTCATAACACAAAAAATCTAATTCTGGACTTCTGTATAAGAGTTCAGATTGTGATTGTCATGACTAGTAAATTAATTTTGTTAATCTCTATTTTCTTAAAAAGCCCGTTGTTGTCATTTGGGCACTTATACAAGGTGTTAAAGCAGAAGCTCTTCTCTAAAAATACTGCCTCGAGCAATCACACAGGATCAGGTTCAGAATCAGAATCAGAATCGGGGCCTGGTACAGAGCTGGAACTCAGCCGTTATGTTTTGTATCTTGAAGGCGAGGAGGAGCTGCCCTTACAGATTACGAAGAACAACAAGGATGCTACTGATCATTTTATTCAGAAGGGTAAAAAGCGGGAGCCAAAATATTTGAAAGAGCTTTTAGATAAATCTACTACTTTCATGGGGGTGGCAAAGTTTGACAGTGACCAAGTTCCATCTCTAGATTCTGTAGATACCCCTAATTGTTGGTCTCTTCCTGTGGTTACTCTTACAAGTATTGCCATTGCACTTCCAAACATTGAAAATCACAAGATGAAGTGGTTACTTCAAAGTGTGAGGGAAGGCCTCGTGTATGTCAACAGTGTAGAAAAATTATTAAATGCCAAAAGTGATATGGTAAATATCAGAAATGCAGCAGACAAAGTGTGGTTAGGAGTTGATCTTTTCCGAAAGTGGCTAGATGAAGATCTCCAAAAAATGGCTCTTGAAGTAAAAACAGCAAAAGAGACTCTTGAGAGACTTGCTGACATAGCTAAAATTGCTGTCACTAAATTCAAGGAAAACATGAATGGAAATCAGAAGGAGAATCGTCTGAGCTGGCACGTCAAGGCTATCGCTGCTAATTCAATGTACAGAATCAGCCAGACAATGTTGTTGGACTATGAAAGTAGCAATAACCAAACAGATGATAGACTATTCGGCCAATTATCTGTTATGATAGCGGATATATTGGGTGCCTGCCTCACCAATTTACCGCGTGTTATAACTATGAAATGCTTTTGCAGTGCCATACACGAGAGGGAGAAGAGTGTCCAGCATGCTGCTCAACTTCTTGGTGAAACTGAAGAGATTTTGAAAGTCCTTCAACAGCTTGAGCTTCCCAGACTTAATCCTGATAAAGTGGCATATATTGATGAGTGGCGTACATTGGTCAAGCAGGAGAATCCCTTGGCTTTAACTTCTTCATTCAGTGATAGCACATCTTCTGGTTCTGGTGAGTTGCAGATAGCTGTTGAGTAAGTTTTCTTTCTTCAGATGTTGTATGAATTGGTAGCTTTCAAATGTATGAGGCCTTTGATTTGAATTTGCTGCAGTCAAACATAACCACTGTTCTTGAATGCCACTCAAATATTAGGCATCATGAACAAGTTCATTTTCCTGATTAGCTTAACCAACAACCAATTTTTTCTCCATTTTTTCTCGACCTTTGAGTAGTTAGGGAATGACATGTCTGAGTATCCATATATATACCAATCTTTCCTCAATTGCTCCAAGCACCGCAAGTGACCCACCTAGGGAGTGTGATTTCACCACTAACCGTCCAACAATCATCGATTTGGGAGAATTACTCTACTTATTATGAATTGAATTGAATGGCTACAAGCTCACTTCAATGTATTTAAAAAGGCCCTCTTAAACTCAAATTAAGAATAACTCATCTTCAATTAGCATAAACTATCTACCTTATTACTCTAATTTCAACAAACTAAACTAATTAACCTAATTGGTAGTATAGTGCATCTTCACTCAGCTTGAATGATCAAAACTCTAATTTTAGTGATCATAAAAAACTCTACAAGAACAAGATTCAATTCATTAAAATCCGAAGTCAATAGTACAACTATTTTTTTTTACTCATTATGCAATCAATATATGGAATAAAACATTCCCAAATTAAAATACAATTAAACCATTGAAGGAAAACATTAGGATTACATCAACTCCCTAGAAAGAGATCTAGTCGCTCATGCTTTGAATCCATGACAATTGCCCTAGCATTTAGATGGTTCACTGCCATAAGATTAGGGTGCTAGAGAAAGTAGGCAGGAGCTACAAAACTAAGTTAAAAATAGAGAACTACTGGATTGAAAGGTGTAGGAGGTCATCCTATTGACCCAAGATTTGGCTCATAACACGTGGGTCAACACATGCCGTGTAGGAAGTCAACTTACTGACTCAAAAGCTCCATGGGGGATCTCCAACACCCTACAGAGGGTTTACTACCTACTGAGGAGTTCTTCTTTACAGATAAAACTCAGTTACTTTGAGGAGTTCCTCGCTATGGATAAACCTTGGTTACTCAGATGAGTTCCTCACCTTGCTCCGAGTAGTTCCTCTCTACGGATAAAACTCGATTACTCAGAGGAGTTCCTCTCTATAGATAAACCTCGGTTACTTAGAGGAGTTCCTCTCTACGGATAAACTTCGGTTACTCAGAGGAGTTCCTCACCTCGCTCCGAGTAGTTCCTCTCTACAGATAAAACTAAGTTACTTAGAGGAGTTCATCTCTACTGATAAACCTCGGTTACTCAGAGGAGTTCCTCTCTACGGATAAACCTCTATTACTCAGATGAGTTCCTCTCTACAGATAAATCTCGCTCCGAGTAGTTCTTCTCTACGAATAAAACTTGGTTACTTAGAGGAGTTCCTCTCTACGGATAAACCTCGGTTACTCGGAGGAGTTATTCCTTACGGATAAACCTAGGTAACTCAGAAGAGTTCCTATCTACGGATAAACCTCGCTCCAAGTAGTTCCTCTCTACAGATAAAACTTGGTTACTTAGAGGAGTTCTTCTCTATGGATAAACTTTGATTACTCAAAGGAGTTCCTCTCTGCAGATAAACCTCGCTCCGAATAGTTCCTCTCTACGAATAAAACTTGGTTACTCAAAGGAGTTCCTCCCTACAGATAAACCTCGGTTACTCAGAGAAATTCCTCTTTACGGATAAACCTAGATTACTCAGAGGAGTTTTTCTTTACGGATAAACCTCGCTCAGAGTACTCGGTTACTTAAGGAGTTTTTTCTCTACGGATAAACCTCAAGGACGGCTTAAAGACCTCGATGACTCGAGGAAGGAGGTAATGCCCCGCGGTCTGGGGGCATGATCACGGAATAACATCCTCATCATGGGACCCTAGGAAGTATTGGTTTGGCGACTGAGATTCAAGGAATGTCGAAGGGATGCATCGCTGCTTGATGGAGCACGGTGTCCCTCTTTGGCCTGGTACCGAGGAAAGAAGAGAAGTGATCTCCTCCATAGTGAAGTAACCCCAACTCCTTCACACCTAACTCACCTACTCTATTAAATTCCTTATCCCCCACCTACCGCATTAAATGCCTTGTCACCTATCTTACTCGAAGGGGAAGGACATTCTACCCTGATCCTTCAACTATATGCATCTCATGCCAATGATAGACTAATAAACTGATGAACAATTCTTTGTACCAACGGTTTTTACCCCGGAATGCCCTAGTATAAATAGTCAAGTTCATTTATCATTGAACAGAACGACCACTTGAGAGACCATTCAATACTTACAACCGTCATCCTCTTCACTTTCAAGGAGATCACAAGAGTTGTCCCCATTCTCTTTCTCGAGCCCTCAAAAGCCGCTTGAGTGATAGCTTGGACTTCCACCTAGCCTCTACTTGTTGGTGGCTTTGAATCCATGACAATTGCCCCAACATTTAGATGGTTCACTGTCGTAAGATTAAGGTGCTCAGAGAAAGTAGGCAGGAGCTACAAAAGTGGAAAGGGGTTCCCTTAGTTTTAGGAATCCGGAGCCAAAAATGCAGAAAACTTGTTCACTACATAAAAAATCTAATTCTGGACTTCTGTGTAAGAGTTCAGATTGTGATTGTCACAGCTAGCAAATCAGCTCTGTTCATCTCCAATTTATTCATAAGCCTTCTGTTGTTATGTTGCCACTGCTGCAAAAGGTTGAAGTGGAAGCTCCTGTCTAAATCTAATGCCACAAACAGTCACCCGGGATCAGAATCGGGGTCTAGTACAAAGCTGGATCTTAGCCGCTATGTTTTATTTCTTGAAGGTGAAGAGGAACTTCCCCATCAGATCATGAAGAACAACAGGGATGCTACCGATTGTTTTATTCAGAAAATCGCGCTTGAAAAGAAAACCTC
The DNA here is from genome assembly GCA_026545225.1 of Cornus controversa. Lineage (NCBI taxonomy): Eukaryota > Viridiplantae > Streptophyta > Magnoliopsida > Cornales > Cornaceae > Cornus > Cornus controversa. The sequence goes on along the minus strand of CM048846.1, from coordinate 91,118,731 downwards.
CGAAGAGGCTCTTGAAACACTTGCTGACATAGCTAAAAACAGTTTCCTGGAAGTTAAGACACACATGAATGAAAATCTGAATGAGAACCCACTGAATTGGCCCATCAAGGCTACAGAGTCAGCCATACTATTTAGCTGGACTAGGAGGGCTACAATGACATGACAAAGAGATTGTACGAACAGTTATCTGTTATGATCGCGGATATATTGGGTGCTTGCCTCACCAACTTACCACACATTATGACTATGAAATGCTTGTGCAGTGCCATAGAAGAAAGAGAGAAGAGTGTACAGCATGCAGCTCATCTTCTTGGTGAAACGGAAGAGATTCTGAAAATACATCAACAGCGTGAACTCTCCGGTCTGAACTTTGATGAAGCGCGCAGCACATATATACATTGATGCTTGGCGTGCTTTAATCAAGCAGAAAAATACCCTGGCATTCACTTCGATCTTCATCCAACAATGGCACATCTTCTTTTTGTCCTAGTGAGTTGCATTTGTATATAGCTATCAAGTATAAGACCTGCTAGAGAAAATACAAGCAGATTATACAATTCTATGGTATGTATCCATGTAGGAGTTCTCAATATTTAGATATTGTATGAATCCTATGACCTATTAATAAGATAGATATGTAATGTTAATACAAATATATAGTATTCATATATTATATATGAATTCACAGCTAGAGCATTGAATGTGTAAAACATATATATATATATGATTTTTTAGCTAGTATTCGAAATTAATTCATACATTATATATATACAAATCTATGAAGTTTTAGCATTTGAATGTGGGTATTGCTCGCCGAGCACGTTTCGTTTGGTTTTTTTTTTTCTCCTCTTTTTGCCTGTCATAAAAAAAACAAAAAGTAGCAAGGTCAATTGAAATTAATACAGTGCATGAGCCATTAATACAGTGCATGAGCCAACTAGGCCACATTCTCCATTCTGTATCAGAAGTATTTGATTGATGGGCCCATTTAGCGAGAGAATGGGCAACTTGATTGCAGATTCTAGAAGCCCAGGCTAAAGAGAGCCCATTTAGCTAGAGAATGGGCCAGAAGAGCCCATCTAAAGTAGTCTCTAAATGATTGATTAAGTTGTGAACACACTCCTAAATCACTCCATGTATGTAGTAGGCATGCTCTCAAAGAAAAATAAGTATACTTCAATTGCTCTCTCTTTCTAGAGCTAGATTTTCTGAAAGCGTTATTTTAAAATAAGACAGAGAGTCATATATATAGATGAGAGAGCCCTGTTATTACTTGAAAAATAAGTTTAAAACGTTTTAAGATTAAGAGGGCTGGTAGATATTATTCTAAAATTGATACTTTTTTCTTCAGGTACTAAGTATTGGTGGTAGTATAGGCTCCGAAATACAACTCAAGTGCTCATAAGGTCCAAGTGCATACTAATAACCATGTCAATGTGTTCTTGTCGACGAACACATAAAATAGTGAACTAGATAAACAGATATGTACATATATAAGATGGATATATATATATATATATATATATAAAGTTGCTAGGAAAGTATTATATCTTTACAAAAGTATATTAGTCCTTTATATATATAGTAACTATTAAGATATTGTAATTATAAAAACTATTTTTGAAATAATATCCACCTTAAATGCAATTTTATTAGTAAAATAATACTCGCAATAAACCACCATATGCATAAATATAATATAAATTATAAAATAGAATTAGATGTTTAAAGTGAGGTATGCATTATCAGAATGGACCTCACATGATGTGATTCATGCACTATAAAGGAGGCTATTTTAACTCATGCGACACCAGCAAGTGGGCAGGCATCAGAAAAGCATCCTTTTCTCCGATTACGAATACGGGAAAGGGAACGAGTACAATGACAAAATAATCTCGCGATTCTGTAAGCGGGAAGAACAATACGAAGCACCGATGCCATGGATCGGTCTCTATGTTGCAGCAGCATCTCTAGTCTGCACCCTGGCAATGGCTGCTGACGTCTTCCACGGGTTTCGCCACAGAAAACTGTGGTTTCCATCCAAATATTTCACTCTCAATGCGGCTTACCTGACATTATTAGCTGTAGCAACGAAGCTGTTAGTGGATCTAAGTGCCGAGATGCCAACCGTACCGAAATAGATCAGCTGGCGAAACTTAGCAGCACCGCCTTGATGTCTACAGGCTACAGCAATAGGTAATTTTATGCCATCTTTAGGAGCTATGGATGACAAAGATATTTTAATGAACATAACAGCCTTGGCTATTCTCATTATCACTGTTGCTGTTAATATCTGCATCCAATTACGTACTCAAGTAATAAATCTTCTTTTCAAGACAGAATACACTGCAGCTCTGTCATTCATGCTTATTTTGCTTGTAATATCGAGTTTCTCAGCTTTGATGGTTTCCACCACAAAAAATTGTCTTCAACTGAATTATGATGATAGACACAAAAGAATTTCGAGTGAAGAATCAGAGGAAACCGAAAATTTCTCAGTTGAAAATTTGAAACTAAATGTAAAAAAGTATTGGATGATGGCAAACTCTGGTAGCCCTCAGTTTGTTATGGCTCGTTCAGTTACCTGCTATACTTCTGGGGCAATTTGTTTCTTGGCTGCATTCACTTTAGCAGAAGCGGCCTACAAGTTGTTCCACTGGTTCCCACGAGGTTTTAATTCACACAACGTTGGATCGAATTATAAGGGGTCAACCTTTGTCATTCTTGTGATTCAGTCTGTTGGTGTTGTAGCGGGTACAATTGCCCCGACATTTAGATGGTTCACCGCCATAAGATTAAAGTGCTCATTTGGATAATTCTTAGCATATACACTGATTAATACACATAAAACTCACAACAATAATTTGTATTTGGAATGAGAAAGTTAGAATTGAAAATCAGAGGAAGAAGAGTGAATAGAGGCAGCAACCAAAGGTAATTTAAAGCACATTAACCTTAACATATATCAGCCACAAAAGATAACCAAGTATACTTATATTTAACTATGGTTAAGAGATAGTAAGTTAGATATTACAGTGGTAATTTAAAGCACATTAACCTTAACATTCTCCCCCTTAATGTGCTGCTCTTGTATTCCCAGCTGCTCTCTAAACTTCAGATATTTTTCTTTTGGAAGAGCCTTTGTTACAATGTCAGCAACTTGATCCTCTGACCTGCAAAATGTTAGATACACTTCACCTTCTTCAATGACTTCACGAATGAAATGATGTTTAAGAGCAATGTGACGAGTACGGCTATGATAAATTGGATTTTTTGCCATAGCAATAGCTGATTTGTTGTCACAACAAATTTCTGTACTTTCTTCTTACTTCTCTTGAACATCTTCTAAAATTCTTCTTAACCAAATTACTTGTGAAGTTGCCATGGATGCCGAAACATATTCAGCTTCTGCAGAGGATTGAGGCACTGATTGTTGCTTCTTTGATGACCAAGAAAATGCACTTAAACCAAGAGAAAAATATATCCAGATGTGCTCTTCATATCTTCAACACAGCCGCCCCAATCACTATCACAAAATCCTTTTAATTCACTTCCAAGCCTCTGCAATATTTGATCCCAAAGTTGGTAGTACCTCGAATATACCTCAGCACTTTTTTTGCTACACAAAGGTGAATTTGACTGGGACTATTCATGAATCTAGACAATAAACTAGCTGCGAACATAATGTCCGGTCTTGTGGCAGTAAGATACAACAATTTTCCAACCAAGCTTCTATACAAAGTTGCATCAGCCTTCATTTCTCCATCATCTTTAATGAGTTTCTCATTCACAACAAGAGGTGTGGCCATTGGTTTACAACCACTCATACCAAATTTCTTCAATGTATCTTCGGCATACTTCATTTGAGAAATAAAAACTTCATCATCATCTTGATGTATTTCAATGCCAAGAAAATGTTGTAGCAGCCCCATGTCACTCATTTCATACCTTTTCATCATTTCTTTCTTGAAATTTTGAACCATTTTTGAATTGTTTCCAGAAAATAGTAAATCATCAACATACAAAGCAACAATGAGAATGGAGTTACCTTGAGTCTTCACATACAAGGTTGGCTCACTCTTGCTTCTCGTGAAGCCTTTCTCCATGAAATAAGCATCAATTTGGCTATACCATGCTCGTGGAGCTTGCTTCAGCCCATACAAGGCTTTCTTCAACTTATACACTTTTTCTTCTTCTCCTTTCATGATAAACCCTTGGGGTTGTTCAATATAAACTTCATCCTTGAGTTCTCCATTTAAAAACGCTGATTTCACATCAAGCTGATATAAAAACCAACCTCTTTGGGCTGCCAAAGCAATAAGAGCTCTAATGGTGTCAAGGCGAGCAACCGGAGCAAAAGTTTCATGAAAATCAACTCCGGGCTGTTGTGAGTAACCTTTTGCCACCAGTCTTGCCTTGTTTCTTTGCCACGAACCATCTGAATTCAGCTTCACCTTATAAATCCATTTAACTCCAATGACTTCTTTATTTGATGGCCTTTCAACCAACTCCCATGTATGGTTCTTTTCAATAACTTGAATTTCTTCTTCCATTGCTTTCTTCCATGCTTTTTGTTTGATAGCTTCTTCAAAATTTTCAGGTTCTACCAAACAGAAGTTGCACCTTTCATAGACTTCACTCAAACTCCTCATTTTCTTTGGAGATGATTGAGGTGAGTCTTCATCACTTTCATTTTCATGAACAATTTTTTCTTCTTCTTCTTCAATCAAACTAGTACATTTTTCAACTTTGCCTTGATCCCAATTCCATGTAGCATCTTCATCAAATAAAACATCACGGCTGATAATAATTTTGTTCTCTTTTAAGCTATATAATCTATAGTCTTTAGACTTTGTACTATAGCCTACAAATATGCATCTCTCACTTGTTTCATCTAATTTATATCTTCTTTCTTTCGGGATTTGAGCATAGCAAACACAACCAAAAACTTTGAGATGATTCACTGATGGTTTCCTCCCATTCCAAGCTTCTATGGGAGTTTGATTCCAAACGGCCTTTGTAGGACTTCTATTTATCAAGTACACTGCTGTGTAAACAGCTTTAGCCCAAAAAGTTTTGGGTAGGCCTTTTCCATGTATCATTGATTTAGCTATTTCCATCACCGTTTAATTTTTCCTTTCACACACTCCATTTTGTTGTGGAGTATAAGCAACAGTAAGCTGCCTTTCCATGCCTTCATCTTCACAAAATTTATCAAACTCCTTAGAGTTATATTCCTTTCCTCTATCACTTCTCAAAATCTTGATGTACTACCCACTTTGCTTTTCGACAAGATTTTTGAACTTCTTGAAAATAGAGAAAACTTCAGATCGTTCCCTCATAAAATACACCCATGTCATTCTAGTAAAATCATCAATGAAGAGAATGAAATATTTGTTACCGGCATGTGAAAGAGTTCTCATTGGTCCACAAACATCGGTATGAATTAACTCCAGCACTTTTTTGGCTCTCCAAGCTACTCCCTTTGGAAAAGATTGTCGGTGATGCTTCCCAAGTGCACACCCTTCACAAACGCCATGAGATTCTTCAATGTTGGGAAGACCATGAACCATATTCTTTTGATGAAGTAACTTGAGGCTATGAAACTTCAAATGCCCAACAACCATGAACTATCATCAACTTGAGCCTTCAAAGCAACATTCTCAGCATACTTGAATGTAAGTGGAAAGCTTCTATTTTCTCCCATTTGTACTTGCGCCACAATCTGCCTTGGAGCACTTTTATCTTGAATTGTGCATCTTTTTCCTTCAAAGTGGACTGAATATCCGTGTTCAACAAGTTGCCCAACACTTAGTAAGTTCTGCGCCAAATCTGGGACAAGCAACACATCACTAATAAATTTAGTCCCTCTTTTAGTTTCAACACAAATTGTTCCTTTGCCTTTTGCATTCACCAATGCTCCATTGCCCAATCTGACTTGAGATTTTTTAGAAGTATCAATGTCAAGAAAAATGGCTTTATCACCAGTCATGTGGTTACTATAACCACTATCCAAGTACCAAACATTATTGTTGTGCTCGGAAGCACTTTGACAAGCATAAAACAAGCTTCCTTCAGCTGCATTATCTTCAGAAAAATTAGCTTGTTGCTGATTTCTGAGTCTACAATCTTTTGAAAGATGTCCAAATTTTTTGCAGTTAAAACACTGTGGTTTTCCTTTGAACCAACAATCTTTGTCAACATGGCTGCTCCTTTGGCAAATACTACATTTTTGTGAACTTCCTTCAACATTTGATCTTCTATCATAGTTAAATCTACCTCTTCCTCTTGATAAAAATCTTCCTCTTGATCTTCCTCTTCCTCTTCCTTGTGATCCACCACCTCTAGATAGTTCTCCTTTAGGTTGTTCAATTTTTGATGATTCTTTCACATTAAACTTGGAGCCAAGATTAACATTGGACTGAAAAGCACTTTCAATTGACTTTTCGGAGTGCCGTGTCAATCTTTGCTCGTGGGATTTCAAAGAACCCATCAACTCATGAACACTCAATGAAGAGATGTCCTTTGTTTCTTCAATTATACCAACAATTGAATCATATTTTTCGGGTAAACTCACCAAAATTTTCTCAACAATTCTTTTATCATCTATCTTTTCACCATAAGACTTCATTTGATTAACAATCTCCATGATTTTGGAGAAGTAATCTTTTAAAGTTTCTGATTCATTCATCTTCAAATTCTCTAACTCTCTTCTAAGAGTTTGAAGTTTAACGGTGAGTACCTTTTTATCTCCTTGAAACTCCTTCCGAAAAATGTTCCAAGCTTCCTTTGCTGTGGTAGCTTCCATGATTCTTGAAAACAACTCATCTGAAATTGCTTGTTGTATAAATGCGAGAGCTTTCGCATCCCTTTTTCGGTTCTTTTTTAGTAGATCCATCTCAGCAATCGTTAGCTCTGTTGTCGATTCGGGTTCTTCATACCCAACTTCAACACAATCCCACAAATCTTGAGATTGAAAGATTGTCTTCATTTTGATATACCAGTAATCATACCGATCTCCATCAAACTTAAGAATTAATGTTTGTTGAGTGCCCAGAATTTGATTGCTTGAGGTGGCCATGAAGAGATTTCAAGAGAAGAGGAACTCTGCTACTTCAATCTGTCGAAACCACGCTCTGACACCAGATTCTGTTGGATAATTCTTAGCATATACACTGATTAATACACATAAAACTCACAGCAATAATTTGTATTTAGAATGAGGAAGTTAGAATTGAAAATCAGAGGAAAAAAAGTGAATAGAGGCAGCAACCATTTCACATTTTTTATTTCACTTTTTCTGATAATACAAAAGAGGGCAAAATACATATATAAAACATGTGATAAAAAACCAAGAGACTTGTACATGTATCAGCCACAAAAGATAACCAAGTATACTTATATTTAACTATGATTAAGAGATAGTAAATTAGATATTACAGTGGTAATTTAAAGCACATTAACCTTAACATGCTCAAATAAAAGAGTCAAGAGTTTCAAAACTGAGTTGAAAATAGAAAATTATTGGACTGAAAGGCTAGTGGGGTGGAAAGAGAGCCCTTTAGCTTTTCGAGTCCAGAGCCAAAAATGCAGAAAACTAGTTCATAAGACAGAGAATCTAATTCTGGACATCTGTATAAAAGTTGTGATTGTGATTGTCTTGGCTAGCAAATTAATTATGCTAATCTCTTTTGTAATAATAAGCCCATTCGTGTTCTTTGAGAACAAGTACAAGCTATTAAAGCAGAAGCAGCTCATATCTAAACATACTGCCTCCAGCAATCACACAGGAATGTCAGAATCGGGGCCTGGTACAGAGTTGGATCTCTGTGATTATGTTTTGTATCTTGAAGGCGAGGAGGAACTGCCCTTGAGGATTATGAAGAGCAACAGGGATGCTACTCATTATTTTATTCAGAAGGGTGAAAAGCAGCAGCCAAAATATTTGAAAGAGCTTTTAGAAAAATCTGTTGCTTTCATGGGGGTGGCAAGGTTTGACAGTGACCAAGTTCCTTCTCTAGATTTTGAAAAACTTCCTAGTTGTTGGTCTCTTCCGGTGGTTACTCTTACAAGTATAGCCATTGCACTTCCAGACATTGAAAATCACAAGGTGAAGTGGTTGCTCCAAAGTGTGAGTGAAGGACTCTTTTATGTCAACCTCGTAGAAAAATTATTGAATGCCAAAAGTGAGATGGTAAACATCGATCAGAAATGCAGCAGACAGAGTGTGGTTAAGAGTTGATCTTTTCCGCAAGTGGCTAGATGAAGATCTCCAAAAAATTGCTCTTGAAGTAAAAACCGCAAAGGAGACTCTAGAGAGACTTGCTGATATGGCTAAAATTATTATCACTAAATTCAAGGCAAAGATGAATGGAAACCAAAATGAGATTCCTCCTAGCTGGCACATGAAGGCTATCGCTACTGATTCAATGTACAGAATCAGCCAAACAGTGTTGCTGGACCTCGAAGGTTGCAATATCCAAAAAGATGAAGGACTATTTGGCCAATTATCTGTTATGATCGCGGATATATTGAGTGCCTGTCTCACCAATTTACCGTGTGTTATAACTATGAAATGCTTTTGTAGTGCCATAGAAGAGAGGGAGATGGGTGTCCAGCATGCTGCTGAACTTCTTGGTGAAACTGAAGAGATTTTGAAAATCCTTCAAAATTGTGAGCTTCCCCGTCTGAATCCTGATAAAGTGACATATATTGATGAGTGGCGTGCATTAATCAAGCAGGACTCAACTTGTTCATTCAATGATGGCACATCTTCAGGTTCTGGTGAGTTTCATATAACTGTTGGGTAGGAAGTTTAGATGAGAATGTACCTGCAGATTGATTATAATATTATTGTATAGTATCTACTCAGTGTGCAAGTTTTCTTTATTTAGATGTTGTATGAATTATCAGCTTTCGAATGTGCAAGGCCTTTGATTAATCGATCAACACATGTATGTTATGTTATAATATAGACATATCATATTCATATCTTGGTTTTTCATTGTCTACATATCATTTGAATTTGCTGTGCTGTTCTTGAGCGCCACTCAAATATTAGGCATCCTGAACAAGTTCATTTTTCAAATAACCAGTTTTCTCCATTTTGTCTTGACCCTTGAGTGGTTAGGGAAGGGGATGTCTGAGTACCCGTATACCAATTTTTAGAAACTGAGTCCCTCAAGCAAATACGAACGGAGGGAGTTCAGGTCTGGGGGCCAACAAAAAGACCTAAACGATGGAATTTGGGCCAAAAATCTGTCACAAGCAAATCTAGTTAGTATCGTTAGACTGATTTTGATCGGGTTTTCATTGGTGGATTCTTTACATTATAATTTAAGTTCATATACATTTGTTACAGCAAACCTAGTTAGTCTCGTTAGACTGATTTTGTTCGGGTTTTCACCGGTGGATTCTTTACATTATAATTTAAGTTCTTATACATTTGTCATATTAGTTGAAAACTCTTGTTTTGACAACTTCTCCTAGGAAATGAGTAGCTCACAGCAGATTAGGAAGCACTTTAGATGAATATTTGTCCACTTATATACAAGTGTATGATTTATCAGCCACCATTGCTCACTCATTTGACAGCAAAGCTGGTTCAGCACAAGCCTTAAATGAGAATGCGATCCACCCAGAGTGAATGTTGCATAGAATTGCTTCAGATATGTGAATGGTAAGAATATATTGTTCATTTACTGCTTCATCTATTACGTACTAGGAGGTTGCCACACTTATATTCTGACATATTACTGCTTTTGATGGCACATTCCTTGACCTGCTCTGCTTGAGGGGAATTCTGATTGCTGATTGCTCCCACCTTATTACACCACTCAATTCCATAAATTTTATGCACTCTAAGAAAAGGATGTAGAAACCACATTCAAAATAGAGTTACTGAATGAAGAGGTTGTAGAGTGGACAGAGAGCATTACAAATCTGCAGGGTGCAAAAAATGCAGAAAACTTGTTCAAAACAAAAGATATCTAACTCTGGATGTCCATATAAGAGTTCAGATTGTAGTTGTGATAGCGGGCAAAATCAGTAGACTCTCTTATGTCCCTAGAAATCCATGTCATGTCCTGCTGTTACTGATTCAACTTCAAAGCTAGAACTTAGCCGATCAGTTACACATCTTGAATGTGAAGCGGAACTGATCATTTTATTTGGACGGATAAAAACAGCAGCCGATATGAGGAGGCATACCTGTTATGAAAATCTTGATTTTTATTTATATTTTATAATTGCACATTTACAACATATTCAAAAATTATGATTGTTGCCAAAATAAAAAAGAAATTATGATTGACGAAACACATTGGGAATTTACAATTATAACATCAATTACAAATTTACATGAGGCAGTCAAATTTACAATTAATTGAAAAACAGAAATAAAAGAGATAAAATTATAACTAGAAATGACATCAAATAAATAAAGTTGAGAAAACTGGTCAGTGCGATGGAAAGACATGTGTAAACATATTGTCCGAGAGTCACATTGGTCGCCCTACGTGCAACTCCAAGATGCTCTCAAATGGGAGAAAAACTTGCTCCTATTACACCATGCACCGAGATAATCACAGTCCTATGTGTACTACACGAGTGGGACCCACCACTACACCTAGGACTGTGATTATTCCGGTGCACGGTATAACAAAAGCAATCAAATTTTTTCTCCTCAAACAGGTCTTCTCTATGTGCATGTCTACTAACCAGTAACCAAAATGGAACATCATAGACACATTAGGTATTTGGTGATACATTGTATAAAATACTTTTCTATTTTTAATATGTTTGGTAACAAAATTTTTAAAAAACTTATGTTGCTAATTTTACAATAACGCTCTTTAATAGAATGTTTTTATATTTGATAGTAACAACTTTATAAAAGAGGGGGTGAAATTGTTTTTAAAAAAATAAAAAAAAAACAAAATTATCTAAGGAGAATAGTTACCTAATATATAAAAACTTCTATTCTCAACGGAGTTTTAAAAGTTGCAATAGCTTCACTTAAAAGCTCTACCGAGTTAAAATTGATAACTATTAAAAGACTAATTACCAAAAACATCTAAACACATTTAAAAAATAAATAAAAGTGTTTTTAAATTGTTGAAAAGCAATTTCAAACTGTCTCGAAGAATAGAGACAATATTGTGTTGACCCAAGAAGCTAGAATAATCCAGCTTTATATAGGCATCGAAAGCCCAACAGTCTTAAGAATAGACTCATGAAATCCCAGTATAATAGGCACAATATATCTTATTAAATGTAAAATCATAGGCCCAATAAATTGAATTTAGAAACTCAATAAATCACCATAAAATCATAAATTAATAACCATAAACATTGAATCGAAAAAATTAATGGGCTACAATGTGGAACAGAAGGTTTTAAAACCTTTCAAATTCCAACAATACCCCCTTGTACATAAAGGAAGACAATTCAAGAGAATTATTGAACACCCTATATACCAGATCGAGCTAAGAATGTACGGTAAAAGAAACTCAAAGAAATAAGCATGATAGGAGCAATGAAAACTGAAGCTGCTAACTTATGATAGAAAAAGGTAGAAACAGCCTTATGGAATTCAATTGAAATATGAATGGAGGTGTAAAAGAGAACCCTCTTAGATTGGCCCATCAAGGCTATTGCTGCTATGCTAATTCAGTGTAAAACTATACTGCTAAGACGACAAAGGCAGCAAATATCAAACTATACTGCAAAGCAGACTTTTACTGATTTAAATATCAAGGGCTTTTGATTTTGAGAAAAACTTGATTCTTCCTGTTGCACCATACACGGGATAATTACAGCTCTAGGTGTAATACACGCACCGGAATCCATCACTACACTTAAAGTTGTGATTATTCCCGTGCATGATACAACAGGAGTAACCAAATTTTTTTTCTTGATTTTAGTACGAGGTTTCAGCTATGTTAACTTCTACCAAAGCTTTTGGATGGTCAGAAAATTATATATGCCAAACACGATCCATTTGATAATGTGTTTTTATGGCTCATGGTATGTAACAATCACACGAGGCTACCTTTCGACTAAACATAAAGAGAAAAAAGAAATTAAAAAAAAAATTCTTATCATCCAATATACAGAAAATGGAATGGGCCTTCTTAGCACTATATATTCTGGTCAAGTTGATTTTTGCTAATCGGCGTCTATGTTGCAGCAACTGTTTTCTATCTGCTGCCACTTTATCAGAAGCGATGATCAGGACATATTGATGCTTGGCGTGAACTCACCGGTCTGAACTCTGATGAAGCAGCACATATATATATTTGATGCTTGGCGTGCTTTAATCAAGCAGAAAAATCCCCTTGCTTTTACTTCGATCTTCATCCAACAATGGCACAGCTAGAGCATTGGAATGTGTAAAACATATACATATATGAGATTTTAGCTAGTATATGAAATTAATTCAATATATACAAATCAATTAAGTTTTAGCATTTAAATGTGGGTATTGCTCGGTCCAAATTTAGATTTTATATGAGTTTCAAAGGGATACAAGTTAAATTTATCTTCAAAATCCTTAGTTCTTGTGGACCAATAAATGTTTTGAAATTTTTTTTGAAGGAACAACTAAAAATTCCAACAAATTTGATTAAAATATTTCTGTTGATATCTTGCTTTAAGCTGAGTTGGACTGTATCTCTTTGTCAGGGCCAGCTCTAGAATTACATCTTTAGGATAACACGCAATACCCCCACTAGGTTATAATCTATTTGCATGGATTACTAACTGATTAATCTATATCCCATCCATTAATTGTGATTCAACTTGCTAAACAGTCCCGAATTTACCAAATTGGACCACTTTTATAAGATCTTTATAAACACATTGGGTTTGGGATAAGATTATATAGTATTTATAGTAAAATCCTTTGACAAATATTTCTATGCTAATTCAAAATTTGCAATTTATTAAGCTACTAATAAATGTTATTAAATTGGTTTTTTGGTCATTTAGCGTAAAAAAGTTCCAATATTCTGAAAAAAGCGTATTTAGTTAAAAAATCTAACACAAAAATAAAAAGGAGAAACAAGTGAAGTGAATTGAATAATAATCATAGAATTCTCAAAATAGACTAGACTCAGCAAATTTACCCATGTAGATAATATTCTCAAATACAAAACGTTGGAATCACACCATTTACCAATCACGAAAGTCACATTTTAGGGGGAAAAAAAGTTCACTACAATCATGAATATTAAAAAATATTAAAATATTAAAAAACATTAAATAATTGTAATGCATTTAATGTGGTTTGTTCTGTGTTTTAAGTTGTTGGTTGTACTCATTTCTTTTTATTTCTTATCTGTATAAACCCATTTTGTTTAACCATAATCTTAATAAACTATTTGGTGTCAAATAACTCAATGCTAATAAGTTATGTCACGCCCTGATTTTCGACACCCGGTTAAAGGTGAAAGAACTGAAAGTGAATAGTGAAAATTTCATTAAATACACAATCTAATCATCAATGTCCTTGAAACCCAATTTTTTTTTCTTTATTCCCAAGAAAAATCATCTCTCTCCAATATAAATAAATTGGACATTTCAAAAGTATTTCATACATGTGATATCCAACATATAATCACACACACTCTTGCATAAGTACCAAATTACAACGGAGAGTAATTTAAAAAAAAAAAACATAATTCCTACAACTTATCTAAACTCAAATAAAATCTATTTATCTCACATTTCGAATAAAATTAAACTCTAATAAATCCAATTGCTACCTCTTCAGTCGGTAGTATCAAATCCTTTGATGACTCCGTGTCATCGGCAATTCGGTTTTACCTGCAAAATCTGGGAGGGGGTGAGTTCAAAACTCAACAAGGTATGTTGAACATACTATCACTGTTTCAGCAGATCGATTTTCACATATTCTCAAAATATACATAAATTAATTATATCTCCATAATTTATATACCTAGCTTTCACAGTTTGAAATCACATCGTATTCAAGTGCCAACAATTCATATGACAATTTCCAGCACATATTAAAAATCAAATAACTTGCATAATTCTAGAACTAGCAAGTAAACAAGATGCAACCACTCCACAAATAAACATATGCAATATAATGAAATATCATAAATCGTAAGTTGCAACTACACATGGATGTCAACTTGTAAATCAAGATTCGAAATCAACAAATGGGATAACTCGATATAGATCCACAAACCCCCCGAACATACCTACTGCATGCACTAGTAAATGTTATTTTCGGGCTATTAACCCGCAGGAAACAAACCTAGTGGCCACTATAAATGAAAATTTTCACCCCGAAGGCTATACCCTAGCTCACTAGTAACTGAAACCGAGTATCTCTCAAAATCAACAACCAATTTACGAAGGAGTACACATACTTTAATAATCATATTTAGCACGTCACACGCACACATAACACATGCTAACCATGCAACTCATGTCTTATAGTCCAAAACACTATCATGACATGCTTCTCAATGAAATCTCACAATTTATAAAAAATAATAATAATAATAATAATATATTTCTTATTATAAAGACAATATACAACTTTGAGAGTACATCAACTTAACAAGTATCATTTAAGCACACAAAATGATCAATTACCCATAATTTAAAAATCATCATTTTCAACATACTAAATTATTCAAATATTCACATTTACACACACACACACACATATATATATATACCATCAACACAAATGCACATATACCAGAATATAAATAAATTAAAAATATATATTTATATAGGAAATAGAGGCAAGAATCAACTTGCCTTAAGTCCCGCTTTCACTAAGCCCGCGCCTGCAAAGCGGCTCATTTCCTTGTTCGATCTAGTCCCGTGTCCAAGTTACATATGAACCCACTTTCCTTCCTTTAATTTCTATGCTTGGCCCAATTAATATCAAGAGTCCAAACAAGACCCAACTAATTGCCTTGACCCAATTCATGCTTTGGCCCAATCCTCATCATAACCCAATTTGAAGTTGAATCCAGCCACAAGTTAATCAAACAAGCCCATTCCCATTAAATTTACTTAACCCAGAATAATTGTCTAGCCCATACAAATAAAGTTAAGCCCAAACCATTAACCATGTTGGGCTAAGCCAAACAAACCCATCTTCCACACACACACACACACATATATATATATATATAAATATATCACCTTCCCTGCCAAACTAATCAAACCCACCATAGGAGTAGGGATGGCAACGGGACGGGGCGGGGCGGGTTTTGCCTTCTCCATAACTGAAACCGTTTAACTTTCCCCGCCCCATCCCCGCCCCGCAACCGTGTATAAACGGGGCGGGGCGGGGAAAGTTAAACGGTTATGGGAATGGGGAAGTCAAAACTATCCCAGCCCCGCCCCGTTTATACTTTTTTTTTTTAATGCAAAAATTTTTATAATAATAAATCTGATATTTTAATACATATACATCAAAAATACACATTTAGGTAATTACAACACAATGGATAAATATTGAGTCATCCATTACTAATATAATAAACTTGTATAGTTGTATAATATATATAATATTAATATTTTCTTTATACATTATTAATATTTTCTCTATATATTATATATATATAAGTATAAATATATATATACTTAAACGGGACGGGTACTCGTCAGGGTAGGGTCTTACTCCAGTCCTTGCCCAGTTTAACCGCGGGTTATTTTTTCTAACCTTATCCCCATCCCGTTTTCTTGTTCCGTAAACGGGTTTTAAACGGGACGGAGCGGGGTGGGTACCCGACGAAACGGGACAAATTACCATCCCTACATAGGAGCCCCTTCAGCACCCCCAGAAAAGACACCGTGGCCGGAACAGCCTTCATCCAAGGCCACAAAAAAACCGAACCATCGGCCGAATCCACCACAAGCCACCACCGCCACTGCCGTCGCCGCGACAGCCACTGCAGCGAGCTCCACCGTGCATCACCATCTCACCACTGTCGTTAACCACGACAGCCGACCAAGCCACTGCTTCTCTTCTTATCTTCTTTCTTCTTTCGTTTTGATCCATTCAATCGGTCAACCACTCACATCCACATAAATATATATATTATTTATATATATTTATATAACATCACAATATATATATAAAATATGCATACATCCCGACACACCTATATATACACCACACCCACACACCACTCTCATGGCTGCACCCAAATGGCGATTAATTTTTCTTTTTCTTTTTTCATCTAGGTCCCACCAAAATAAATAAATAAATATATATATATATATTTTTTTTCAGGGTATTACAAGCTATAAAGCTTAAAACAAAAACATGGCAACAAAAAATTACTTATAAACTCATTGATAACTTTTCCTTAATTAATGCTCCAATTTTTCTATCAGAAATAATTCATAAGAATCTATAAACAAGTTTCAAAATAACATACAACAAGAATATGTCAAACCCATAACACAATAGTTAAGCAAGAAAAGATTTGGCTGAAGCAACTTTACACAGCCGAGAACTTGGTAACAGTGTTCTTATGATTCCTAAGAATGAAACAAGAATCTTTCCCCATTATATGAATATCTAATATTGGGGAAAAGCATAACTGATAAACTTTAATAATAAAGTTAGGGCATGATATAGAAGTGGTTTAGATCGATATCTGATCTGAAATCAATTTTAATCTTGATTTTGAATCCAAATTTTCAAAATGGTTCAGGTATGGATCTTCCTTGTTGAAACACCACCCATGCTCGTGAGTAAGCATGATAATTACGGGGTGTAGCCCAGGGTCCAACCCAAATCAGGCATCTTCCACTTCATTAGGATCTTATCTGGATCATGTCATGGGATCCTATTTTGATTCTGATCTGAATATGATCATACACTATATATATATATACACAAATATATTAATTTATACACTATATATATTTGATTGAAGATCCCATTTAGCGAGAGAATGGGCCACTTGATTGCAGATTCTAGGAGCCCAGGCTAAAGAGAACCCTCTACTGTCTTCTGCCATTCGATGAATATCTTTCAACTTTCAAGCCTTCTCGAAGAATAAGGGCCTCAGCTGCCTCGCATTGTTGACTTCTGCGAAGTAAACTCTAAGAGGTCTTCCTCTAAGGTCTCGAAGAAAAACACCTCTAGCCCATTCTTAATTTCAGATAAATATTATTTATTTATTTATTCAAATATGACCAAATAAACTGGTCATATGTACAAATATATTTTCATGAACATGTATCCAAACCTAATGAACTGAATTGCGATAGTAAACAAACTAATTATCCAATCACATTATCCTGAAATCAATTTACTAGCTTAAACAACGAATCCCGTGTCCTCGCGCTTATAAGTCAAGTATTTGACGCTTGCAAGGATTGATAACATTGTATATGAACCCCACGTAAACCGCAGGTGACAATGTTGACTAGGCACATGGAGCCCAATACCTTGGAGCCATAGAAACGAAATGTTCCAGAGAAAGTCAAGCCGCCTCAACACCTGGTGGGATTAGTTTAACTGACCTTCAGTAAAATCTAACCGCCCTGATGCCATCAAATGCGTCAGCTCCTTTAATAAAATGATTAAAGTGGATCATGGACTAAAAATACAAAAAAAAAAAAAAAGTGGATCATGGACTGATTCTCAAGTAAACATGCCACCCACTCTGATTCATCCATCTAGCTAGAAAGAAAGCAGTGGTTGCAATTCTACACTCCAAAAAATTCAATATGATAACACTCCAGTTGACTTTACCAAGTAAGAAGATAAAATTTCAACCTGGCCCAAGAATGAAAACAAATCATACTTGCCGGCATTAAGAATAAAAAAGAAAATATGGTTTCAAAGTTCACAACTGCAATCTTTACTATATGTGAGCAATAAATATCAAATAAAGAGAGAGCATCTATGACCAGAGAAAACCTGAAACTTTTTCATCAAATTTTGGAAGCCAACTAGTAATAGCAGAATCAACAGCTTTGAATCCTTTCACCCTTCTAAAGTGAAGAGCAATTGGTAAGAGATAGCAAAGAGACGAGAAGAAGATGGTTAGGCTGGGCTGCACCATCGATGGCAATCTGGATGTCTCTAAGTTCAGCAAGCCCATGCCATGGATCGGCATCTATGTAGCAGTAGCATCCGCAGCCTGCGCCATTGCCATGGCTGTTGATGCGTTCCATGCCTTGCGAAACCGGAAACTCTGGTTCCCTTGCAAATACTTCTCTCTCAATGCAACTACCCTGACCCTCATAGCGGTGGCAATCAAATTCTCGGTGGATCTGAATACCTCCATGCCTCGCAAAGAGGATCAGCTTGCAAAGGTTAGTAGTGCTGTCTTTATCTGCACTGTGATGGGTAATTCTATGCCTTCTCTGGGAACTATGGAGAACAAGGAGATATTCATGAACATTATGGCTCTCGGAATTCTTGTTATCACTGACATCGTGAATATTTGCATCCAAATGGGTACTGGCGTTATTTATAGTTTCCAGAAAGAACATGCTTTCGTTATGTTTCTCATGCTTGTTTTGCTTGCAATCTTGAGTTCCTCAGCTTTGATTGTTCCAACTACTAAGCGTTACTTTGATCGGAAATATAGTAAAAAACATCAATTATTTGTGAAAGAATGGTCGAACATAGCTGAAAAGTCCACAGTTAAAAAACTGAGAGAAGATCTGATGAAATATTGGATGATGGCACATACCTGTTGCCCCCAGTTTGTGATGGGGCGTTCTGCAACGTGCACTGCCTCAGGGGCGTTCTGCGTTCTGAGTGCTGCAACTTTAGCAGAAGCCATGCTTCGATCTTACTTCATGCCCTGGTCCTTCAAATTCTGCCATGGCGAGTCCGATTACAAGTGGTCAACTACTTTAGTTCTTGTAACTCAAACTATTGCAGTGGGAGTGGGCACTATTGCCCCAGCTTTGAGATGGTTCACTGCCATCAATTTTAGGTGCCCAAAAAAAGCACGCAAGGCTATCAAACCCCAGTTCAAAGTCGAGAGCTACTGGATTCAGACGCTGGTAGAGTGGAAAGAACGCCCATTAGCCAGAAAAATTTATGGACGGCATTGTAGAAAACTTGCTCACAACATGAAAGATAAACTTTTGGACTTGTGTATTAGAATGCAAACTGGGATAGTGTTGGTGAGCAAAATGGTTCGCCTCATTTCAATTTTCTTTGTAAGCAAGTTTCTGATATGCTACCACTACTGCAGGAAAGTGAAGTGGTTGCTCAAATGCAACAATACTGTTTTCAGCAATGAGTCAGGGTCAGAGTCACAAGCCAGTTCAAATCCGGATCTTAGCCGTTATGTTTTGTATCTTGAAGGAGAAGAAGAACTGGTTGATCTGATGATGGAAAACAACTGTGATGCTACTGATCGTTGGATCCGGATGGGGAAAAAGGTGCAGCCAAGAAATCTCATTCAGCTTTTAGAGAAATCCACTTCTTCATTCAAAGGAGTAAGCGAGTTTGACTGTGACCAGGTTCCCTCTTTGAATTCTGAAGAACCTCCTAATTGTTGGGCTCTTCCAGTGGTGACATTAACTAGCATTGCAGTTGCACTTCCCAACATTGACTACCATGTGGTTAAACAGTTGATAAGCAGTGTGCATGAAGGCATCATGGCAGCGAGGCTGGTAGAAAATAGCTTGCATGCCAAAGAAGACTTCATAAGCATCATGAAGGCAGCAGATATTGTGTGGCTAGGAGTCGATCTCCATCACAGATGGCTAGATGTGGATCTCCTTAAGATGGCCATCCAAGGGGAGAGCCCGAAAGAAGTACTTGAAGGACTCACTGCCATTGCAAAGGAAAGATTCATGGAATTCAAAAACAGAGAAAGATGTTTATGGGACATCCCTTCCAGATGGCCAATCAAGGCATTGGCTGCCAATTCCATGTATAGAATATGCCAAACCATTCTGCTAGACTCTGAAAGCAGAGACTACGAGTGCAGTGAAAAATTATTTGAGAGGTTATCTGTCATGATCTCTGATATATTGGGTGCTTGTCTTACCAACTTGGAACGAACTATCTCTACTAAATGCCACCGGAGCACCATTGAAGAGAGGGAAGACAGTGTCTGCCACGCAATTCTTCTTCTTGGTAAAACAGAAAAGATTTTGAAAATTCTTGATCAGAAACTGCCTCCAAGTTTGAATCCAGAACAAATGGCATCTATTGATAACTGGCGCGTATTTAACAAGCAGAAGAAACCCTTGGACTTCACCTCTTCAGCAGAGAATGACACAGTCATTTCTTTTTCAGCGGAGAGTGACACAACTTCTACTTCATCCGACTTATATTTAACAATCAAGTAGAAATCAAAATTATAGTTTTGAGATATAGCATCAATATGCTAGAGCAGATATTGTTAAAATGTCAGTTTTTTTAATAAATGTGTTAAACTTAGAAGTAGATATTCACAACTAATGTCAACATGTATAAATTGTATTAGTTATATAGTTGAAATCTATATGTGAAAATGATGCCATGCATGTTTAGTAAAACTGAAGATTCAATGTTAATTGTCATTCCTGACATTGCCTGTAAACTTACTGAACAGAAATGCTTTGTGCAACCACCTTTCAAAAGCATAAAACTACCAGACCCCATCAACCCCATATAAGAACATCTGCAATGTATTTTGATGCATGGAAATGGAATTGATGCAGGGAATTAAGCCCCATCTGAATCAAATGGCATTAACTGAATTAAAATCAAAATATTTGAAATTCAATTGTGTAAATAAACACGTGGGGTTCTACCATTCAAGTAATCGAATCACAGAAAATGATGGAGATGCATTGCCAAATATTGGGTGTCAATTGTCCAGGATGAAGAAGAGAAAAGCACCAAAGGTTTGTTTGATTGATTTTTTAAAAAGAATCGGTGTTTTCTTATGTTCGTTATCAACAGGGTATTTTACCACACAGTCTGCAATGATGTGGTTTCAACCACATCTCTCCTCCAAATTCATCCACTTATTCCTTCTGGCATCCAGAGAATTAAAGTGGAGTAAATTTCTGATTCCACTTCCACTTTCAGAATCCCTTGGCATCAAAATATCATGTTATGCAGTTAGCAGTTCCAAGTTCCAATAGGCAACTACCCTGCCATGATACCCTCTTCCAAAATAAGAGACCAAGGGTTCAAGTTCCCATATGGGCAAAGTGGGGTTGTGAGTTTCAAATAGGAAAAAAAAGAATTAAATTAATCTTGCTATAAACCAGTCAACAGATAATGAATAAAAATTGAGTCAATTGAAAATGATGCAAGAGAAGGTTAAAATTCTATAAGACTTATCTGCAACAAGGATTGCAGATTTATCGCGCACTCGTCCTCAAAAGGTCAATGCCCTTTGTAAACAAGGATTGCAGATTTATCTCAAACTCGTGCTCAAAAGGTCAATGCACTTTTGTAAAAAAATCGGATATTAAAAGAAACTTCAAAAATCACACAGAACTTTTGATTCTAAAGATGTTATGAATCAACATAAACTTTTGACTGGTGCTTTTGGAATCCAATTATTGCAATTCCTCTGTCCACATCAAATCGGTCAAAATAAAAAGTTCCTTTTGATTTTTCGAATTGAAAAATGCCATTTAGTGGGCAGGAGCAGGCATGATTTACTTCCCCAACAATGAGCAGCACACCCAGATAGCAACTGTAAACCTAGGATTTTGTAGTTGATCTTTATAAAATTTTCAATCCATCACACAAATGTATGGTTCAAAAGCCGTTGCAAGCAATAAATACAAGAAAAATGGTGCACTTCGTAGCTGGAATATGTATTGTTGGTTCTAAGAAGCAGGTAACTACCAAAAAAATCTATCTGATAGCACTTCAGAGTAACTCTTTTGAACAAATTATACAAATAATTATTCAAAGAATTATTGAAATAAAGTCACTAAAGAGAGCAATATCAATATGTAGGTATTCCTCCATGAGAAATAGAATGTATGGAATGATATCTATAAGAGAAAATTCAAGTAGGTAACCTTTCTAGTCCTAGCAAGTAAAACGCACCAACATCACCCTATGTGAATCTTCACCATGCCACTTAGGAGGTGAGGAGATACCTTGGACTACAATCCTTAGCGTGGATATGTGTTTTTTTTTTTTTTTTCCTGATGATATGGTGATGTCAGGCCTCTTAGAGCACACCATAATCCACCCTCGGGCACATGCAGTCCCCCATCCGACATGCACTCGACATTGGACAATTATCGAAAAAATTCCATGGGGTGGTTCTCAAGGGATTCGAACTCCTAACCTCTAGGATGTGAAGTGAGAGTCTTGCCATTAGGCTATCTTCTTGAGCTTCAACCCCTAGTATGTAGTTTAAAATGACAGTATTCCTTTCTTTTTCCCAGAATCAATAGCATACAACCATTGATAGATAAAAAAAAATTATTCAATTTCTTCCTCTGTGTGAAAATAAATGTGCTGCTTTCCTTTTTAGGATGTCCCGGAAAATTTTCCCCCCTTGAGAAGTCAATGTACAAAGTAATAATTTTCCTAAATTATCCTTGGATTTTGAAAACTTTTCTAAATTAGTTATGTAGATCTTTATACTTAGGAGGGTTAGTTTCAAATTTTCAAAGGGAGACATGCATGGCCCCTCAAAAAGTTAGAATCCCTAAAAGGACATCTAATTTGGTATGAAAGTAGTTTCCTTTTTTTCTTTTTGTTTTTTGGTGTGTGTGTGTGTGATATTTAAAGATTTCATATATGAAGTATTGGAGGATGGAATTCAGGGTTATTTCACACACATACACTGTCACACACTAAAAAATAAAAAGAAAAGGAAAACTTTCATCGAAGCTCAATCTTCATTTCTATATCGTTGACTTGAGCATTATTAGATCCCAACATAAAAGTACAAAAAATCTGAACGCAATGTCTGAAACCCAGCAAAGAGCATAAACTGGATCCAGTAATTTTGCCTATAATAAGTTAAAAATTGTTCAGAATTGAATTTTATATGTAGCAAAAAAACACTGTAAAACAATGAAAATGTTTGAACCAGAACAGAGAGAAACAGAACACAAATTTTAGTTCAGATCAACAACATAAATGTGAAGCCAAATAAAATATAGAGCACTAGAAGTATTATGAACCGACCTCTAGACCAAAAGCTCCAGAACTAACAAAACATGTCAAATCAAATCTTGCAACCCTATGGGATAGAAACAGACCACCACACTATGTAGCTGAAGTCTTCAACAGCTCTCTCACTCTGTAGGTAACTTTTACACTGGCAGCAGCTACCCAATTTCCCTCTTTGAGACGAGTCCCGCTCTCTCTAGGCAGGCCTTTCTATACTCGAACCCAATGCATGGCCGTCTATTTTACATGGACTTGGGTAGGTGTGTCGGGTGGGTATGTATCCGCGCGTCAAATTTATCAAATCTCTAAATAGAAGGGCACAAGGAGAATGCTAAATATTCATATTATTATTATTATTTTTTTTTCTAGAATAGCATAATGTATTTTTGTGACATAGTATAGACATTTAACTCATTTTGGAGCAATAATATAATAAAACTGAATATAGGTTATGATTTTTAGGTGCATGTCCAAACAAAAGTATCGGACACATCCCATACCAACGTCTGAGTATTGTGTGTCCGATATGGCGAGGCGCTCTTCAAACCAATCATAGACTTTATTGAGATAGGTGGGATCCCCCTTTGAGAACCGTATATGAGGAATTCATCTCGTATAACTCAAGCAGAAACACCCAAATACTATATGTAATAGAAAGTTCACCTACTTTTGAACCATGTAACACATATGGCAGTTGCTCAAATTCCAAATGTTACGAACCTGAATAATACACTAAAAATCCAAAGACTAGTGGTAAGTGTCAAAAAAAATCCTATAAATTCTTAGGACTGTAACAAAGTCATAACAATAGGAATCTAGGATGTTCGCTGCTGCAACTTCATTTGATGTGTTCACCAGTCAACCAAAGTTGAGATGTTGTAATATCGCTATTACGGTGTTTCTCAGTCTATGATGGGGTTCATAAAATGAAAATTACAAAAAAAAATAAAAAAAAAATAGAGCATGTGTTTATTGAAAAAAGTAGTGAACAAATTGTGAGGGAATATATGAAGAACTTGAATTCTACACGAGATTACCGTACTCCGCAGTTCAAACTTCACCACATTTAATTTGAAATTTCATTGCTACAGTGATGAAATTCAAAGTATAAGATGACGTCGTCTTGATAAGTGGGTGGTGTGGCACGTTTTGTGACATTCAATCTGTACCGCGGGATACTGCGGGAAGGAGTGTACTAGAGAAGATTGAGGTCCCTCGGATTCTAGTTGTCCTGAACTTCTTGTTCATCACTCTTCCGAATTGTCAGCATTAAGGAAAAATGGTGGGAAGCGAATCTACATCAGTAGAAAGTGACAATCTAATTCAACCTCCCTACAAACATTAAAAAACCTAACATTTGTTGGTACCCAGAAAGTTTTAATCCACACAACGTTGGATCAAATTATAAGGGGTCAACCTTTGTCATTCTTGTGATTCAGTCGGTTGGTGTTGTAGCGGGTACAATTGCCCCGACATTTAGATGGTTCATCGCCATAAGATTAAAGTGCTCGGATAAAAGAGTCGAGAGCTTCAAAACTGAGTTGAAAGCAGAAAATTATTGGACTGAAAGGCTAGTAGGGTGGAAAGAGAGCATTTAGCTTTTCGAGTCCAGAGCCAAAAATGCAGAAAACTAGTTCATAAGACAGAGAATCTAATTCTGGACATCTGTATAAAAGTTGTGATTGTGATTGTCTTGGCTAGCAAATTAATTATGTTAATCTCTTTTGTATTAATAAGCCCATGCGTGATCTTTGAGAACAAGTACAAGCTATTAAAGCATAAGAAGCTCATATCTAAACATACTGCCTCAAGCAATCACACAGGAATGTCAGAATTGGGGCCTGGTACAGAGTTGGATCTCTGTGATTATGTTTTGCATCTTGAAGGCGAGGAGGAACTGCCCTTGAGGATTATGAAGAACAACTGGGACGTTACTCATTATTTTATTCAGAAGGGTGAAAAGCAGCGGCCAAAATATCTGAAAGAGCTTTTAGAAAAATCTGTTGCTTTCGTGGGGGTGGCAAGGTTTGACAGTGACCAAGTTCTCTTCTCTAGATTTTGAAAAACTTCCTAATTGTTGGTCTCTTCCTGTGGTTACTCTTACAAGTATAGCCATTGCACTTCCAGACATTGAAAATCAGGGAAAACTTGAGACCAAAGAAAGCCGAACAAGGAAAAATTGAGAGGGAGTGGAAGAAAAGGAAATGAAAGATAAAATTGGTTCAGAAATAGCAAATTCAAACATATACTAATACCGAAAGCTTCAGATACTGAAGGAAAAATAATATCATTGATATTAATAGATATTATGGGTTTAATGGGACTTAGAGGGAGGTGAATAAGTCCTGTGCACACTTTGATAAATTTTTGCTTGATTTCAATTTTTAACAGATTTCATTTAATTAAGTAATCATGTTATATGAATCAATATAATCAAAAAATTCAAATCATAAAGCAATGAGATTCGAATGAAGAACCCCAAAGACAAGAAACCACGAAACGCAGCCAGATGAGAATAATCCATTATAATCAAAGAGAGTAAAATCCTCGATCCAGACTCTTACCCCTAAGAACTACTGTGAATTAAATATTCTTCACATCTAATTACTCAAGCTCAATCCATGTTAGCTACTCACACCAAAAATACTTGAATTGAAGTAATCTTCACAACGGGAAAGAAAATTTCCTCAAAACAACACCTTTCTTTTGTCAAAGCCTTTGTGTAACAGCCCGCTCCACCATATGGTATGATATTGTCCGCTTTGGGCCCAGCCCGCACGGTTTTGCTATTGGGTTTTACCCCAAAAGGCCTCATACCATTTGGAGAGAGCACACCATATATATAACACATCCTCTTTCCACACCCAAGCGATGTGGGATTGGGCACCCTTGGGGACAAGAGGGGACAAACACACCTCTTCCACACAACCAAGGTCTTTACACTTTGTCAACCATCCGAAGTTCCGAACATCAAGATTTTATCTTATCTCCACTTTTTTAGAACCTCTAGATTTTCAAGTGCCGATATATGGACTCTTTAATAAAGTTTTTCTACATATTTTTGACAAATTTTAGATAATCTTTTAAAGAAATTTCTCTATTTTGAAACTTCTAGGAGACTGCATCACCTTTTAAACAATTTGAATGTTACTTTAGTAAGAGAATAGTTGGCCATCCACCTCTAGATATGAGCATGGCTTCTCATATTCAATTCAAACACAATGGATTAGTTTATAAACATTTTTTTTTTTGCTTCCAACAACCTCAATATAGAGCAATGCTTTAATCTCTTTTTAATCAGTGTTATTCATAGCACCTTGAATGTTTCAATAAATTAATTTTAAACATTGCAAATCTGCCACAAAGAAGCATTACCCAGTGGATGTCCAAGCCTCTAGCTTACATTATGTTGACCATGGAATCAGAACCGTAATTTCAATAATCTCACCCTTTAGATTATTTGAAAAATCTCGATGACTATAACAGGGGATGATTTCTTTATGTTCACAATTATTTTTACCTCACTTTGATCCTCTTAAACCTTCTAATTTGAACTATTTTTACCTCATTTCGATGCTCATAAACCTTCTACCAGAAGTGATAATAACATTAGCAGAAATTTCCCAAGTACACAGAAAACTAAGGCTGATGATAACATCTCCAAAAGGGTATTGATAATTGTAATGTCTTCTGCACATTATCTTAACAAAGACAATTGCTAATTATATTAGTAGAAAGAGCTCAATCACATAAGAGTTACTACTTATCAGCAACGCAAGAAAGTAAAATGCAATAGAGAATGAGCACATTGACAGATACTTATAATGTCCTCTGAACATTATCTTACATAAAAAAAATTGCACATTAATTATTAGTGACAGATCTATCACAAAAGAATTACCAACCATCAATCTAAGAAAGTGTAATGCAATATAGAATGCACACATTGCACAGAAGCAACAGGGGCAGTAATTACCATTCCATGGAGAACCCATCCGGCTAGCAAAGCGGAATTCTCAGCCATTACTTTAATTAAAAGGGAAATCAAATTTCTTGGGCATTGAAAAGAAGCAACTGCAAAAGGATTAGGAGGCCTCTGAATGGGGTCTTGATTCGAAACCTAAGCATGAACAAGGAGCTTCCCGTTTAGAAATTTAGCCGAACATCTGATGGTCGTCACAGAGGATTGAGAATGGAAAGGCACCTACAAATCTAAGATCATGCATAGAGTCAGCCACACTATTTTGCTGGACTACGAGGGCTACAATGACATGGCAAAGAGATTGTTCGAGCAGTTATCTGTTATGGTCGCGAATATAATTGGTGCTTGCCTCACCAACTTACCGTGTATTATAAGTATGAAATGGTTTTGCAGTGTACAGCATGCAGTTCATCTTCTTGCTGAAACTGGCAAGATTCTGAAAATCCTTCAACAGCGTGAACTCCCTAGTCTGAACTCTAATGAAGCAGCACATATTGATGCTTGGCGTGCTTTAATCAAGCAAAAAAATCCCTTGGCTTTCACTTCTTCATCCAACAATGGCACAACTTCTTCTGGTTCTAGTGAGTTGCATATAACTGTCAATTTGAAGTCCTTCTAGATAAAATGCAGGAAGATTATACAATTGAATGGTATGCATTCATGTATGAGTTCTCAATATTTTGATATTGTATGAATCCTCAGCAGTTGAATGTGGATGATCTAATAATAAGACAGATATATAGTATGCTAATACATAGCATTCATTATATTATATATGAGTTCACTGCTGGAGGATTCGAATGTGTAAAACCGTATACAGCAATCGAACACTACATAAATACAAATATATTATTTTTTAGCTAGTATTCCAAATTAATTCATACACTATATATCCAAATATATTTAGTTTTAGGATTTGAAAATGGGTATTACTCTCCGAGTTCCATTCATTTGGTTTATTTAGCCAATTTCAAGCATACTCTCTAGCCCATTCTTAATTTCAAAGAAAAATTATTTATAAATTCAAATATGACCTAATAAACGGGTCATATTCAGAAAAATATGACCATGAACATGTCTCCAAACTTTTTTATTATTATTATTATTTATTCTGAAACATGTCTCCAATCCAAATGAACTGAATTGTGGGTCATTTAATTGCTTGCCTCTGTTTATTAAACATGCTTAAAAAAGGAGCTCAACGTGGTTACTAAAACATCATGTACTCAAATTTTTATCATTACACGGAGCAATCACCCCCCTTGCAAGTAAGGGTAACATTGCATAGGAACCCCATATGATTGCAGGTGACAGTGGTGACTCAACACATGGAGCCCAATAGTACTGTATTTGTCCATACCTTGAGCTATAAAATGAACTCATGTTACAAAAGTAAGTTAATTAGATCAATCAAAAAAAATCATGCAATCAAATATGTTAATTTTATTTGACTTTAACTTTTTTTTACACGAGGTTAAAGAGAAAGTGAAGCGGCGTCAACACATGTTGGGATTAGTTTACTAAAATCATAATCGCCCTAACACCATCAAATGCTTCAGCTCCTCTGATAAAATTGTGGATAAAATGCACCGACATTTTCTGAAGTTGGGCCCACTTGTATACTACAGTTATATTTACCGTTTATTACACATGTGTACTCCTGAAGTTGGCGCGTACACTCAACAACCCCTCCCATTATCCTACCGTCAAAGAAATTTTATATAATGCCTATATTACCCTTCTGTTGTGTAAAAAGGCCTTAATATTCTCACAAGTTTATGTAAAATTACAAAAGTACCAAGCCACGGTTCTAAGATGAGATATGTTTATATATATTTCCAAAACTTAGTCTAGGAACACACCTACTACTACTGAATTAATAGACATTATACTTCCTATTAATTACAATTGAATTAAATATGAAAATCTTCATTTACATACCCGAAACCCCCAAAATAATTCTAACCCTAACCCTAACCCTAAAATGGCCAAAGAGAAGCTTTCTCCCTCTTCCTCCTGCTTTCTCTCTCTGCTTATCCTTTTAATTCTCTCTCTACCAATCTTCCCTCCCCATCTCCTTCTCCTCAAACTCAGATCACTCTTCCCCGACCTTCAATTCCCTTCAAACTTCTCATCCCAACACGCCCAATTTCATTCTCACCATCAAAGTCCTCGCCTTCGACCGCCTCGCTTTGCTCGCTGGCCGTCTTAGCTCGCCTCTCTCTCTCTCTCTCTCTCTCGTTGCTCCCTTGCAACGCTAATTACATCATGGCGGTCAATCTTCATATCCTCATCAACTATTTCTGGATTCAAGCGATAATGGGTCTGAATTTTGGACTTCCTTGGTGAGTTTTCTTGGAAATTCGGGGAAAAGACAGTGAATTATTCAAGCTACTAAGCAAATTATTGCTTTTTGTTTAAAGTGGGTTTTGCTGCTAACACCATTGTTCCAAGGTGGGTATGAAAATAGGATTTTTGGAAGATTAATTTTTTTGTTTAAAGAGGCATGCTTACGTATATATATTGGGTAGTTATAGGTGGTGTCGTCGGTGGTGGTAAAGGCGGCGGCAGTTGGTGGAGTGGAGAAAGAACGGTGGTGGGGATCGTAGGTGGCGGTGGTGAAACTGGTGGCGGAAAATTAATTACAAAAATATAGGACATAAAGGAGATTTCACATTAAAATATTTTTTATTTAAAAAGTAATAAAATATCAAGGGTAAAAGGAAAGTTTTACTCCATAAATTAACCTCCAGGTCACTAACAGGAATAGGGGTACATGCTACTAGAGAAAAATCAAACATAGGTGTGGTGTGTAATTACTAATTTGGGGTTGCTATTTCGACGAAGGAAATCGGGTCATATGTAGCTTTGCATCTAGGTGCACATAGTGGAGGTAACGTGAATGTCATTGGAGAATAAACACAACACAAGTTCTTTTTAATTGCTGGTTGTGTTATCTCTCAGTATAATATTTAACTTTTTTATTAGAAATCCAAAGAACAATCATTCTTTAACTAAAATTACAATTGTAATTGAAATATTTAAATATAGAGTGGTTGATTAGTGGACCAACAATTTATAAATATAAATAGATTGATAAAATAATTGACACCTTTATTTAAGAAAAGTATTTTGATAGATATGTTTTAAAGTCTTGATCTTATACACTTTACTATTTGAAAATAAAATGTAGGAGTGGCTTTGTGAGGATGGAGTCCCATCTGTCTAAGTCTTCAATTAATTTCACAGTACAGAGGTACTTTCAATTCAACTTTAAAGATTAATTCGAAAGATTAAACATAAACTACAACTTAATCAATAAGTTTTGATACTAAAATTGATGGGAAGTCAATTAAACATAGTTGCGGCGTGTAATTGGCCCAAATTTCATACCCTAAAATTATTGTCGGCGAAAGATAAGCTGTGCTGCACTAGCAGTACCATTAAAAAAACACCATTCTCTTCCATCCAAACTATGGTCCCCATCTAAATTTAGGATTGGACCAATCTGTCCATGAACAAGTTTATACATCAGGCAGTGGTGTGATGTACTAATTACAAGCACAAGCTATCTCTATTACTGGGTGAATGATATAATCATCAACAAGGGCATGTAAAAGAGACAATCATATTGTCTGTGCCGTCAAAAAATCCCAAACCAGCCCATCAAGTGTGCCTCCTAGGACTGGATAAGGATGGCTCATTGGCTATGTATATCCAAGTATTCAATTTGATTCTACAGTGAACAGTATCAGAGATCACATCAAGCATGCAATTCATTCCTACACGTGTGATATAATATGATTAAAGTGGATCATGGACTTAAAAAAAAAAAAAAAAAAATTGGATCATTGACTGATTCTCAAGTAAATATGCGACCCACTCTGACCCATCTCTCTAGAAAGCAATGGCTGCAATTCTCCACTCCAAAAAATTCAATATGATAATGCTCTAGTTGACTTTACCAAATAAGAAGACAAAAATTTCATCCTGCCCTCAAGAATGAAAACCAATCAAACTTCCCGGCATTAAGAATGAAAAAGAAAAAAATGGTTTCAAAGTTCACTCAAATGCAATCCTTACTTTATGTGAGCAAAAGATTTCAAATACAGAGACAGCATTTATGACCAGAGAAAAACTGAAACTTCTTCCTCAAACTTGGAAGCCTAGTAATAGTAGAATCAACAGCTCTGAGTCTTCTGACCCTTCTAAAGTGAAGAGCAATTGGTAAGAGACAGCGAAGAGACAGAGAAGAGATGGGTAGGCTTGGCTGCACCATCGGTGGCAATCTGGATGACTCGAAGTTCAGCGAGCCCATGCCATGGATCGGCATCTATGTAGCTGCAGCATCCGCAGCCTGCGCCATTGCCATGGCTGTGGATGCGTTCCATGCCTTGCGCAACCGGAAACTCTGGTTCCCTTGCAAATTCTTCTCTCTCAATGCAACTACCCTGACCCTCATAGCCGTGGCAATCAAACTGTCTGTGGATCTGAATACCTCCATGCCTAGCAAACAGGATCAGCTTGCAAAGGTTAGTAGTGACGTCTTTATCTGCACGGTGATGGCTAATTCTATGCCTTCTCTAGGAACTATGGAGAACAAAGAGATATTCATGAACATTGTGGCTATGGGAATTCTTGTTATCACTGCCATCGTGAATATTTGCATCCAAATGGGTACTGGTGTTATTTATATTTTCCAAAAAGAACATGCTTTCGTTATGTTTCTCATGCTTGTTTTACTTGCAATCTCGAGTTCCTCAGCTTTGACTGTTGCACCTACTAAGCGTTACTTTGATCTAAAATATAGTAAAAAACATCAATTAACTGTGAAAGAATGGTCAAACATGTCTGAAAAGTGCACAGCTAAGAAACTGAGAAAAGTTTTGATGAAATATTGGTTGATGGCACATACCTGTTGCCCCCAGTTTGTGATGGGGCGTTCTGCAACATGCACTGCCTCAGGGGCGTTCTGCCTTCTGAGTGCTGCAACTTTAGCAGAAGCCATGATTCGATCTTACTTCATGCCCTGGTCCTTCAAATTCTGCCGTGGCAAGTCCGATTACAAGTGGTCAACTACTTTAGTTCTTGTAACCCAAACTATTGCAGTGGGAGTAGGCACTATTGCCCCAGGTTTTAGATGGTTCACTGCCATCAATTTTAGGAGCCCAAAGAAAGCGAACAACGCTTGCAGACCCCAGTTCAAAGTGGAGAGTTACTGGATTCAGACACTGGTAGAGTGGAAAGAACGCCCATTAGCCAGAAAAATTTATGGCCGGCATTGTAGAAAACTTGCTCACAACATGAAAGATAAGCTTTTGGACTTGTGTATTGGAACGCAAACTGGGATAGTGTTGGTGAGCAAAATGGTTCGCCTCATTTCAATTTTCTTTGTAAGCAGGTTTCTGATATGCTACCACTGCTGCAGGAAAGTGAAGTGGTTGCCCAAATGCAACAATACTATTTTCAGCGACGAGTCAGGGTCAGAGTCACAAACCAGTTCAAATCTGGATCTTAGCCGTTATGTTATGTATCTTGAAGGAGAAGAAGAACTGGTTGATCTGATGACAGAAAACAACTGTGATGCTACTGATAGATGGATCCGGATGGGGAAAAAGATGCAGCCAAGAAATCTCATTCAACTGTTAGAGAAATTCGCTTCTTCACAAGAATTCAGAGGAGTAAGCGAGTTTGACAGTGACCAGGTTCCCTCCTTGGATTCTGAAGAGCCTCCTAATTGTTGGGCTCTTCCAGTGGCGACATTAACAAGCATTGCAGTTGCACTTCCCAACATCGACTACCATGAGGTTAAACAGTTGATAAGCAGTGCACATCAAGGCATCTTGTTTGCGAGACTAGTAGAAAAGAGCTTGAATGCCAAAGAAGACTTCATAAGCATCACCAAGGCAGCAGATATTGTGTGGCTAGGAGTCGATCTCCATTACAAATGGCTAGATGTGGATCTCCGTAAGATGGCCCTCCAAGGGGAGAGCCCGAAAGAAGTACTTGAAGGACTCACTGCTATTGCAAAGGAAAGGTTCATGGAACTCAGAAACAGAGAAATGACAAGATGTTTATGGGACAGCCCTCACAATTGGCCCATCAAGGCATTGGCTGCCAATTCCATGTATAGAATATGTCAAACCATTCTGCTAGATTATGAAAGCAGAGACTACGGGTGCAGTGAAAAATTATTTGAGAGGTTGTCTGTCATGATCTCTGATATATTGGGGGCTTGTCTTACCAACTTAGAAGGAACTATATCTGCAAAATGCCACCGGAGCACCATTGAAGAGAGGGCAGACAGTGTCTGCCAAGCAATCCTTCTTCTTGGTAAATCAGAAAAGATTTTGAAAATTCTTGATCAGAAATCACTTCCAAGTTTGAATCCAGATCAAATGGCATGTATTGAGAATTGGCGCATATTTAACAAGCAGAAGAAACCAAAGCACTTCACCTCTTCAGCGGAGAGTGACACAGCTTTTACTTCATCCGACTTATATTTAAACATTGAATAGAAATCAAAATTATAGTTTTTGAGATATAGCATCAATATGCTAGAGCAGATGTTAAAATTTTCATTTTGTTTAATAAATGTGCAACTTAGAAGTAAATACTCACAACTAATGTACATATGTATGAATTGTATTTGTGATATGTGAGAATTATGCCATGTATGTTTTGTAAAAGTGAAGAATCAATGTTATCTGTCATTCCTGATATTGCCTGTAAACTAACTGAAAAGAAAGCAACTGAGCGCATTGTATTAGAAATGCTGTGCGCAAACACCCTTTCAAAAGCATAAAACTACCACAACCCATCAATCCCATATAAGAACATCTGCAATGTATTTGGATGCAGGGAAATGGAATTGATGCGGGGAATTAAGCCCCAGCTGAATCAAATGGCATTAACTGAATTAAAATCCAAATATCTGAAATTCATTTGTGTAATAAACATGCTGGGTTCTAGTGTTCTACCATTCACGTAATCGAATCACAGAAAATGATGGAGATGCAGTTGCCAAATATTGGGTGTCAATTGTCCATGATGAAGAAGATAAAAGCATCAGAGGTTTGTTTGATTGATTTTTTATCAAGAATCAGAGTGTTTTCTTATGTTCCTCAACAACAGGTGTTTTTACACAGAAACAGTTAGTTCAAAACAATGATGTGGTTTCAACCATGTTTCTCCTCCAAATTCATCCACTTTCTCCCTCCTAGCATCCAGACAATTAAAGGAAAGTAAATGGTCGATTCCAGTTACACTTTCGGAATCCCTTTGCATCAAAATAATATGTTGTGCAATTGGAGTTACACAGGCAACTACCTGACTTGATACCCTCAAAATATCACATCCAAACAGAAAATTGTGCAATCTTTGTAAAATCATGATTAGTTGAATTAAATTAATTAAAACACCACCAAGGGTTGTAGCTTAGTGGTACTTTCTAACCTTCCTAAGTAGGAGGTTGAGGGTTCAAGTCCCCATAGGGACAAAGTGGGTGTGGTGTTTCTCAAATAGGAAAAAATAATTAAATTAATCTTGCTATAAACTATTCAATAGATAATGTATACAAATTGACAATTATACGAGAGAATGTTAAAATTCTATAAGACTTAGCTGCAACAAGGATTGCAGATTTATCATGCACTCGTGCTCAAAAGGTCAATGTGCTTTTGTAAAAAATCAGATATCACAAGAAACTCCTAAAATCGAACTGAACTTTTGATTCTAAAGATGTTATGAATCAAAAGAAACTTTTGACTGTGTTTTTGGAATCCAATTATTGCAATTCCTGTCCACTTAAATTTGGTCAAAATAAAAGGTTCCTTATGATTTTTTTTGAATTGAATACAGGAAAAAAAAAACAAGAAAAATGATGCACTTTTTAGGTGGAAAACATACTGTTGGCTCTAAGAAGCAGGTAACTACCAAAAAAATTACCTGATAACACTAAAGAGAAACTCTTTAGAACAAATTATAGAAATGATTATTCAAAGAAAATTGAAATAAAGTCACCAAAGAAGGCATTATGCAGGAATTCCTCCATGAGAAATGGACTGGAATGAGATCTAGAAGAGAAATTTCAAGTAAGTAATATTTTTTAGTCCCGGTAAATAACACACACTCACACGACACCATGTGAAACTTGAAGCTTCAACCTACCACTTTAGGAGGCGAGGAGATACCACTAGACTACAATCCTTGGTACTTCAAGTAGGTAATTTATAATGACACTATCCTTTTTTTCCAAGAATCAAAAGTATTCAACCATTGACAGATAAGGAATTTATTCATTTTCTCCCTCCGTCCGAAAATAAATGTGCTTAATAAAAATGTTTGAACCAGAAGAGAGAGAAACATAACATAAATTTTAGTTCAGATCAACATAAATGTGAAGCCAAATAAAATAGAGAGCACTAGAAGAATTATTAACTGAACACTAGACTAAAAGCTCCAGGACTAGCAAAACGAGTCAAATCAAATCTTACAGCCTTATGGGATAGAAAAGGACCACCGCACTATGTAGCTGAGCTGCTGAAGTCCTCAAAAGCTCTCTCACTCTCTAGGTAATTTTTACACTGGCAGAAGCTAGCCAATTTCCCTCTTTGAGATGAGTCTCGCTCTCTCTAGGCAACCGTTTCTGTACCGGAACCCAAAGTGTGGCAGGGAGCAGTTGCTCTGATACCACTGTAACAAAGTTATAACAATAGGAGTCTAGGATTTTCACTGCTGTGACGTCATTTGATGTGTCACCAGTCAATCAAGTTGAAATGCTGAAATATCACTATTACCATGTTTCTCAGTCTACGATGGGTTTCACAAAATGAAAATTACAAAATTTTAGAGCATGCATTTAATGAAACGAGTAGTGGATAAAATGTGGGGAAATATATGAAGAACTTGAATTCTAAATGAGAAATACTCAAAGAATTGAATCAAAATTCTCTCTAGTACACTTCTTGTGGCACTCCGCAGTTCAAACTATCACCACATTTGCTTGGAATTTCACCTCTACAGTGGTGAAATTTTAAGCATAAGACGATGTTGTTTTGATGAGTAGAAAACAGGCTTGCTTGTTGTTGCTATTATTGCAAGACGATGTCATTTTGATAAGTGAGTGATGTGGCACGTTGTGTGCCGTTCAATCTCTTCCATGGGATACTACGGGAAGGAGTGTACTAGAGAGGATTGAGGTCCCTGGGATTCTAGTTGTCCTGAAGTTGTTGTTCATCATTCTTCTGAATTGTCAGCATTGAGGAATAATGGTGGGATGGGGATCTACATCAGTAGACAGTAACAATCTAATTCCACCTCCCTCCAAACATTAAGTCAGAAAACCTAATATTTGCTGGATGAAAAGAAGAGAAGTTAAACTATGGATGACTGAAATGTTGAATCTGGGTAAAATTGACAGGGAGTGGAAGAACAGGAAATGAAAGATGAAATCGGGTTCAGAAACAGCAAATTCAAAGAGTATAATCCTAGATCCAAACCCTTACCCCTAATAATTATTGTGAATTAAGTATTCTTCACATCTAATTACTCAAGCTCAGTCCATGTTACCTACTCACACAAAAAATACTTGAGCTGAAGTAATCTTCACAATAGGAAACAAAATTTCATCGAAACAATACCTTTCTTTTGCCAAAGCCTTCGTCAACCATCCAAACTTTGTCCTTCACATAGTCATCAAGATTTTTGCTTATCTCCACTTTTTTAGAACCTCTTGATTTTCTAGTGCATGATACGGACTCTTTAATACAGTTTTCCCAAGTATTTTTGATAAATTTTAGATAATTTTTTGAAGAAATTTCTCTATTTGGAAACTTCTAGGAGACTGCATCACCTTTTAAACAGTTTGAATGTTATCTAGTAAGAGAACAGTTGTTCGTCCACTTCTAGATATGAGCATGGCATCTCCTATTCAATTCAAATAACTTGTAGACAATGGATTAGTTTATAAACAGTATTTTTTTCCCCTTTCAACAACCTTAATCTTATTTTAATCAACAGTGTTCATAGCACCTTGAATGTTTCAATAAATTAGTTTTGATCATTGCAAATCTGCCACAAAGAAGCATTACCCAGTGGATACGCAAGCCTCTAGCTTACATTATGTTTATCATGGA
Organism: Cornus controversa; assembly: GCA_026545225.1. Classification (NCBI taxonomy): domain Eukaryota; kingdom Viridiplantae; phylum Streptophyta; class Magnoliopsida; order Cornales; family Cornaceae; genus Cornus; species Cornus controversa. Next base: position 91,081,488 of record CM048846.1, on the reverse strand, counting down.
ATCAAAATTGTAATTTCAATAATCTCACCCTTTAAATTATTTGAAAAATCTTGATGCCTGTAACAGAGGGTGATATCTTTATGTTCACAACTATTTTTACCTCACTTTGATCCTCTTAAACCTTCCAATTTGAACTTCTTTTACCTCATTTTGATGCTTTTAAACCTCCTACCAGCAGTGATAGTAAATTTCCCAAGTAAAAAGAAAACTAAGGCTGAAGATAACATCTCCAAAAGGGTATTGATACTTGTAATGTCATCTGAACATTATCTTAACAAACACAATTGCTAATTATATTAGTAGAGACAGCTTGGTCACATAAGAATTACTAATTAGTAATGTTAGAAAGTACAATGCAATAGAGAATGAGCCCAGTGCACTGATACTTGTAATGTCCTCTGAACATTATCTTAAACAAAACAATTTCTAATTAACTAGTAGAGATAGCTCTCTCACACACAATACTAATCAGCAATGTAAGAAAGTATAATGCAAAAGTGAATGAACACATCATACAGAAGCAAGTGGGGCAGTAATTACCATTCCACGAAGAACCCATCTGGCTAGCAAAGTGGAAATCTCAGTCATTACTTCACTGAAAAGGGAAATCAAATTTCTTGGGGCATTGAAAACAAGCATCTGCAAAAGGATTACAAGGCCTCGAAAGGGGTCTTGACTCGAAACCCAATCATGAACAAGGAGCTTCCCGTTTAGAAATTTAGTCGAACATTTGATGGTCGTCACAGAGGATTGAGAATGGAGAGACACATGTTAATCTAAGATCATGCAACTGTGCAAGTATACGTAGCATGCATGTCCTTTGATAGTCTATCGAAGGACATGCATGTACCTGAAGAACTCTGAGAAAAGGCAAAGTTGTAATAGCGGAGCCCTGGTAGGGGCATTTTAAGGATGACAGTGTCTCTTACCGTCGTCTGCTAATATAGAAAGAGCACTACTTTTAGGAGATAAAATTAAATGGTAAGTTATTATTGGTGTATTCCTCCGTACAAAGAGTTTTTATAATATTATCACCTGCCACATAGATTCGGGTTAAAATTTGCGAAATAAAATTGTGACGTTTAGCATTTCTCATATAGAAAATAGATATTTGAATGGTGGGCTGCTGCGAATGCATAAATATATTTAGATGTAATGACGAGTCTTTACAGTTATATGATGCAATTTTAGAAATAATTAGCTACTCATCCTACATTTTAATGGTAAGGAGCAATAATATTAATAAAATTTTGTTTCCACAATTAAGTTCTAATTTTCGTAAATATTTTTAATTAAATTCATGATTTCACGGACACTAGTTTTCTTCTAATATTGTCACGCCCCGAGTCTTAAAGACTCAGTGCATGAGAAAATGATAATAATAATAAACTATACACTTTACCACAATAACCCAAAAGTTATTCATCTATAACCAAAACAAACACAAATGGGTACAAACCAACCCCCGAAGTATGTCCTGAAATATACATTGTCTCAAAAGCACATCATCCAAATACATTGTATAAAAACAAATCCTTAAAATACATTGTCCAAAAGCATGTCCAAGATAACATAAAATATATATATATATATATATATATATACAACATATGGCATGCTAAACTATCATTTAGAAGTCCAAAAATATCATTATGGTCACAGCCAAGTTAAGGGTAAAGAGAGTCCTCCATAGCAATGCTTGTTCCTGAAAAAAATATATATCAACGGGGAGTGAGCTTACAATGCTCAGTAGGAATATGGTATGCAGTTAAACTATGTTCTTTTGGGCCTCATAACCACGGCATATGCCATACAATACAAGGGACATGCTTCTTAACGTCTAGTCCAAGGGAACTCCTAAAGGAATCATCCTAGAACTAGCAATATGCAACTATACTACACAATTAAACATATGCAATATAATAAAATATCATAAATCGTAAATTGCAACTATACATGGATGCCAACTTGTCAATCAAGATTCGAAATCAACAAATGGGATAACTCGGTATAGATCAACAAACCCCTGGACATACCTACTGCATGCACCGATAAATGTTATTTTCGGGCTACTAACCCGCATGGAACAAACCTAGTGGCCACTATAAATAGGAATTTTTACCCCAAAGGCTATACCCTCGCTCAATAGTAACAGAAACCGAGTATCTCCCAAAATCATCAACCAATTCACGAAGGAGTACACATAGTTTAATAATCATATTTAGCACGTCACACGCACACATAACACATGTTAACCACGCAACTCATGTCCTATAATCCAAAACACTATCATGACATGTTCACAATTATGGCATTATAAAAATTATAGATTGATCAATTTACATCCTGAAGACATATTAATAACATTAAAAATGCATCAACTCAACAAGCATCATTGCATTATTTAGACATGATTCTTAGAATATAAATTCATCAAAAACAAATCACATTACCATAACTGTCAATAAATACAATCACTATCCATAAGTCAAAGCCACACACACACTCACACTATGCATGTATAACACACACCATGATTATAAAACTCAAAGAATTCATAGGTTAAAAGCATAACACACCCCTACCTCAATTTGGAGTGAAAACTCCAAATTTTTCGAATATGGAAACACAACTATTGACGAACTACCTTCGTGGGAATGCTCCTAATTTCTATCCAAATATAGAATTTCCAGCTCGTCACCTCCAACTTCAAAAATTCATAAAAATTTCATTCCTCAAGCAAATTGCATGAATCCAAATGCAATTGAAAGTTTAAAGGCTAAACTTTGAAACTATCAATTGACTTTCTCAAAATCCCTCACCATCTAAATCAATTCTAAAACAGAATGAACCATAAACATTCTGCCCAGAAATGAATTTTCAGCCTAAAGCTCCCAACTTCAAAAATTCATAGAAAAATCATTTTAAGACGAAATTGCATGAAACCAAAGCCCATTGAAAGCTAAGAGACAATATTTTCATACCATCTATTCACTTTCATAAAAAGAAAAATAATTCAGGTCCGTTTTTGAACAAAACAGTAGCAAAATTCTGTTTTCGAAACCAGTTTTCCAACAAAAATAGGTTATCTTCAAAAATTCGCCAAAAATAGGATACTAAATGAAATGACATGAAACCAGAGCCCAAAATGAAGCCAAAAGACTCATGCTGTAATTTTTGTTTCATGAGATCCCTTCTGGATCAAATCAGTGTTGATAAAGAATGCAGGCCAATTCTGTTTTCAAAAAAAGAAAATTTCAGCCGCAAGCTTCCCATTTCAAAAATTCATATCTCATTTATCTCAAAACCAAATTGCATGAAACAAATTTCAAATGGAAGCTAAAAAACCATATTTTCATACTATCAAATCAATTCAACCAAGTTTCTTACAAAAAAAATCAATTGAGGGCAGAATATTCACTTCCTAATCTTGCAACCAATTTATAAACCTGAAAATCACTTAATATTCTCACACAACCAAAGTTATTGAAGAATAATTACACATACCTTAAATCAAGCAAAAAGTCCTAAATTTTTACCCAACTAAAGTCACCAAATCGAAGAGATGAACTGATCAAAACAACAAGGAAGACGAGGAGAACATCTTTGCCTCTTGTGGTTTCTTCCAAATCTCACTCTAAGAGGCTCAATTTTTAGAGAGAGAGAGTAGATCTAAGGGGGTCAAAAGCTCATACGTATAGAGAGAGAGAAAGCTGCCATCTGATTTCTTTCTTTAGTCTAGCCTCATTTAACTCTCTCCCAAAAGTCTATATTCACAACTTGATCCAACTCTCTTCCAAATTTGCAATCCCCCATTTTCTTTCTTAAAATCTTTCATTTCTATCCCTCCAAAATTACAACTATCATCACTCCCAATTAAGAAGTCCGTGAAATTATTTTCTCGGATCAACCCACCCGTCCCGAGTCCATATACTCGAAGAAAATACACACAATATTTATATATCATAGTTGTGCACACTAAACTTTAAAATGAATCTCATAATTTCACATAGTAAAATAAAATAAATAAATAAAGAAAAAAAAAATTCGAGTCTCTACAAATATTGTCTTATTTTTATAAAAATATCATTAATGTCATTTTCTTACATAAAAGAAAATTTCAAAGAAAAATTTATACTATCTTGATACAACTTATATATATATATATATATGTAATATATATATATATATATATTAAAGACTTTAATTTACATTAACATACATTTAATTATTGAAATCACTTATTTCTAAAACAATATAAAATAAATAAATAAAAGTAAAAAGAATTTAATAATTCATTAATTGTACATGAATACACTTCATATAAAAGAAAATTGAAACTTTTTAGACTTGTTTTAATATATTTTTTATTACAATTAGCTGAATTTAAATAACCTGTTGAATATTTTAAAATTTTGCTAATTTAGAACTTTTTAGTGCTTAGAAAATTTTGTTAGGAGCTATTTGTTTTTTAAACTAAAAAATACGATTCACTCGTAATTTTCACGAATTACCAGTGATACAATGTCTGCTTAATGATGCAGTAAAGAATGCCAATATGACATAGCACATTGTCGGTTGGATGAGTCCAAGGAATGTGATGATGTTTGGAAAGGAAACCATCTTTTACCTTGTCCCAAGTACAGACATTGTCATCATTGGGTGGGTCTCTTTCTCTCTCTAATTTATTTAAATTATTCGTACATTATTTGATTCGATATCTCTTTTCTTGGATTATGCATTTCTTTTCTTAAACATGAATTAAAAATGCTTGTTATAAAAACTTTTTTATTTATGTCTATAATTTTTTTTTGAGTAATTAGAAAAAAGGTTTAATTTCTTCATAATATATCATTTCTATTATTGACTTTTCATTCGGTTAATTTTATGATAACATTATTTATCACTGTCTCTCAAATTTTAAAGTTTACTAATAATTTATACAACTTTGAATAAAGGGTCATTATTTAGTGTTGTCGCAATTTAGTATTGTTGAGGGTGCTAAGAAGATTAAACTAAATATAGACCTAATTAATTTCGATATTATTTGCATAAGGTACTTATTCTCAAGATTTTAAGATTTGACAACCCTAGTATTTTACTATTATAAAGCCCTAATTTATACAATTTTGAATATGCACCTTAAGTATGTGTATATATATATATATATATATATATATATATATATATATATATTCTGTTAAACATATATTTTTAACTTATTATCTTATTAAACAATTTTGTTATTCGTCAACCGAATACTTTCAAACTTTAATTGGAATTTCATCTCATTATAATTGCCTTCTTATTTTCATTTCCTTTATTTTTTTATCACTTAGAAATCCTATACGATCTTATTCAACAACTCTATAAAGTAACTTTTTCACCTTTTGTTGATTTCCACAGCTTTTCACAAGATTCTTAAATCCGCACGAACACAAAAAAAAAATATCTAACTTTCGTCTTCCTTAACTTAGGTGATTTGCATATATTCTTTGCACGCGTAACAAATGTTATGTTTAGTAAGAAGGAAAAAAAAACAGAAGGAAATGAGTAAATTTTTTTCGTTTAATTAAAATGATGTCAGAGAGAAGAGAAAAGAGAATGGTTGAGCTATTCTTCTTCTTTCACAAATTTTCATTCTTTCAAATTTAAACACGGAAAGAAATGCAAGGCTATCATACATGTTTTAAATTACAAAATTTTTCTTATTTTTATTTCTTTTCCTCCTAACAAACAAAATAAAGTATTATTTCATTCTCTTCTCTTCCATCCAACCAAATAAAAGGAAAAAAAACACAATCTCTTTTCATCATCCCTCCTTCTCTCCGTTTTATTTAATTTTTTTCCAGGAGAGTAAAGTGAGATTTCTCGTAAGTATGATACAAACTAAAATGTATTTTAAGCAAATTATCTTATTCCAACACTGGTGAGGATTCTGTCTTCTTTTGTGATCTGCTATCCTAAATCAGTGATTTTCTAACGCATGAGGGCCCATAGGCTTTCCCTAATTCGTGGATAAGGTCCAGATACAGCTTGCCCAAATTATTTGATGGCCCAATACAGTTGTCTTGATTTTGCATTGAGTTAATGGATTTTCTCTTAATTTGGACCCGAACAGATTTAGGTTTTGAGAGAGAGAGAGAGAGAACTTATTGGAAGGATAATTTTTTTCAGGTCCAAATCAAGAAAACCACTTTGGGCTCTTCATTGTGAAGGCCACTTCTGGTCCATCAAATGATGATGCATAATTTTTAGTAGTTTTTTTATATTGATGTAAAATTAGTCAAAACTATATTTTTTTTATGTTTTGAAATTTGTGAAACTGAGGATCTCTGAATATGTTGGTTAACGAGGATTAATTAACTTTATATATTTGAAATATAGGCAGCGAGGTCAATTTATTAAGTAATAATTGTGTTTAGCGATATTCTTACTGAGGTTGTGAGTTCATCCTATTTTATTTTTCAGATGTTAGTTAATGGAGACATGTATTAGAGAGATGGAGACCATCATGTGGTTAGCTAGTTTTGTTATTCTTAGTATGATATTTTATATTGATGATCTTGATGTAAAGAACATGATTTGATATTGTGGTTGAAAAGTTAATTTTTATTTTCGTTAACAATATTTATTACAAGTGAATCACACACCAGATTTAAGTACGGGTGAGAGTTATCTGTATTAAATTTTTGGAGTTTTATGAAATGACCGAAGACTTGGGCCAAAACACACATTTTACGGATGAATGTGTTTTAGCCCAAGTCTTTAGTTTGGGCCTGAATAGCATAACTCTAAGAGCAATGTTACACGTCATGAAATTATTTTATGAATTTGTATCATGAATGATGTGGCAAGTAATATGAAGAGTTAGTATTAGTGAAATTCATCCCATATAGGAAGTCCTATGATATTATTACATGTCACATCATTCATGATACAAATTCATGAAATAAAATCATGATGTTTAGCATTTCTCTAACTCTAATTGGAATAAGAAAATGATAAACATCACAAATTTTTTTTTTGGTGAAGTCAAGTGTTGAATAGAGGACAATAACGTAATATTCATGACTTCACCATTCGAGATAGATATCACGAAAAGTAGTTCGTGATATCAATCACTGCCCAAATCATCTTTTGTCTTACCATGATTGTTGTCTTTTCATATTTCTTATTACTACTTATTTAACTTCTAATCTTAGATGTATAATAACAGTTTAAAGGAAAGTAAAGGGAAAAAAGAAAATCACCGAGGGCTGTTAGGATAAAAAAAATAGAAGATTTATTAATGTATCTGTAGACACATAAATTTTATGATGATTTAATTACCGTTCGATTGGTCAATAAGTCAAATATTTTTGATCAATTTAATTCTACGATTGTGAGTCACAGCAAGAGACACGTGTCAAAATCGTGAAGGTTCAGGCCTTTAAAAAAAAAACATGTGTTCTAATTCAAATTTAAATTTGATTTATTTTCATATAAAAGGAGGCAAAATCTCTTTTTATGGAAGTTGGCACAATTAATGGGGAGTTACCAAATTAAACCTCCACCTCTTTTGCCTATAAATACAAGGTCACCCTACACATTCGGGGAGACAAACAGAAGGACAGAAAAGCACAGAGACAAAGAATTCAAGAGAACACAAAAGCTCTGCCGAAGCTCTGCCTCAACCAACACTCGAAGTTCTGAAGACGAAGAACATCAAGCACGTCACACAAGTGCTGTTCTACTTCAAAGACCTTCAATCTTCGAAGTTCTGAAGACGAAGAGCATCAAGCACGCCACACAAGTGTCATTCTTCTCCAAAGATCTTCAATCCACCATTCGAGATCAAGCTATATCGGCCCTCGATCGAAAATCCAGTCAAGCCTTCCTCAATCCTGAAGTTTTGAAGAAAGCTCGTCACTACCGGTTCAAGAACAAGTTTTCGAAGCCCTTGTACCGAAAATCAAGGAGATTGAATCAGAGGAAGATTCTTTATTGTAAAAGAATCGACCACAGAGAATTGTTCCTCTTTTTTTGAATTAATAAAATTAACTGTTTGTTACTCAATTTCGTTCCTAGGTTTTCGGACACGAAATTTGTGTGTACAGTATCATCATGGAAGAGTTATATAAACCATATACTCATATACTATTAAGCAAGAGTGAGATAAAGATGGTTGAGATGGTAAAGAAAGACATGGCAACAAGTGATTTAATTAAAATATTAACATGCTAATTAGAACAAAATGACAAATTCTGCGAATTTGTTTAAACTCGTCCATTAATTAATGAATTATGGGTGAGTGATTTAAATAAATAAGTCATAAACAAACTAAAAGAGAGTGTTATTAGCAGGATAATGGTAGATACCCGCTCAAATATAACTCTTTTTAAAAGGTCGTCCAAACATAATTGAGACATACCCCGTGACACTCTCTCTTTTGCTCTCTCTCTATTCTTAGCTTTCTCTCTCTAACAACTCTCGCAAATCTCTATGTTAAAAACGATTCTATCTCTCTATCCACTCATAAATGATTTCATAAACTCATAAATTAAACACACTCTCTCTCTCTCTCCGCATGTATATATGTTATTTCACATCGCTAGTGGCCACACTATTTGGTTCATCACGATTTACCCAAAAAGTACAAAGGACAAATGAGTCAAATGGATAAGATTGAGTTATAGTTAAAAAATAAGGATAACTACTCTATCTTCAAATATCTCTCCTTACTAATTTGGAGAAGGTAACTAAAGAGGTTTTTTACTATAATACAAATATTAAATATCCTCTCCTATAAAAAGGAGAGTTGATCACATTAAAAGTACGCCACAATTTAATACATAATGAATTTTTGTTTATATAATCACATCTCAACTATTTTGCAAGAACGAAATTCGAATCGGATCGTGAAAAATTTTGCATCATCTCATGCATATAAAATGATAACCCGCCATTTGTCATCCATGCAGACTTGGTATAGTTCCTTGGCAGTGACCAACATGATAACCAGCACCATTTGTTATTCCACACATATGTACGCGTGTGTATATATATCATATATTATATATATATATACACAAGAGAGACATTTATTGATAAATTAAATAAAGTTTTGATTGACTTGATACCTGGTTCTAGTTTGAGAGTATATGTTAAAATAGTATCCCAAATTTGTTTACATAGTTCGAATTAAAACTATGAGAGTGAATTTCACCTCAATTGTAATTTTTTTATTTTGGGTCAATTCATGTCCTTGTAGATAAATTCTAACAGTTTTCTAAATGTGACATTTATAGTACATCGCAGTAAATCGAAGTCCACTTAATATCCAATAAAAGTATTACGTGTATATGTTTACACATAAATAAACACATGTTAATTTTAGATCTATCATTTACTTAAAAGATGTTTAGTCTATTAAAATATTCTTCAAGTAGTCCAATGCCACACTACGAGCTCAAGTTTTATCATGACTCATAATTGAAAAAAATATATATATATATATATATTATTAAAAAATATATATGCAAATAATATATATATCATATTAAAAAATGTATGTTACTTGACGGATAACCTGCTTATTTAATGTCTAACTCATTTATTATCCGACGTGACAGATTGATAATGAATTATTGCCCATTTATGACCCGTCCAAAATTTGTTCAAACCCATCCATTTGACACCCTTACTAATACCCAATAGTTGAGGGTTGCTTTGTTGAGTTTCTTTAACGAGTCTTGGAGCCTGGAGTGACTCAACATATGAATTGGTTATGCTTTGACAATAATGGAAGAAAAATGAGCTCACAAGCCATATGCTTTGAAAATAATGTTAGAGAAAAGGATTAATATTCAGCCAATAGGAAAATAAAAATGGACGGTATGTTCATCCATTTACATATCAGACAAAAGGTCTTTTTACTGGGAAAAAAATAAATTCAGCGCAGTTGAATGTTCCACGAAAAAGAGATGATCAGAACCTTTTTTTTGTTTTTGTTTTTTGGACCACGTGAGCACTCCCACACACTTTCACGTAGTGGGCTCGAACCCTTCCCTCTTTGAGGATGATAGGTTAGCCCATTGGGCTTGAGGCCCTTAGTATCACACTTTTTTTTTTCTTTAAAAGCATTTCCTTATATATATATATATATATATATATATATATATATATATATATATATATATATATATATATATATATATAGCATTTGATGCAAGTCTTTTTCAATTCAGCTGCAGGATCATTTAATGAATTTCATGAAAAGCATTAGTTTAAGCTCTAATTCCCTTTCTTTTTTTTTTTTTTTGGGCCCTGTAAGCTCTAATTTCCTATTACCAAATATAAAAAAATCGATTGCCAACCACGAAACAGATGTGAATGTATGAAGGATAATTCTTTGCTGTTCAATAGCCAAACAACGCCAAGATCAATACAAAAACTATGCAATAATTATTTCATTAATTGGAACATCAAAAAGTCCTCGAACTAAAGTCATTTGGCCGGCTATCATTGAGTTCAAGTCACTGACCGTACACAAACATCGTGATAATTCAACTACTTCAATCACAATCACTTCATTTATATTTTATCTTTGATATCATGCATATGCTGTACACCATTGTCTCTTCTTTTGTTCTCTGCATGTAACTATCAAATTTAGTTGTATCAGATGTCACTATCTATATATATATATATATATATATATATATACATCATCATCATTATCAGTGTTTTTAGTGCTTATCTTACTTAGGATGGATGGAGATGTTAAAGTTTTCTTGAAATATGTCATACTTATCTGCTGCTGGCATTTCATGTCTCTGATCGAGAAAGAAAATGTCCAAAAATTGATGATCATCAACCGAAAGTAGTCAATAGTCAGTCATATGACCTAATATCGCAATGTATATTATCTGCTTCTTTTCTCTTTGGGCCTAGAGAGAAAAGAGCCTTTTCTTGTCTCAACATTCTAAAGATTGGTGATACCAAAAAGGTCTTCAATTAGCTTTATGTGCAAAAACAGCTCACAGAAGATGTATTATGACTAAATGCCAACTCTACGCAAATTTCTTTCTTTCTTTTATTTTCTTTTTTTTTTTCGAAAGTTTAAACAAACACCTAAATACTCACAATATTGTCTCTAACAAGATTTCCTTACTCATGTCTGGTCTAACAATTAATTTCAAATTGACAAGTATGTAGTATAAGAATGATATATGTTGGTAAGACGAAGATGGCAAGTTTTCTTTTCTTGCATGATTAACTACCAATTATTTTAATTATGTTTGTCAAATAAGTTGCTTTAGTATTCAAAGTTGCTTTACTTGCATGAAAACTTGCCATCTTCGTCTTACCAACATATATCATTCTTATACTACATACTTGTCAATTTGAAATTAATTGTTAGACCAGACATGAGTAACGAAATATATATATATATATATATATATATATTACATTTGTTACTTGAGTTTATTATCTATGATGTGGTAATTTCTGGTGCATGTCAGCAATTCATTATTTATAGTTTGTGAAATATTGGGACGTTGACTATGAAATATAATCCATAGACAAAGAACCAAACCGGCCCAAATTTGGTTTTTGTTGAGACCAAACAAAAAACAAAAAAAAGAAAGAAAAACCATGAAAGGGACATGGATATATTGTAATTGCTTTATTGACCTTAGATGAGATCACATACAATTTGCAGAGATGAGATAAGAAGATCTTTTTGGAAAGGAAAAGGAAGAGGTTAGAGGAGGCCGATTTGGAAGTTGTGCAAGTAAGTGAGTGCCTTCTGGAGCCAAAGTTCCCACTCAATGGTATGGTCTAAAGAAAAAGGAATTAAATTGGACCAATTTGGGACCCAAATGAGAAAACAAGACAATAATAAGAGAGAGACTTGTGAGGGTGATTTTGGGATATCAATTTTACAATGGCTTTTGACACGAATGAGTGCTCACTTTTGGATTTTTGGCATTAAAGAAAATCAATGAATGCGTTTTTCCTACGCTCACTAGGAGATAAAAAGGAGAGGAAAACAACTTAAGAAGATTGGTTGGAGAAGATATATATGGTGGCAAAAGCATATCTATAGAAGACACAAAAACAAAGGTTGTGTGACCAATCAATCATCATAACTTTTCATATATGCACATACACACACATCAACCTATCTTTTATCCTTTTCAGCTTTAACCATTTGCTAGGAATGTTCGCATGCTTGATCTTCTCATTAATTAACCTTAGCTTGATATTAAATTTATCCAAATTACCTAAGTTGATTTTATGATTACAAGTGATTGTATATAAGATTTGATAAATTGAATTTAGTATATGATTACATGCATGGTGAATTTAACCATTCTGCACGAGAGGAGGACGTTGGTGAATTATTTTTAAATAACGATTCTTTTTTTGACTTCGACGAATTTTGTAAATGAAATAGTGGATCCCACCACATGACATGATGGGGCCACCATCTCATTCACAAAATTCACTTTTGTAAATTTCAAATTTCGGCCATCCTATCCTTTCTCATTATTATTATTATTATTATTATTATTATTATTATTATTTTGACAAAAGCCTACCATTAACACCAAATATTGTGACCACATGACATGGGTGATATACCAAATGCAACCAAGGTCATGAAATTAATGTTTTTTTATGCTTAATATCACTGCCTTCAACACCACATGTGTGTCTCATGATTACCCAAAAAAAACAGTGACCACATGGATAATACTTTCAAAATGCGATGGCATGAAATGCCTATAGGTATATGGTTTCTTTTCTGAAAGGCAAATGAAGACTATATGTGTGTTGATTGGTCTCTTATGGTCCCTCAGGCTGCATAAGGTTTTTCTGTTTTTATTTGGGTAAAAAGGAAAAAGAGAGGCCCACATTTGGGGCATTATTAGTTTTTTATGTAACATGTACAACTTTCTCATGTTTCTATTTAACTAGGGAAGTGGGAAAAATGTGAAAGTTATTATAATTTTTTATGAATCAATGTGTGTGGACTTAGCTGGTAAAAGAAGAGATTGTTGGGCAAATAGAGGTTGATTAGTGGTGACCCACTCACCTTTGTCTTAGGCTAGCTAAGTTAATTGAAGGAGGACCAAAAGCTGGTTTAAGTCTCATGAGAGCATCTATCTTGTCCACAACTAAAATCCCTCACTCCTAGGAGACTTGTTGATGACAAAAGCACTTAGCCCACTTAACAATGAAAAGTGGTCTATCATTATGCTTTGTATTGGGGAGGTGATTCTAATGTTTAAAAAAAAGCATGTAGCTTTAAGTGCACGATATGATCAGGTGTTCTCTCTCCTAACCTCTGTAATTTAGATTTAGATTATGTGCATTTTAAATCGATACAATATATTTAATTCAAAATTATAATCTTCACGCAACATATTATATCAAAATACTAGTACTTTGGATTATTATTAAATTGAGAATGTAACACATTTATAAATGTACGTGTTGCTATGTTGTTGTATTTTCGATCGATTTAATATTATTGCAAGAGAGAATCCAAGACCATGTGATGATGTATGGTCGCTCAACAATGTACAACACATTTAAGATTCAAAAATTCGTGTCATTGAACAAAAAAATTCTCTTTCACTTCACAAAAAAATGTGGAGGAATAACTTCCCTTTGTTTCCATAGAGCAAGATACCTTGCTTTTTCCATTTAAAATAGAGAGAATAGTAAAAAGAAGCAACTATCTCGACAAAGAGAGCTCATAATTCTTGTCAAGACAACATTAAACATTGTCTTGCCTCATAATGCATGCATCGAAATGTATGATTAAAGATTGACCATAATAAATTCACAACTTTTAAGATTAGCGCTAATCGATTTCTTTATATTAATAGCATTAAGTTATAATTTATACAATAACGTGTTGTGCCAACAATATAAGACTAAATCAGCGGCGTTCTTGTCCATATTTTTGTGTCCGGACCTGCACTTGCTGAATTATTAGGATAAACATTAAACTATTTCTGTACCAATTTGGCAACTGCATTAGAGGTTGAAAAAAAAATGTTGGCATAACATGGGTAGACTATTCCATTAACTATGAAGGATAGGGATCTTCTCTGCTTTTTTTTTTTTTAGTCTTTAACGAATAACTCACACATTTAGGAGTAAAAAAAAAAAATTTGATACATAGCCCCCACAATCGGGACTAATCCAACTGTTTTATGTGAGTAGAAAGATGACATCAACTATTGTAATAACATGATATCATTCTTCACTCGCATAAATTCAATCGGACCATGTATCACGATTCTCTTTTTTTAAAAAAAAAAACTCATATATAAAAACTGTAAAAACAATATATGATTGCTTAAAACCTTTAGCAGTCATGGTCCAAACCGTAAAACCTGAATCAGAAGTTGGTGCCAACAATTGGGCGGACTGGACCACTTGCACATCCAGAGCATAGTAAATGCGACACAGCTCTTGCACCTTAAAATTTTAAAGTTTCCTTTTTTTTCAAAAAAAATAATAATATTAATTAAATAAATACTCGTACGATTATCAGAACAAACTGTAATATACACGGATCTCCCTTGGGAATTCTCATTTAAGTACTTGTTATGAGAACTTTCCCTGTTTTTCAGAAAATAACATTGACCTTTTCTGATGTGTAAAGGTTGATAATTTATGGGACAGCATTAATCAAAGGGAATTTTGTTTCCGTTTGCAATTAAAATTTTCAGTATACTAGTTTTTTTTCTAACAAGTTGATTGATCAACTCAGAAAATATACTTAAAATTGAAACCAAAATAGAAAAACAATATCAAAACATCATTTTCTGAAGAGAAATGCTAATTCCAAAAGCTGTTTCCAAGTTCCAATCACATGAGAGCTAAATGAGCTTATAAAGTGGACCACTTGATAATGATCGGGCCAGGGACCATATTTGGGATGAATTTCTCTCTTTAATTTAAAAAATAAAACATAAAAATCAGTTTATCTCCATTAACTCTTCAGCAATTGCAGGGCTAAATTTTACCCTCCAAGCAGTTGTTTGAAGGGATTCTTATAAGAATTCATTTCAACGAAAGCGACATTTAGTTTGTTAATGTTTTTCTTTCGTTTAGTAAGCAAAGGTACATACTTAGCATTATTTTTTCTTTTATTTCCTTGCCCACCGTCAATTTGTTCCACCATAACCATCATATAACTTTTTTAGTGAAAGAAATGTACAAAAGTACATTAAACTGAACAGGTCCAATATGACGCAGAAAAATAAGTAAAGTATTCGAGTGGGAAGTACAATCAAACATAACCCATGTGGTCTGATTAGTAGACATAACAATTCAATGGACTACAAGACGATCACTTGCATGTATATAATAATCTAAAGATACCGCCTAAGTATATAAGAAAATAAATTTCTCTTTAAAGATATAGAGAAGGACGCGTTGCATGTTTGGTGAAATACAGCAGAGTATAAAGATATTTGTACATGACACAATTTCACCACAACAATGTTATTTTGGTACGATTATATGGTCAGAGGATTATAAAAAAAAATCTATGAGTAATTTTCTAAATCTTGATATCTTGGGTTATCACATTTCAGCATTTACAATTTCCAGCTCTTTTTCTCCATTTTCTTTCTACAAGTCAGATGGAAAGTCAATCTAAAGATTAGTAAATGTAAGATAACAGAAACAACAATATTATTTGCCCACAAAACTATTACTCTGGTTTTAAAAAAGTGTCACCAATTATCTAATAAACTCGTCATCTCTAATATTTATACAACTCTCCAGTGAAATAGGTATACTTTAAAATTGCCTCCTCCAATAATATTTCAATAAAACTATCTACAGTTGCATTGATTTTTACAGTTTCTGTAAATCTCAGCAACAGAAACTAATTAGACTCAAGCCATCCTATACACAATTCATCCTATACACGAAATGGGATGTTAGCTTTAGTGAGCAAGACAGTTTGAGTGGAGGTAAATTGTATTCCTTGAAGAATGCTTACGGACAAATGAGCTACCACCCTATTTATAGACTAAGAGAATCGCTACTCTCTATACAAGAGGGCCAGTGGCTATTATCTATACAAGGAACAATCCAACATTCTAGGGGTGGAATCTAGAATGCTCGAAAAGAATATCTAATATATCTACACAAAGCTAGTGTTTTATACAAGTCTATACAACTATGTAAAGAATTCTACAATATCCTTGCCATGCAAACTATCTATATCATCGTCTGCCGTGTGTAACCTTACAGAGCGGGGCGCCAAAGCACACCAAGAACATACGACCACATTATTTATAAAAACACACAAATTTCTTTTAAGTTCTTTATCCATTCAACTCTTCTCATGTGTTGACAACCATACAACAAATAATCACCACTTAGCCAGAAGAAAGTGCAATATCAAAATACCATAGCAGCAATATGTTCAAAGAAATGAAACTACAAAATTTGCAGTTACATAATATTTTTCCCTGAAAACTAGTATATCTAAGAGTCTAGGATAGATAGATAATAAGCAAAAGAAACAAGAGACACGAGCAAGAAATTACATAGGAATTTAAGTCATAAAATAACTGTGATCACCATAATTCAAACTTAATATCAAATAGTAGTCAGATAGAAACTCAGCAAGAAAAAGAGCATTACTAAATACCATTCTTCCTGCCTAATTGCTGCTCAGCATCTCCAAGCCGAAACCGACATAAGCTCCCGGTGTTGCCAGCATAGATTGAGCGAAGCCTGGCGCTTCTCTACATGATATCCCCTACCTGGGGTTCTCTTCACCACACATTCAGCCTGAGTTTCAGTGAAATTGCTGAATGCAACAGGCAAGAACCCTGCAGAAGCAAAGAGGGCTTTCCAATGTACCATTTTTTCTGGGGCACTTAGACGGCCCAACACAGAGCTCTCAATCCTGGGCAGGAAAAGGAACCTCTCAATCTTGGTCATAGTTTCTGAAGTCAAATTGGCAGCATCAATTGAGTCAAAGAGAACCTCATGGTATTGTAGCCCATGTAGGAGGTGGTGTAAGAAGGGCAGGTCCATCCGTTCACATCCACGCTCTAGTGATACCACAAGTTTGGGCGAGAGCTGCTTTATGAAGCGAAGGAGAGAGGGAAGAACAGACAGTCTACTCGAAGAGGACCAGATAGGGAAATTCACAGCAATTTCTTCATTCTCTGACGATTGGAAAGGGTGCATTGAATAACAATTCGGGTCAAACGTTTCAAAGTTCACGACTTCAAGCTCAAAACTAATGCCAATTTCATTAGCGAACTGTGTCAAATTTTCATGCATTAGGCCAAGCTCAGAAGGATGGTGGGTTGCAGGAGAGGCAAAGGCAGTGATTTTCAATGACAAGGTACCTCTGTTCCTCCCAGGAAGCTCCTGCATAAAGGAAGCCCATTGAGCACCAAACCCGATATCAAAGTCTATTATATGGACCCGTTCAGCATCACCAAGAGCTTCAAGTAGAGCCTGGTTGGAAGTGAAATTCACGAAATGGATTAGCGGTGAAACCTCAGAGAACACCTTATAAGCACCCATCTTAAACATGCCATCAAATGGTGTGGAGTTCGCTGGCAGCAGAGAAGTGGCAGGGTTGGGCATGAGGAGCAATTGCAGAGCCTCCTTGAAGTAGAAAGCAGCTCTCTGAAAGGGCTTTCCAGCGGGTGAGAGCTGGTGATTGAGCCGCGCCAATATCATTTGCGCGTGTGAGAAATTCCCAGCCAGTAATAGCTCCGCGGCCTTATAGAGCTGGTCATATGTAAAGTGTTGCTGCTGCTGGTAGTGGCGAGCGCCTATTCGGTCACCTGCGCCGCCCACTGCCTCCTGCTTAGACAACGTCAATGGTTTCTGTTGGGGATGATAAGGAGGAAGTAACTGCATCTGTTGAGCCAAACCCAATGGTGGTGGTAATTGTTGATGCTGTTTTGAGAGAAAAAACTCATGGTTTGGATCCACAAATGGTACCTTTGGGATTTCAGAATGAGGGTCTACAACACCCAGATTTTGGCGCTTTGGTTGAGGTTGAAGGAGGAAGTGGATATTATGATCTTGTCCATAC
Organism: Cornus controversa; assembly: GCA_026545225.1. Classification (NCBI taxonomy): domain Eukaryota; kingdom Viridiplantae; phylum Streptophyta; class Magnoliopsida; order Cornales; family Cornaceae; genus Cornus; species Cornus controversa. Next base: position 91,063,397 of record CM048846.1, on the reverse strand, counting down.
TGAGACAACAATTTATGATTCTGACTAATATGAGGTACCTGAGAAAACATTTGCTGATTCATGAACGCTTGTGGGTTGAAAATCTGAGGCTTCTCATCTGGACTTTGAAACTGTTGTTGCTGATAAACCACACCAGGAGGCAAATTGTTGAGCAAAGAAGTCGAAATGGGGTTTTGTGGATTTGAGTTGTTCAACCCAAAATTGGGACCTTTGCAATTAACCATTCCAGAAGAACAATTCGGTGGAGTTGATGTTGAACCAATCCTTCCGTTGTCATTTTCGTTTGAAGACATTTCAGAACCACAAGCAGCAGATAGAATACCAGTAGAGCCTCCGGCCGAGATGGGTCCGAAGTTGGAGCTTTGAGCGACATTGCCGTCAATCTCATTAGGATTAGCCCCCTGTAACAACTGCTTGAGGCCGAACGAGGTGTCGTCGGCATCACCAGAAATCCACCGGAGAAGAGACTGGTCTTGACCTGATTCAGACAGCAAACTGTCCCAATCTTCCAATCCAAATCTTTCCGCTCCAGACACCTCCAACCCATAAGGAATAGGTTGGAGCTCCACCCCCAATTCGTCCTTCCGGCTACCACCACCGACGGTAGCGGAAAGGGACTCTGTCACAGGTCCCGGACCAGTTTCCGGCGACATCGAAACAGGCCATTTTTGCGGGTTACTGTCGGAAACCGCCGCCACACTCGCCGTGTACTCGGTAGAACCAGAGCCACAGCCGTCGCCAGTTCTTCCGCCGCCAAAAGATGAAGAAAGCGTCGATGTCGATGTCGACGGGCTCGGACTCCTCCTAATGTCCAGCACTGAAATGGGTTTATTGCTTCCACAACTGCCTTCTTTCTTCCACTTGGGTTCCGGAGAAGAGAGCGAACCCAAACCTGCAACTTCTAACGAGACTTTACCTTGCAAGTTATATTGCATTCCTCTCATCTAAAAGAGATCAAACACCAATCACCACCCAAAAATCTACAAAGATCAAAGAAGAAGAAGAAGAAAGAAGAGAGAGTGTGGGTTTGGGGTTGTTCAGAATGGGTTTTTTTCTTTCAGATTTGAAAGGTGTGGACTTCCTTTGACGGCTTTTGAAAGCTCAAACTTCAAATCAAACTCAAGGCCATGAATCTCTCAAGAGACCCATTTACCCAAAGAGCATATACTGTTCTCCCTCCAGCCTTTTCTCTTCCTTTTGAGTTCCATACCTGTTGCGTTCTCTCTCTCTCAAGAACTCTCTGATCCTCTTCTCTTTGTTTCGCTGAAGTACTACCCTTCTCTGTTCTGCCATGGACGCGTGCATCATAAACAAAAGGTAAAAAAGTGGCCCCCTCACTCTCTCTCTCTCTTTCTCTCTCTGAATACTTTTTCCTATTCCCAATTTTTGCGATTTATTTGTGGAATCATTTTCTCTCTCTACAGGGCTCTGTAACCCCCTACAGAGTACAGTCGTATAGCAGTGTACTGTATACTACTGTTGGCGTTATTACGCGTGGGTCACTAGATGTGACCGGGTCGGATCGGGTATTTCGGAGCTTTTGCTATGCACAACACATGATCTACCACAATTATTTCTACAATACATCAACCATTAAATCAAAATTGTAACTCTAGTGGTGCGGGTGGTACCCCTCCTTTAATTGCCGGGTAAAAAAAATAATAAAAACAAAAACAAAAACAAAATTGTAACATAATTCACACAAGCAACATAACTAAAATCAAAATTATAACACAATTAATCGAAAATGTAACATCGCGACGAGTTTGAAAAATTAAACTCGAACTCGACTTGTTATTTTGATAAGTCTAAAATTTATGTTTAATATTATTTTGAATTGTTCATAAACTTATACAAGTTTATATTTATAAACGTGTTAATAAATACATGTATACAAGTCTATACAAATTTAATTCAACAATGTTCGGAATCGGCTCATTTACTAAATAAATTTAAAATTTAAATTCAAACTCGAATTCTTTACTCAATGAACGAGTTCGATGGAAGGTTTGAACGGGAGGATTCCAAACTATTTGTTGCAGCCCTAATTGCGTTGTTGAAATATTGCGTGCGTGGTCGAAATAAGTGTAATATGGCACAAAAGCGACTACACCAGATGATATGGAGTCCGGGTCATAAAGCTAGGATTAGGGCGAGGTCACGGTTTATCGCTGGTCTTGATTTACCGTTTGCTTTTTCACTTTTTACGAACTCCGGCTGAAAAGGCAGGGCAGCAATAAAAAGCAGTAAAAGTGCTGTATATGATGATTCAGTGGGACTTCTTTTGTTGTTTTGGAAAATGTGAGGGCTTAGCTCTTCAGGGGCCTTTTGGTCCAAGTAAAAGACTGTCACACTCAAACAGCATGGCTCACACATGTAAAAAGGAGGATAGACAGCCAGTCCCCCCATTTAAGTGTTCGCTAAACCAATCTTCTTCTTTTTTTTTTTCTTCTTTTTTTTCATTTTACTTTATTATTTCCATTAATATTATACATAAATCCAATGAGAATTATGAAGTAGTTAGAAATTCTTTTCTCACTAGTTAAATTAAGAAATAGATGTATACCCATTGGAAACGAACAAGTTGGAAAACTACAAGGACAAAAAAAAAATGGTTGCCACATTAAATCAATTTATTTAATATACTTGAAAAATCAGTTGGTTCATTCTCTTAATTCAATTTTTTCATATAACCTTATTAGTATTTTGGATGTTTAAACCTTATGCTTTATTCTCGTGAATTGAATTAAGAACAATTATGTATTTCACCTTCAAAATGGAATGCATATATATATATATATATATATATATATAAGTAAATTTATCACCTCCCTAACATATAAAGTAGCAAGGTGAAGATGTCACTACTAAAAAAAAATCAGGTGAAATTTGATTGTTATTAAAGTTTTAGATCAAACATGACATTTCCCTAATTTGTAACTTCATTTACAACTTTTCTTATTGTACAAAAGTTTTAATAAGTTATTTAATTGTTCCATACTAAATTTGTGTCAACCATTGAATTACTATGCCACACAAATAAATATGATTTGTGTATTGTTTAATTTTTATTTTTTTTTGTAAACAATTTTATTTTGGTAAGTGTGTTTTTTTTTTTTTTGGATGACCTAGAACTGTAACAATTAGGCGTAGGGGTGCAACTTGGGTGGGTCAACCCGAACTCAACCCAATTCCAACCTAATTTTTGAAGAACTTGGACAACCATTTTTACTATTAGAGTTGGGCTCTGGATTGAAATCTTGCTAACTTGAACTTAATTAGTGCTGGGATTGGGTTGAGGTTCTAGCAACCCGAGCTCAACTCGAATTTGAATTATAATTTTTTTTAAATATATTATATATAATATTCAAATTATGATCACTATTTTCTTTTCAAAATCCTCAGTTTAAATCTTAATTTATTATATATTAACACGTTGGAGAATTAATTTTCTAATAATTTATTTGTAATTTTTGAGAAATTTGAGTTAAGTTTATAAAACCTTTTATGCTTAAGAGTAATTTAATCTGAAACTAGTTTAAGATCACAATAAATTTTTACTATGCCAATTGGCCACATGGATAACGCGAATTAACTTGACTTTTTAACCTGAAATATTAACCTAAGTTACAAACTCAAGTTTAAAAATTCAATGATGGGTTGCGTTTGGGTTGAATAGTTAGGGTTGAAGGTCGAGTTTGGTTGGGTTAAACATTTTATATATCGGGTTAAACCCGAGTTGCACCTCCATTCCGCCTAAACTGTCTAAGTTGCCATCCTAATTAGGCGTTATTTGGATGCGTGACTATAACATAAATCTAGATATTTGACAACTACATATTAATTATAAATAAAAAAAACTAGTCCAGTGCACGAAATTTTTGCCATTGTAGGAGTGTCAATTAAATCAAGACTCCAACTTGAAATCTCAAAGAAATAACCTAAGATCTTATTATTCAAACAACCCCAAAGAGTTTAGTTTCAACTCTTAAGAAAGTAAAATTTTTGACCTAAAACAATTTTGACCTTTAACAGAATAAAAATATGATTTTTGGTGAACATTTTTATTTTGGCAAGTAGCAAGTTTTAACATTTAATAATAAAAATTAAATTTTCTATGAACATTTTTATTTTGACAAATATTTGATTTAAAAAATATGGTATTTGTTGTCCAAAGTCATGAAAAGGAAGACATTTTTGGTTTCTCTAAAAATGTTTCTATCCAACAAAATGTTACGGCCACATTAATACCCAACAGTTTTGCTTTGGTTTTTATATGGTTTGTTGGTCTGGATCTATCTTTTGGAGTTATAGTATTCATTTATGTTTAATTTTTTTTAAAAAAATTGAATTTAATTAAGGTTTATGATGTATAATAGCAAAATGATATTTGTACTCTATTTTTGTATTCTTATATTCCTCTTATTATTTTAAGCAACGTAAATGACATGGTTATCTTTTAAAAATAATATCACTCTTTATTATTATTTTAGAAAGTAAGTTCATATTTAAGGTGCTAGTTTACCATGAGTGGCTCTCATCATAGCATTTTTTTTAATTAATTAATTAAAAAATTAATTATATCACTCTTTATTTTTCAAAATTAATTATATCACTCTATTATTTATAAACTCAAGTGATGTGCAAAAGTATGAAAGTGAAGTTTGTTGAAGAGTCTATTAGTATTTAAGAAAAATCAATGAATTATTTATTTGATGTATTTTCTGCCCGTGAAGATGCTAGAAAGGAGAAAATTGGAGATATACATAATTTTTGAAATTACATTGCATAAAGCGATTATTCTTAAACTCAAATTTGTTACATTATTATATTTAATTATTTTATATAATAATTATTATTTACTGTATATATATATTTAAGTTTGGAGCTTTACATGCATTTGTGCATGTTTTTCTTTTCAGAAGTGTGTACTAAGAAATTGTTTGCACAACAAATATATACACGTGTAGTAGGGGTTTTAGACTTTTTTATTTGAAGACTGAAAAAAAACTATTATAGGATAAGTTCATTAAGAAAAGAAATGAAAAAGAAAAAAGTACTGACCGGTCACTACCATATCAGATCACTGAAGGGCAGACAGATATTTAGTTGCAGATATTCGTATGACCAAAAGATCCCTAGTAGTTCCACATATTTACGAACTCTTTTTTCTTTTTCTTTTTTGTTTTTGGCACTGCGGCTTTTCAGGGCAGTTACTAGTTGGTATTATCTTACAGTAACCTTTTGTATGCGACAGAGGTTGGGGTTAAAGCTAAAAGAAGACCATCATTTTGTCTGACTCTGACCAATTTTTTTCTACTTTTGTTACGATTTTTACACTTTTCATGAATCATTTACCGGGAAGACAACAAGTAAGCAACGCCCTGTTTCTCATTTTCATGTTCTTTTTTTTTTTTTTTCGTTTTCCTCTTTTGGGCTTCTGATTAGAAGAAGAGCCTCCAGATTCAGACCTTGTCCAATGAAATAATGGTTTATATAATTATATCTGTGCATATACAAACACACAGCTAGAAATTAAACAGAAGAAAATATGATAGACGAACAATATAACAACTTACGAGGAGAAGTCTAGAATAATGATGATTAAATTCCATTGATTATTACATATTTTAATGTAATAATTGAATAGAGTGTATATTTTAAATTTAATACTCCATTCGTTATATAATAAATGTCTATTATTACTATTGTGTATACAAATTTCGAGTCTAAAAATAAGATTAAAATACGTGAACAAATAAATTAAATTTATTAATTTCATATAATATGGATAACAAATTTCTATAAATCGATCGCTATAAATTTGTCACTAACCTTTGCAAATTGACCTTTGAAAATCAACACTTGAGCAATTAAGTTGAGGTGGTTATAAGATACAAATAATTGCTTGATGAGTCATGGACAGTTGCAGATCATAGGTAGTTACTCAAGTTTTGGCCTTCTGGTCATCCTTTTTGTTGGTCATGTATCCTATGCTAGAAAACACGGACACTTCGTATAGGGGTGCCATGTCCGTGTCGGACACTTGAACACTCCTCAAATACGTGTCGAACACTTCTTAGAAGCATCCTAAATTTTTTTTTTTTAGGATACGGCGGGAACACGGCAAGAACACACGGAGGACACGGCAAGGACAAGCAGGGGACACGGCGGAGTACATTTTGTAATTTTAAAAAGTGCAAAAAAAATCCTGAACTTTTCCAAAGTTACAAAAAGACCCCTTTGAACTATTTTTTTGAGCATTTTAGTCCCTCATCTTTTAAAAGTTGACATCTTAACCCCTTGAAATAACTATAATGACATATATACCATTTAATAGGACTATTATGCCCTTTTCCTTTATAAATATAGTATTTTCTAAAATAAAAAATAGTTAGATAAAATTCCTAAATAATAAATTTAGAAACAAAAAAAATAAAAAAAGCCAATAGAACTTTGTTTAACATAAAGTAATGTTGGTTTATTTGGTATTTTGTATTTAAATTTATTTGTTTGTTATTAAAAAAATGAGTAATATGCAAGATTCTAGTAGTGGGTTTTAATATAATGAACATCCTTTTTGAAAATTCATTAATTGCTTTATAATAAATTGAAGTATTTGTGTGATTTATTATTTTTTTATTGTTAGATTTATGGTATTGTGGATATTGGTTAACTTGTTGAATATGTATTAATATATTATTTCATAGTTATATCCCCGCCGTGTCGTGTCCTATTTTTTTGAAATTTGTCGTGTCGCCGTGTCCGTGTCGTGTCGTACCCGTGTCCCGTGTCTATGTCCATGCTTCTTAGGTCCTATGTCTTGCCAATGTGTTATCTCATGCTCTTCACTGTTGTGGTTGTGGAGCCTGTAGACGATGATTTTTAGAAAATTGACTACTGAAAGATTTATTTCCTATTATTATGAGACTTGTTTAGGAAATTAATTCTTAATTGAACTTTTTTTCTTCTGAAACCTGAAGACTTGGTGACCAAGATATCTCTCTTTATAAATAGAGATTTTGTGTAACCCTAAGATTATGTATCAAATTGTGAGAACAATTGTGAGCCGAAGAAATCCAATTTTGTGAAATTGGTGAGAGCAAAAGAGAAAAGAGTTTGAGTGATTGTAATCCTGCATCATATTTTTTATAGTGAGATTGTTCGGTGTGCTCCTTGGACGTAGCCTATTGTTAGGGTAAACCAAGTAAATCTCTTATGTTTTTGTGTGATTATTTTTTTCTGATTATTTTTTCGTATATATTTTCAACAACTGGTATCAGAGCATTGGTTCGCGTAGCAAAGGCACAACAAATGGTTGATGAAATTTTGATGAAATTTTTCATCACAAATCTGTCCGTTTGAGTGGAAGTATAGCTTCAGAAGATAGATCATTCAAGGATTGAGAAGTTTGATGGCACAAACTTTGGTTTTTGAAAGATGCAGATAGAGGACTATATAATCTAGAAATATATAGATCTGCCACTTGGAAAGAATCCAACATAGATGAAAGAAGATAAATGTATCAAGCTTGATCAGAAGGCTTTTGCAACGATCAGATTGACATCGTCAAAATTGGTCGCCTTCAACATCAAAAATAAAAAGACGACACCATCTCTCATGAAAGCCCTTTCTGATATGTACGAACAACTGTCTGCAGTGAACAAGGTATATCTTATAAAGAAGTTGTTTAACTTACAGATGTCTGAAAGTAGAAGATTCAATGAGCATCTCAATGTGTTCAATGAGATCGTTGGACAATTGGAATTGGTTGAAATCGACTTCAAAGATGAGGTCCAGTCACTTCTAATTCTAGGACAGTTACCCAAGAGTTGGAGTGGCACAGTTACTGCAATCAGCAGTTCTGCAGGAAAATCAAAGTTGGAGTTCAGCAACATTGTCAGCATGATTTTGACCAAAGAAATTATAAGGCAATCAGATGGCGTTTCTACTAGTGGTTCTGTAACACCCCACTCCAACACATGGTATGATATTGTCCGCTTTGAGTCTAAGCTCGCACGATTTTACTCTTGAGTTTTACCCCAAAAGGTTTCATACCATTTGAAGAGAACACACTACATATAAGCACATCCCCTTCTCCACACCCAGACGATGTGGAATTGAGCAATTCTGACATGCCCCAGCAATCCACCCTGCAGGTGATTACAATTCACCCCCCTATGAGGCCCGACGTCCTCGTCAGCCAACTAAAAGATTAAAAAAAAAATGCAACAAACAATTTACAAATTTCAGGATATAGTCTATGTATATAGATTCAAAGGGGAAAAGAAGAGTCGAACTTGCCTTTTCGATGATTCAAAATCCATCCACATGATCGCTCCCTCTTTCTGTCCTCTCTTTCATCTACACTCCGAGTCTCTGTGCGTAAGCTAACGGCAAAAACCCTAATCCCCCCTTTTCTTTTCTTTTATTATTATTATTATGTTTTAAAGAAAACTAATTAAGACTAAATAAAATTAAAAGAGAAAATTAATAAAACCAACCTTAGCCCATAAAAAATAAGTACACCTAGCCTAATCATTCCAGCGCAACTCAAACCAGATTCCTCCTTAACCCAATCCAAAATTAAAATAAAGAAACATAAAGCCCTAAGCCAAATAAAATAAAATAAAAAATAAAGTAAACTACACCACAATATTTAAAGAACTTAAAGAATTTAATCCCACCAATAAAGCAATTCAATTTAACTAATAAAAAAAATAAAGCATTTAAATTAAAAGACCTCCAAAATTACGGGGTATTACAAGTTCTGTGTTGAACGTCGAAAGTAGAGACAGAAATTCAAACAAGAAGAAAGACGGTAATGAACATGGTCATTCCAAGTCAAAGAATGGCAGATCAAAGTCTTGAAATTCCAAAGGCAATTCTACAGATCTTAAAAATGTTGAGTGTTGGAATTTTGGCAAGATGGGTCATTACCGGACTTCATGCAAAGTCTCGAAGGAAAGAAAAAAAAAGAAGACCAAAGCAAATATTATCTCGAAAGATTCAGATAAAATGCTGATACGCTTTTTGGAGAGCAAGGCAGAGTCAAGGTGATTGACTCTGGGGCCTCGTTTCACGCTACCTCAAATAGAGAGTTATTTACTAGTTATTCACCTAGTAACCTTAGTAAGGTGTATTTTGGTGATAATCAATCATAGTCAGCAAGGGTGATGTACATATCAAGCTCATTGGATCTGTTTGAAAGCTGAATGATGTGGGACACATCTCGGACTTGAGAAAGAATTTGATTTCCGTTAAACAATTATCAGATGAAGGTTATGTTATTAACTTCATTGGGGATTTGTAAAAAGTCTCCAAAGGCGCTATGATCATAGCACGTGGTAAAAAGAATGTTTCTCTTTTACATAACTGCTAGTGTTAAAGTGTCAATGGCGATTGCTGAAAGAAAAGAATATCACAACTTGTGGCACCAGAGGCTAGGTCACATTAGTGAATAAGGGCTCAAAGTTATGCACTCGTTGAGGAAATTACCAGGGCTAAAATTGATTAATATCAACTTCTGTGAGAATTGTGTACGACAAAAAAAAGAGTTAGTTTCAAGAAGAGTGACAGAGTTTTCAAGAGTGAGAAACTTGAGTTAGTTCACACAGATGTCTGGGGCCCAGCCCCGATCTTATCCATTGGTGAAAAATCTTATTTTGTGACTTTCATCGATGATCATACACGAAAGGTATGGGTCTATTTTTTGGTGCACAAATCTGAGGTATTTGGGGTGTTCAATAAGTGGAAGGCTATGGTAGAGAATGAGATGGGCTTGAAGATCAAGAGGTTGAGTTCAGACAACAGTGGCGAGTATGAAGATTCCGAGTTCAAGAAATTCTATTTTGAGAATGGGATTCGTTTGGAACGGACTGTGCAAGGAACCCCACAGCAAAACGAGGTGGCAGAATGGTTGAACCGAATATTGATGAAAAGAGCCAGAAGCATGCGCATTTAGTCAGGTCTACCCAAATAATTTTGGGTTAAGGTAGTCAATACAACAACCTACCTTATTAATCGAGGACCGTCAGTGCTGTTATAACACCGAATACCAGAACAAGTCTGGCACAACAAGGAGGTAAATCTTTCATGGCTAAAAGTGTTTGGTTGTATTACTTATGCACATATTAGTGACTATGCTAGGAAAAATTGGACCCCAAGTTACTAAATTGCACCTTCATTGGATATAGAGGAGATGAGTTTGGTTATCGACTCTGCAATTACCAAAATATGAAGATTATTCGTAGTGGAGAAGTGATTTTTAATGAAAAAGTGATGTAAGGAAATAAGTATTGCACAACCCACTAGCCAAGTACAAAGAAATCCAGAGTATGTTGAGTTGGATGATGATCCACTAAGAAGTGTGGCGCAATAGGTTGATGAAGGTCATTAGCTAGAAAAGCCTACAGAACAGTGAGCACCACAGAGCCCAACTCTAACACCAGCACCCAAAAGGTCCGCTCATCCACATGTACCAAACCGAAAGTACATGATTTTTTTGTTACTGACAGATGGTGGAGAACATGAATGCTACGATAAGGCATGTCAAATAGAGGACTCGAGCAAGTGGAAGCTAGCGATGAGAGATAAGATAATTTCCCCTATCTCTAATCGTATATGGGAGTTAACCGAATTACCTATTGGGAAGAAAACTCTACCCAATAAATGGGTGTACAGAGTTAAAGAGGAACATAACGATTCCAAGAGATACAAGGCTATATTGGTGGTCAAAGGCTTTCAACAGAAGGAATGGATTAACTACACTGAAATCTTTACCCCGATTGTAAAACTGAATGTCATTCATTCAGTTTTGAGGATTGTTACATATGAGAATTTGCATCTTGAACAGTTAGATGTGAAAACTGCTTTCCTTTATGGAAACTGATGTGGTTAAACAGTTACCAATTAAAATACCACTTCACAATAGTATGAATCCTTGTAGGATATGGCTATTTGAACCTCATTAAGATCAGGTTATGTTACTAAGTTATCAACTTCAATTCTAATTTAATTGTAAAGATTGATTGATTGATGAAGTTTAAAACTAATTAAAACGAAGTAAAAAGTCAATGCAATTTTAATAAATTGAGATAGTCAAAGGAGAAGAAATCTAAGGAATTTGATTTCACCACTAACTTTCCAACAATGGTTAATTGCATTAAAATCAGGGGAATTAATTTATGTAAAAATGAATTGCGTGGTTACAAGTAGGGGTGTACACAATTCGTTTCCTTACAATTCTTGGTGGAACTGGAACTGTTCTCAATGATTATTTAATTTTGGAACCAGAATCAGAAATGTTGAGTTCTTTATGATTCCGGTTCCCCAATAGTTCCTTGTCAATTTTTTTTTTTAACATCGGCAAGATATACATTTATACTTGTGCACCCCTAGTTATAACAATAGATTAGAAACTATTAGTATTTATTTATTTATCTTATTTGTATAAATATATAGAACATTTGAATTTATAAGTTATTAGTATTTATCTATATATTATATATTTTACACTTTATATATAAATAGAACACTAGAATTTAGAAGGTATTAGTGTTTATTTATATATTATATTATAATATATATATATATATATATATATATATATATTCTTTTCTAACGGTTCCGGTTCCTTGACTTGGAACTGAAACCAGAATCTTAGTGAACGGTTCCTAAAATTTGAAACTAGAATCAGAGATCGTAGTGAACGGTTTGGTTTGATTCGGTTCAGCTACAATTTTAGTTCCGGTTCCACCGATTCTTTATGCAGCCCTAACTACAAGCACATAATAAAATCATAAAGAAAATTAATTCAAATTGAATTAAGTGTAATTCATCTTCAGTTAGCATGAATTATCTACCTAGATACTCTAAATTATACTAAACTACTTTGTAGAATAATCCATCTTTCCTTAGCATGAACTATCAAACCCCTAATTTGAATTATCACTAAACCCAAATTGCATGATTCCATTCTTTATCATCATAGAAAATAAAGATGGTTAAAAGATCAATTCAAACAAAAATTTATCTAAAACAAGATCAACTTTCATTGAGATTGAATTTAAATCATTAAAATCCTTAACCATAACATAACTATTGTAATTGTTCAGATCATACAATTTATACATAGATATATTAATCCCCAAATTTAATTACAATTAAACCATTGAAAAGGAAGATTAAGGTTACATCAATTCCCTAGAAAGAGATTTAGCCGCTCATGCTCTGGATTAGAGACTTGATCAATAATGAAAACACTATATTCATGCCTCTTCTTCTCTGAAAAATAGTTCTAAAATCACCCTCTTCAGATGCTATTCAAGTTGCCTCATTGTTCACCTCCATAAGGTTCTAAACCCTAATCATAACAGGAGTCATTTTTGCCTCGGGCTTGAAAGCGTTCGAGCACCTTATATGAAGTGCTCAATCCATTTTTATAGGTCTGGCCTGTTTAGAAAATGAGTTTGAACTGAGCTTTTGGCAAATAGACCCAAATATATTTGTCTTTAATTTACACTAGTTTTGGCTTGCCTCCTCAGTCCAAATAACTTTGATCCTTCATTATGAGTACACTTAATTAGCTGGTTTCACCTCTTTACTATATAAAACTCCATAATGGCCCAATTGTCCTAATTTTAAATCAATATTACAATAAGTACCTGAAAAACACAAAGCTTCAAACAAATGTTAAAACACTAAATAAGTATTACTAAATGCTTAGTATATATAAGTTTAAAACATTTTAACACCTATCAGAGACTTAGAGGATGATATTTACATGCAACAACCGGAGGGTTTCTCAGTCAAAGGGAAAGAAAAACTTGTGTGCAAGTTGATAAAGAGCTTGTATGACTTGAAACAAGTCGCGAGGTAGTGGTACAAAAAATTTGAAAGTATTATGCAGAGACATAACTACAACAAATGCAATGCTGACCATTGCTGTTACTTCAAAAGGTTTGATGAGAGTTACATCATACTGCTACTTTACATTGATGACATGTTAGTGGCAGGTTCTGATTTTGAAAAAAGGGCAAATTGAAGAAGTAGTTATCGAATGAGTTCGAGGTGAAAGATCTTGGTGCAGTGAAACAAATACTTGGGATGAGGATTTAAAGGGACAACCTGAAGGGTCTTTTATAGTTGTCTCAGGCCGACTATGTTTAACGCATCTTGAAAAGATTCAGCATAAGCAACGCTAAATTGGTTAGCATATCCTTAGCAAGTCACTTTCGCTTATTCAAGGATCAGTGTCCGAGGACAGAAGAAAGAACAACTTCATAGTTAAAGTTTCGTACGCTTCAGCCATTGGAAATTTAATGTATGCCATAGTGTGCACGAGACCAGACATTACTTATATAGTGGAAGCTGTGAGTAGGTTCATGAGTGATCCGGGAAAGCTACATTAGGAAGTGGTGAAGTAGATATTGCGATATCTATGTGGTACCATAGAAAAATGCCTCTGCTTTAGAAGAAGCGATTTGTAACTACATGGTTATGTAGATGCTGATGTTGCTGGAGAAACTGATCACAGACGGAGTACGACCGATTATATGTTCACAGTTGATATTACTATAGTTGTCCATAATAAAGGCAAAGTATATAGTAATCACAGAGGCCAGTAAAGAGATGATTTGGTTACAAGGTTTGTTGGCAGAGTTAGAATTTAAGTAGGTGAAGAATATTTTGCATAGTGAGTCAAAGTGCGATACACTTGGCGAAGAATTTTGCATTTCATTCAAGGACTAAATATATAGGACTTCGATATCACTTCATTCGCTCGCTGTTAGAAGATGAAGTGTTATTACTTGAGAAGATATTTAATACAAAGAATCCTATTGACATGTTAACCAAAGTGGCGACGTTGAAGAAACTGAAGTTTTACATAGCTTCAGTTGGTCTTCTAGCTTGAAGGCAAAAGATGAGAACACCGAAATGCATTGCGATGCATAGAGAAAGTTGATAGAGAAGATTCATTAGTCCTCCAGTCTCAAAGTGGGAGATTGTTGTGGTTGTGGAGCCTAAGGGCGATGGTTTTTGGAAGATTGACTGCTAGAAGATTTGTTTCCTATTATTATGGGACTTGTTTAGGAATTTAATTCCTAATTGAACTTTCCTTCTGAAACCTTAAGACTTGGTGACCAAGACAACTTCGTGACCAAGATATCTCTCTTTTTAAATAAGAATTTTGTGTAATCCTAAGATTATGTATCAAATTGTGAGAACAATTGTGAGCCGAAAAAATTTAATTTTGTGAAATTAGGGAGAGCAAGAGAGAAAAGAGTTTAAGTGATTGTAATCCCCCATCATATATTGCATAATAAAATTGTTCGGTGTGCTCATTGGACATAATCCATTGTTAGGGTGAACCAAGTAAATCTCTTGTGTTTTGTGTGATTGTTTTATTTTCTAATTATTTTTTCGCATATATTCCCAACATTCACCTGGTCTTCCTTATGTGCTGATTAGGTCAAAATTGTTTTATAACCGTTCTATAATTGCTTTCAATCACTGTCGAGTTTGGTAGCCTATTCGACCCTTCATGTTGTTAATCGCTTCTTTACTCTTGTTTATGCATTACTTGCTTTTGGTCACGACAAAGACAAGTGAATCTGAAAAAATCAAATTTTGATGCAAACACAAATCAATAGAGTAAATATTTAAACTTTGTTTGTTTGATTTTGTAAAATTCAAAGGCGTCACTTATTATAAGATAGAAGTAAGATATTTTTATGGATTCATATCAAAGACATGGAAAGGTTAATTCGATGACATAAGAGTAACATAGTATATGAGACATTTTTTTATGTGAAACTCTAGGCAACTGCCTTAATTATGTAGTGAGAGAGCCGACTTTAATTGGATACAGTGGTGAAGTCAAAATTTTATTTTAGAAAGGGCATCATTAACAATAATATGATAACAAATTGTAAACCAAAATAATAAATAGCAAATGATATGTCTTTTTAAAATTTTGATTTTTTAAAATTTTATGGGAACTGCTGGAACAGAAAAGACATGAATCTTTTCTGAATCTTGAAAAGTTTGTTGGGCAAACGAGTTAGAAAATGAGTGGTCTATTTTTATTTTGAAAGTTTTTATTGAGGTCTTTTGTGATTTTTTCAAAATTTCAACAATGTCCCTTTTATAATTATCAAAACTTGTGTATAAAAATACAAATAACAAAATTCTAGCAGTGGCAATTTTCCCCACTGCTAGGGGTGGCAACACGATACGACTTAAGAGGGTTTGGATTTGAGGTAAATCAACACATTTAATAAAAAGGTCGACATGAACACGACACGCAAAAATTGTGTAGGGTTTGAGTTTAAGCTGTCTAACCCGCGATACAATTACGACATGAGTTATTCATATATTCTAGTTTTATTCAAACTTATATATACATAGTTATATATATTGCAATTGTTTGTAATCTATTTGTTTGTTTATAAGACTGATGTAAGCATAAAATGCAAAGATGCGATTGTTGTGGTGTTTTCTCAGTTGTTGAATCACTTTAGTATGTTTTTGGGGCTTATATATTGATTCAAAATTTATAATATAGTTTGATTTTAGGGTCTATGTATAGATATGTACTTTATTTGTTATATGATCTTCATAGACATTTTTAGGGGGTGGAGAAACTCATATTTTTAAGTTAAATAGATTAAAAAGGTAATTAAACAAGTCGTGTCATTATAAGACATGTTTATTAAACGGCTTACACGGGTCGACATGTGTAATACATTTAATAAACGGGTTGTATTAGTGTTGAGGGTCTCTCACACTAATGTTAGTGTTTGGTGAAATAAAGAAAATGGACTTCTAATGAAAGTCCAAGTCCTAAAAAGCCCATTCAAAAGAAGCCGAAAAAACTTGCTTTAAAAGGAAGCCATAATTATTTTAATTAACAAATTTTATTGACAATTTTACCTTCTTTTATTTCATGAAACTTGCCTATTGGAAGTAATTATTAAGGATAAATTTGTCAATTTAGAATTGTGTTAATTGTGGAATGAATTTCAAAAAATGCATCCATCGAACAATTTTTTTCTTTTAAATTTATTTTATTGAAGGCATTTTCAAAGACATTTTAAATGAAAGGAATTTTAGAATCAGGAAATTCCTCCAAACAGGATCTATATACTTACGTATATTTGTTTTTTTATATACATAGTCCTTGTTTTTTTTTTCTTTATGGGAAAAGAAAAAAAAATTGTATCCATAGAATCTCCTCTTACATTACATTGATTTTCTTTAATGAAATAACATAAATGTCAGAGCACTCCCCTATTTCATAATTATCCCAAAATGCCTACTTTCATACATACTCAACCTTTTACAATTATCTCTCTAACTTCCAAATAAAAGATAAAAATCGAGTGGACTGGGTAGAAAATAAGATTCTAGTGTCACATTCTCTCTCTCTCTCTCTCTCTCTCTCTCTCACACACACACACACACACACACACACACACACACACACATATATATATATATATATATATTTAACATTGTCATGAGAAATATTTTACTGATTATATGGTATCACATATTAATTGACATACTAAAATAAATATTGTACACACAAATTTTGTGTCCGAAAATCTAGGAACGAAAATTAGTGACAAATAAACAATTTTTATTGATTCAAGAAAAAGGGTACAATCCTCTGTAAATCTTTACAAAAGAAATATGAAGATAAAGTCCTCTAATTCGATCTCCTTGGTAATCCGGCTTCAAGGGCTGCTAGAACTTGATCTTGAATTGGATTGCAACTTTGTTGAAGAACGGCACGTGGATGATGTGCTTGTTGTTCTTCTCCTTCAGGGTTTAGATGCTTTGGAGTTTTGGATTTTGAGTGAAGAGTTCTGCAGAGCTTTAGCTTTTTCTGAGAATCTTTTGGTCTCCCTCTTCCTCACTTCTAGACCTTTATTTATAGGCTCACCGGATGGATAGATTTGTAACTTTCTGTTCTTTTGATAATTATCCTATAATTATCATTTATGATAATTTTAATAATTATCCAATATAATATATATATATATATATATATATATATAATATAATTATCCATTAGACCCATTTTCAAGTGGGCTTGGACTTCTTAAATAATTTAAACTAGTCCATAACTCATTTATTTGTAGTGGGCTTGGTCTTTAAATTATCTGACTCATTGGGCCATATTTCAAAGTGGGCTAAACTGAAGATAAGCCCAAATTAATTTTGGGTTTATCGTGTAGATTTTTTAATGTCTACAAATATATTTTTATATATGTGTCGGTGTTCAATAGGTGCCTGATACCATATTATCACTGCACTAGAGCATTTAATATCATATTCCTATGCATATTTCTCTTTCCTCTTTTAATTTGGGCTTCGTTTTAGGAGAAAGAATTTGTAATTCAAACTTTGAGCAATAAAAAAGATGTTTCACATATATACATACCATGTTAACAATCATCTACTCTAAGCTTAAACTGTTAGAGGGAGTGTAACTTTAATATGTAAGTTACTTCAACCTAGATTAATTATGCTAAGTCATTTGTTTCGACAAGTACACGTACGAACCGCCGATTGCAAGCTTTTTATATTTTTAATGTCCAGAATAATAATCATTCATTAGGTTTCAACACTGTTTGGTATATTCACATTATATAATCTTAATCCTAGACCAATAAAGAAGAAGAAACATGAAAAAACAAAGATTCCGATCATGGTTAATTGTACCAGTCTATTAATCAGCATCATGTAAAATATTTCCTCAACCGATCAGTTAGATACATGATTAACGCGCATTAATCTAATTGTTAATGACTTTGTGTGGGTTGATAAGATGATCAAACATTCAATCCACAGTATATATAGTTGTTTATTGGTTAATATGCACTACATAACCTCTTTCTCTCACATCAACCATCCCTACCTAAAAGTTTTAGCGTCCAAATTACTACAACTTTGACTAATTTTCTAATTCACAAATGTGACGTAAAAGTGATTTTGTGAAACAACTATTATCCACTAATCACGTCTTTTTTATGGTTATTTTCACGTGATATTTGACATAGCTTGTTTGCAAGTAAATCTCATCTAAATGATCCCCCAATTGAATTCTAATAATTGTAACTCTAAAAAGTGAAATTCTAGGGTGATCACTACTGTTGTGGTGGGACCACAGTTACGTGAAATACTCGACTTTGTCGCTTTGTCGAGTAAAGTGTAATTCCGAAAAAAATAACACATGAATTTTTTGAAAAAAAGTTAGAATAAAAACCTTGGGATTTTATTTATTTATTTGGTTGGAGTAGGCGTACTTAGGATCTGAATGGTAACAATGTCTTTTCTTTTTCTTTTTTAGTTTTTAAAAAATAAAAAATAAAAAATAGTTATTTCTGTCAAAAACATAATCCGTTTGATAATATCATTTATTGTCAATTTTTAACATTGTTACAGTGCTCTTAAAAATAAAAACTAGAACTGAGAATTTCACTTTGAAACATTCAACTTATATCTAATTGGTGGTCAACTTTTTGTCATTACTTTTATTTTTTCTGAAATAAAAAAAACATTACCAAACACGTTTTTTTTTTTTTTGGTTATGACTTGTCATCAAACGGCCCTTA
This sequence comes from Cornus controversa, assembly GCA_026545225.1. Taxonomy (NCBI): domain Eukaryota; kingdom Viridiplantae; phylum Streptophyta; class Magnoliopsida; order Cornales; family Cornaceae; genus Cornus; species Cornus controversa. Next base: position 91,044,771 of record CM048846.1, on the reverse strand, counting down.
CTTTTAAAAGTTGTGTTTTTAGTCACTTGTGTGAAGTTTTGCACTTTTTGTAATAAATAAGCATGATCTAACTAGAGCCTCAACCAAAAACAAAAAAGCCAAAAGAGAAAAAAAAGAAATGAAAAGGATAGTCTAGCCAATGTAACACGTTTTTTTTGACCAAAATATGTCCCTTTTTTAACCCACTGGTTTATTTGGATCAAGATATATTAGGACTCGGAAGCTTTTGAAATGAAATTTGTTAGTTCACACACACCACCAAAGTGAAATTTAAAAGCTGACATTATTCAAAACATGACTTTGTCATGACTCATGACCAACACGATTTTAAATTTTCGAGTTTTTGAAGGCCTCGTGAGATCACAAGACCTCTAATTTCAATCTTTATAAGGTTATATTATGCATAGGCCAAATCACACCAAAAAAGAAGCAACAGTGTTGTAACACTTACAAGCCATTGAAATGGATTCCATCCACAACCATTTTAGTAGGCTTTGCCTACCCTTATGAAAAGATATCTCATCACATTTCCTTCATTGTTGCTATCAGTTTACCTTATTTGTCATTGGGCCTCTACTTTGTGTAGGTCCAAAAGGGTTCACTAAACCTTTGTTTGTTCCAATTGAAACCAAAATGTTGCATGGAAATGTATTTCTTCTGATGTGAAAATTTTCTCTACTTCACTGCATTTGTATGAATAAAGATTAATGCATGCCTATGAGCCTATCTACCCCCATAAATTATTGGGTACTCCAAAAGTACCGGTAATGACAATGTAGTACTTCTGACCAATGGTAAAGAACTATATCTTAAAATAATAAACATCGTGATGATTTAACTATTTATTGACGAGGACTACTACAAAGTCGGTGGCACTGAGATATCCAATATTTTCTTCTCCTTTTCATATAATAGAAAACAACAGAAAATAATACTTCAATTCATTACAAACAATTACAAAAGATCTATTTCCATTAAATAAAAAACTTGCAAATTACTAAAAAAAAGCAGCAATATGGATTTTATGGAATTTTTATTACATTTTGCATTATCAAATACCAATTAACCCAAATGAAAATGATACTATCTGACATGACAACAAGTCAAATTATTCAGACCTTTCTAGGGTTATACATTTGCACTTGGAGATTAACTTTAGGGTTCTCCATTGAAACCCTAAAATTAAAACCTTTTAAGACTATTACAATTTACATCCTTATATGACCATTCAAGTCTCAATTGCATTTACCATTCTGTTCCTATACTACCCTTTTATTTGAATGAAACAATAATAGAAACAAAAAGGGTGAAATGGGAAACATTGACCAAAAAGGATTGTCCCCTTGTCTATACATTTGAGCAAAGAAAATTGTGGGTATTTGTAAGGAAAGGGAAGAGTGGGGAACATGCTTAGGTATAGTATGAATTGTTTAGGGAAAACATGATTTGGACTTGTCAAGAAGAAGGCTTAGTTTATCCCATACCCATGTGATGGCTAACTTTTTTTTTTTTTTTTCCCTTTTTATTCCCCTATGTGATGGCTAACTGAACCCCTCCCAGTTTATGAGTTGGAAAGTGGCCAAGCTCATTTCCTCTGTGCCCCACTCCCAATTTTTCTTTTCTTCATTTGTTTAATTTATTTTGCTTAAATTATAAATTTAGGGTGGTTAGATTAGACCGTACTAAAGCTTTCTTTGATTTAATGGTAGGGTAATACCTCTGTTCACCATGAGAGATTGCAAGATCAAGTGACATGCAGATGCTTCATGAAAGATTATTTGTGTACCATATATGCTTTTTAACTTTCGACGAATCGAAGTGACAAAGGAGTGAATCTTAAATCCTACAATGACGAGAGACTTGTACATTGAGTTTGTCCTTTTATATGTCTTTTAACTTAGTAAATAAACAATACACTATCTCCATAGGGACAAAGTAAGTGTTTGATTGTGTCTTTTTTGCTAAAGTAAAAAGTAAATAATACAATCTTGATAAATTTTTGGTGTGTCTTCTTTTATGTACACACATACTTAAAATTTCTTAGACAAGTTCACTCTTCCTAGCTCTGTTGCTCTCTCTTTTCTTCTTAACTTTTTCTCAATCTTAGTTTGTTGGTTTAAAAGGAGGTTGGCAACATGTGCTTTCCTGTCATTTGAAGACACCTACAAGCCAGGCAATGAAGCAATATAAGCACAACACACACAGATGAAAAAGAAAGTGAAATAGCCTTAATGGGAACACAACCAGCTGAGCTACACTTGCCTCTATTAGAAGCAATGAGAAACACTTTATACACAATATTACTCGTTTTATACATAAAACTTTGTTGTGTTTCTTTGCTTGATTTGAATTACTTCATGTTCCAAAAAATTCAAGAAATCTGCTTTCGTGGCAGTGGGACAAAGCATTTTCAAAAATTGAGATCATGAAATCAATTATTTTTTTTTCTCAATGTTCACACTTTTTAAAACGCGTCTATACAGATTGGCTCTGATATTATTTGTCACGTCACACTCATCTTTTATAGATATTATTCGCTTTTCACACTATTTTTTTAATATTTACGATTTTCAAAAAGCAGGTAAGGAGTGTATACACACAAAAATACTTTTTTTTTTGTTTGTTTAGATTAAGTTATGTATAAAATTATAACACAATGAGTAGTTACATAAGTAATGGCAAAACATGTGTGAACTTGAAAATGCTCGGAAAGAAAATTTTAGGGAACCCATTGCCCAAAGCGGTCAGTCAACGTTGGCATCATAATACATGTATAAAATTTTCTATATGAACATAGTCAGTCAACAATCAAAATAATACACCAAGAAAAAAACAAAACAAAAAACACACGTCACAGCCAGATTAGTTTTTTTTGGATTACATTATTTTGGGCCCTCAGCCAGTATTTAATTTAGTGATTTCATGAGTCACCAGCAGAGCAATCGTGGGTGTGTATTACCAAAAAAGTTTGAAGTAATTTTGGACCCTCAAAAGTCAAGTCCTCAAGTGAATTTTACCCGAATATGAACGAGTAATCCAATTATTAAATGCGGATTTGGCCTTGGATCTGAAATCCACCTGGCCCAAATCCACACATCCAAACAAGGCCTTACTAGTTACTAAGTATGAAAAATCATATTTATGATAGTATTTTCTTTTCTTCTCTCAGTGAGTTCATGACTTCATGTATATGATAGGATAAGTTATTAATGGTTCCTTGAAATATGATCTCGGTCAATCACAAATGTGTCAATTTTATTTAATTTTTTTTATGTGTCAGCATTTGATTGGTAGCAACCAATAATTCTGAAACCATATAATAATGATCTATGTTATAAATTGCATATATTGTATAAATATATATGAAATCATGAAATTAAACGTATTTGTGCATTTCTCTGTTGAAAATTTATCAGCCTTGCTCAAACAATGACCCCATAATGATTTGACAACATTGAAATGCCTAAAGATATAGATAGGGCCAATAAGTTGTTGCTTGAAGGATTGTAGCTTTGTAAAAAAAAAAGCCATCAACTACTTTTTGAATACAGCTTTCCTTACTTTTATGGGCATGCATAAGTACATTAGCCAAATTTCAATTCTTTGCAGCCACCTATGGTGGTGTCACAACATATTACCAAAAGAAAGAGGAATTGTCACAAATAGGGTTGACCTAGGGATGGGCTAATCAATATAAACATAGCTCATCTATGTATAATGATCATGGATTAGTTCTAACCAACCATCATTGTACAGTCTGTGATGAAAAAGATTATCAGCATTGGGCTGGGCCGCTGTTCATGTTCATTTATAGGTTGCTTAAGCACTTGTTCATATATATATATATATATATATATATATATATTGACCCAGCATAGGGTGTTTGGTTAGTTACTTCATTGAATTGAATGCTGAGACATAAGCTTGGGCTTTTGTCCGCTTGGCAAACAGAAAAAGCTTGAAGTTACAAGTCATAGGTAGCTAATAAGCCCATAAATGAAGTACTGGTTAAAGGACGAGTCCAGGTTTGCTTTTGTTTGTACCTTTCTTTTGGGCTGGTTGAGCCACTTGAGTCTAATAGTCTTTTCATTGCCAAACTGTGATTACAGATTGTAAAAAGAAATAATAGAAGGACCATGTGTTCCCTTCCCCCCCATTCCAAAGTTTTTTTTGGTAATTACAAGTTACACCCCCCTCAATTTAGACAATATTCTTACTAGACCTCCTCAAGTTTCATTATTTTCAATTATACCTTCTGAATTTTGGGTTAACGTATCGATTCCCCCTCTGTTAGTGCGACATTAGCAGACAAATGAAATTTACTGACATTAGCAGTAGAAATGGTCATTTTTGCCCTTCTCACAAATTTTTACAATTAAATTCAATATAGTAATCATGGGTAAAATAGTAAAATCATAAAAAAGTTAGATATTACCTAAACTGAAGGGGTGTAAGTGATAACTACCTTTTTTTTTTTTTTTTTGAGTTCTGATAAAAATCTCATAGAACTGAAATTATTATGAAGTCATGCTATTCGATATTATGGATATTTATTGGGCCACTATACTTGAACAGGAAAAAGCCCAATTCTTTCCAAACATTTCATGGGCTGGACCAACCCAGGTTAAGGAATTTTTTTTCAGTACAATAGCCCATTGAACTGTGGTGGAGTCACCCTGGGCCTGGGCTTATCTTGGCCACACTTTACCTATACACTCCAATACTCCATTCATCACAACTTGAATAGGCTATCAAGATCGGCTAATAAAAATTGAAAACGAATATGAAAAAATTGGTCAACTAAAAGAAATTAAGCGCGATTACGTTAAATAATCTATTGCATTAATTAAAGATAATAATTTAAGAAAGAGAAATAAAAGAATTAATATGAATTGGTATTCAGCTGAAATGGGTTTGAATTGAATTTGTAGAGCCCAGCCCAACTTCAAAGGTTGACTTGGGAAAGTCCGAACTTGGTTGGGTGTGTTGGGACTTAACGACAGCTGGGACAGGAGAGTGACAGAGTCACAAAAAAAACAAGGAATCGTGGGTATATACTCTATATATCCTATTGGATGGAGAACACCTTGTATGTCTGCTTCCCCATCCAAGCTTTGGTGTATGCTTGTAGAAAAAGTGATGAGTCTTCTACACGGTAAATGGTAATTTTTCATAGAGGAATTGATGGAAGATAGAAAGGGAAACAAATTTTTATTATTTGGTAGAGAGTGGAAACAAGGAAGGAAGAGATAATATCGATAAATTATCGTTTCTACTTTACAAATTTTTATTCTTTCAAATATGAACGGAAGAGAGAAATAAAGAAAAGAGCAAGATTGTTATAAAAATTTTAAATTACAATACTAGCATTCATAATTATTAAATAAATCTAATATTAACAATCTCTACCATCCCCCCCCCCCCCCCTCTTTTTTTCCTTCTATTGAATTTTCTTATTTAACTTTCAACTCTGAAATTTTTTTTTTAAATATCATTAAATTACATGGGCTAAAAAGTTAAAAAAAACTACTACAGGTGAATTACAACCCTTGGGGATAAAAATGAGAATTAAATTATCTAGGGTAAACTTCATTGACACCCTTTGAGATTTGAGGTATTGTCACGTGTCTATAATTTTGTGTAATTTTGTCACCAACACTTCTTGAAGTTTGTATCATATATCACATACACCCCCTTCTGTCAAAAGTAGGCATTGTTAGACCACTTTTTGATGATGAAAAATCATGCTACCCTTTGACTTTTGACATAACATTTTTTAATACTAAAATTACCTATTTAACCCTGCCTAATGGACCAAAATGCCCTATTATTACATACCCACTGTTATATATATATGCCGAGCACCACTGCCACCAACCACAACCATAACTTCCACCACCACTGCCACCAACCACCATTACCACAGGCGGCAAAACCACCACCACCACTAAGCCAACTGCACCAACCACAACCACCACCACAATCCTAACCAAATTGGGTGTAGAGTGGAGTGGCGAACTAAGATAGCATCCACAGAGGAGAAGACAGGAAGAGAGGGTCGTGACTCGTGAAGAGAGATCCAACGACGATGAGTGTGACAATAGGACAACAACAACGATGACGATAAAAATGATATAAATTTATGACATCGACGCGATCTTAACAACGATTAATCACTCAATCGATAAATCTGAGGCCTTGGAGAAAGAAATTGAAGGTGAGGCTAAAGGGGATTTTCTAGCGATAAGGGTATGTCGGCGTCGATGAGTTGACCCGAGTTGGTGATCGGGACGGCTAAAAGGAGCCCGATGATGGGTCTGTTTGTGGTGGAAACAGAGAAGGAACAGAAGTGGTTTCGGCAGTGGTGGTGGTGGTGGTTGTGGTTGATGGCAGTGGTGATGGTGGTGGTGGTTGTGGTGAAGAGGAGCCCGATGATGGGTTTGTTTGTGGTGGAAATGGAGAAGGATCAGAGGTGGTTTTGGCAGTGGTTGTGGTCGGTGGCAGTGGTTGTGGTGGTGGTTGTGGTGAAGAGAAGCCCGGTGATGGGTTTGTTTATGGTGGAAACGGAGACGGAACATAGGTGGTTTCGACAGTAGTGGTAGTGGTTGGTGGCGTGCGATGGTGGTGGTTGTGATTGTGGTTGGTGGCAGTGGTGGTTGTGGTGAAAAGGAGCCCGGTGATGGGTTTATTCGTGGTGGAAACGGAGAAGAAATAGAGGTGGTTTCAGCAGTGGTGGCAGTGGTTGTGGTTGGTGGCAACAGTGGTGGTGGTGGTGGTGGTAGTTGTGGTTATGGTTGGTGGCAGTGGTGGTTGTGGTGAAGAGGAGCCCAGTGATGGGTCTATTCGTGGGGGAAATGGAGAAGAAACATAGGTGGTTTCGCCAGTGGTGGTGGCAGTTGTGGTTGGTGGCAGTTGGCTTGGTAGGGGTGGTTGGTGGCAATGGTGGTGGTGGTTATGGTTGGATGAGAGAGATGGTGATTGGTGTTTTGTGTGTGTTGGTGAATGAAGGGCATTGTAGTCATTTATGTATTTAATATTTTTATATAAAAATATATTTAAATAATCAGGAGTAGTTAGGACAATTCACTTATTAAAAAATTAAAACTTTTGACAAGAGATATTGATAACAAAATTGCATAAAGTTATAAACACATGATAATCCCTCAAACTTCAAGGATGTGAATGAAATTTACCCAAATATCTAATGTAAATTTTAGTGTAAAATCAATAAATTAGGTTGACCTTTGCTTAAATCTTGATCAAGTGTTTTGCATCCTAGATTTGCTTGGACCTACAAGGCTACAAGCCACATACACTAGTTTTTCTATTTTTCTTTTCGGTGGAATTAGCTATATAATAGAGTCGGATAGGATTAAAGATTGGATATAAATAGTTGGAAAACAAAGCAAAGCCGTCATATTTTTATCTACAATCAAACTACACCCACCTTCGACAATACAGAGCTGTTTCTGTTTTCTTTCTTGTTTCGCGACTCTTCTTGAAAAGGGTTTGTTCTCTATAGTTCCCTTTTCGGTTTGGGTTATTTTGATCTTTTAATTCGCTGCTAATTCAAGATCATCCCTCTATTATTAATTTATTTTTTTCTTGTAATTTAGTGTTGTAGTTGAGGAAATACCGGTATAAGACCTATCAAGAGGGTTTTCTGATCACAATATCGTGTATTGTTGTATCATAGAATCTTTTTACTTAGAAGTCATGGATTTAGGATTAATTGATTTCAGGTTTTAAATCAAGATGATATTCTGATCATTGTAATCATGGATGTATCTGTTGTATGACATCTTTGTACTTAGAAGTCATAAATTTGGGGTGAATTAATTTTAGGTCTTATATCAAGATGGTGTCTTGATCATTGTAATCATACATGTAGTTGTATGAAATTCTTTTTACTTCGAAGTTATAAATTAAGTATTAAGGTTGTGGATGTTGAACATTTTATGTTGCGCATATTTTTCAAATGTTTCTTGTATGTGAAAATTGAAAGCAAGATTATTATATTGTTTGAGATCTGATGTCAGGGAAATGACGAAGAGTTACTTCAAACAAGAGCATGATCTTGGTAGGCACTTTTTTATGTTCAACTGAAACTTTGTAACTCTCATCTTCTTTCGGGCTGTTTATATGTTTATTTATGGAGTCAGAGCGATTTCTTGAGTTATTGAATTTGTGATGTCATTTATGTTCAGAGAAGAGACGTGCTGAGGCTGCTCGGATTAGGGAAAAATACCCAGATAGGATTCCGGTGAGCACTGGACACTTTTTCTAAAATTCAATTTTATATCATTGAATCCTTTTGCAAAATGATCCAATACAGCATGTTGTCTTTGGATTTTAATCTTAGTTGAAACAACATAGGCTTACCTATTTTTGAGTTTGCATGTTCAATTTTGAGATGTGTTTGACATGCTTGTTAATGAGTATGGCTATTGTAACTTCACTATTAACTTTCTGAACTCTAAATTGTGAGGACATGGAAATTCAAATATAAATGGAAAGTGGGTGGGAGGAGGGGTGGAGAAATTAAAAGTGGAGTGCCAATAAGACTAGCCTTTCTTCATTGTCACCTTCATCATTGTAGTTCTCGTACTCGTCCTCGTCACCATCATCATTGTTATTTTTGATATGTTTTCAAGGTCAGGAGTGATGGTATAAGTTTTTAGCATCGAAGCAGATAAGGACTGTGGTATATGTGCTACCTGTTGAATTGTGAGGAATTATAGTTATAGTTTAGTGCCATTTTGTGCAGTGCTTGCAGGTGTACTGTGTTGACAATAGTTAAATGTGTTTGCTAAGCAATCTAGCGTCAAACATCACGTGCGCTTTGCTTTTGCCATGGTAGCGTAACTTCTTGTTTTTTTCTGCAAATGGTGAGTTTTTTTTATAAAAAATGTACTTGGAGAAAAAGCGACTATACTGATTCCATTCAACAGATGATAAGTATGCCGTTTCACCAGAAATTGGATTCCAGAATTGAAGTAGATGAAACTGTATCATTTTATATTCTGGGATTGCCTATTATAGTAGAGACGACTATTTTTATTTTGGCAACCTTTGAATGTACTATCTTTTCAACTACAATTTTGTCTTGTGGTTTGTAGAAGATGATTTCAGATGTGGCAATTGTTGTGAGAGATTCCTTTATTTTTCATAAATTTCAATCAAGAGATCACCTTTTTCATACTAATGCTGTACTCTCGTATACTTTTCTGGTTCCACTCTGATTTAATATAATTCTGCTTTTATGATTTGAAGGTGATAGTCGAGAAAGCAGAGAGAAGTGATATCCCAAACATAGATAAGAAAAAGTAAGCATTGTTCTGTATTGATGGTGGTTTTGGATTGTATCCTCCCTCTCCCCTTCTCTTTTGGTCTATCTTTTTTTGCTTATCTTTCTAGGGAAAAAATCATCTGAATTGTAGTCCGAATTAATTAGTACATGTATATTTTTGAATTTTTTGTTATGTGGAGATCTTTAATTCTCCATATTCTGAGATGGAGGATTCCATCAAGAATTGCTGTTTAATAGTGTTTTGCAATGACAGCCGCAAAAGGACGTAAAATCCAATGAGCAACTTAATTTAACCTTTTATTTTCATCAGTTTCAACCATCTACTCAATTTAAATTTCCTTCGTGTGTTTTAAGTTAGAATGAACAGATAGCGAGTCAATAAATTAACTAACTTGATTAATAAACACAATCTATATTAGTAAAATAAAAAACATATAAACATGATCATTCAGAAATTGTTATTGGTGAAGCAAATCAAACCTAATTTCAGACAAGAAAGATAAGGTTGCAAAATAATAGTAGCTAGGAAAGCTCAAAAGATTCTATGAAAATTTGAAAATGTCGATGTGAGCTGTGGTTTACTAATAGAAAGATGAGGAGATAATGGGCAAAGGTTATTTATAATGTTAGGCGAGTGAGTTTAGTACCCAAACTCATGACATGTATGCAAGTGTATGAAATGTTAGTCCCTAACATATGAAAACCACTTAGAGTCTATGTAGATGTTTCGTTCAATTTTAATGGCCCCATTCACTATTTGCATAAAATTCATTGTTGAATTAATCATGAATGGAACCATGAATAAAACCATTAGAGAAAATGAAATGTTTAAAACATTGAAAATTTCCTTCTCTAGTAAAAAATGACTCATGTATAGAAAATTGTGGTGAAAACTCTTATTTTTGTAAATGGTTCCATTCAACTTATTGTTTATAATTTGTATGCAAAATGTGAATATAGGCTATTCAAATTCAAGGGGCTTGGCCCTCAAGAAGACTAAAGGGCTAGCTCAGTGCATGAGGCTTCTGCTATTACAAGGTCTAGAAGGGTCAGATGTGCACAACCTTACCTCTGCATGCAGAGAGATTGTTTCCTGTTTTGAACCGGTGACCTTCAGGTCACAATAGAGAATTGTGTTAAGGCCTATCCTCATATGGCCCTCAATAGATCTATTTAGTCATGTTCTTCAACGTCATTTTTAATCAAATCATGCTCGAACATCATAAACCTATATATATATATATATATATTATTTGCATGCATCACTTCTTTCTTAGACTGTGCCTTTTTGGCATGTTCTAGATTCTTATACTTCTAAAATGCACATTATAGGGGCAAATTAATTGCTCTGTCTATACTTTAACTCTTAATATTATTTACTAGTTTCTTCTTTAATAGACGCCCTCTTATTTTTTCTCGAACAAACCTGAACTAACTACATGATAAGACTTGAAAATAAATAATAATAAGTTAGGCTCACTTGCTACAGTGATAGGGAACAAGTTTAAGAAGATGACCTACGCAAATTCTTTAACATCAAAATATTGCTCTGACTGTATTTGTCAATTTTATTCCATTCTGAAAGTTTATATACATTTGTTTTTTGGGAGCCAGACATTTAAAAATAATTAATTATTTAATTTCAGAAAAATGGTTTGCGGATCCCTTTTCTTTTTTTTTTTCTTTCCATTTAAATCATTCTTTTGAAGAATAACATTGCCGAAATCCATAAATCAAAGGAAATATGTCAATGTAATTTAAGCTTATGATTTTTGCCATATATTTTGACTACAGTTAAAAATTTTACTTCATTATGTGGTTAAGTGATCAATATATTATAAAAATGTAAAAGCATGATTTATGAAATTAGTTATTGACCTGATTGACATTTTCCATAATTATGATTTTTCTTCCAATTTATCCTATATAATATTTTTTTCCTTTTGGTATGAGTGAAAGGTATTCTGTAGTTAATACTTTTGATTCTTTTATCAAGTTCCTTTGTTAGGGTTAAAAAGCAAACGATAGTTGGTTTAAGTATCCAAATATTGAAATAATATTTTGATCCATGATTGGCCAAAATTTTTTATGGTTAAGGCACTGACATTTACAATAAAAATTCAAGTATGGCAACCACCGAATGTTCTTCTGTTTGCTTACCTGGAGTCTTTCATTCTCTCATTTATAGGTTTTGGTCCCTTCATGCACCTTGGATTGATGCAAAATTAATATGTTTTAATTTAGTGGTCATATGTTTCTTGTAGTGAATTTCTTTGTTTATTCAACTGAGCAAAACATTTACAGGTATCTTGTCCCTGCGGACTTGACAGTAGGACAATTTGTCTATGTTATACGCAAAAGGATTAAGTTGAGTGCAGAGAAAGCAATTTTCATATTTGTGGACAATGTCCTGCCGCCTACAGGTGATACTCGGAGTTTCTTGTTTTCCTTATGGATTGATGTTCTAATACAGTGGACTGAATGTTTTGTAACTTGGAAGTTGTGTTTCCCTTTCTGATCATTGATGAGCTCCTAAGCTGTATTATTGCTTGGTTTTTGCAGGGGCAATTATGTCTGCCATATATGATGAGAAGAAGGATGAAGATGGGTTTCTCTATGTCACTTACAGTGGAGAGAACACATTTGGGTATCAGATCCTCCTGTAGCATATGAAATTTCGGGTATCGCATTGTTTCTTCAAAAGTTCCAACCAATTACCTCAAATGTGTTTCATTGTTATTTCATAATTGTACTTATTTTATGAAGAAATTGGAAGTGATATTTTATGTATAGTGGTATACTGTGTGTATTTCTAAGAACCCATCCAGTGTCCGATTATCCGAACTGATTATCCTAATTGCGTTTTAATAATCGTTTTTAATCAGTGTCATTTTATGTTGTTGCTTAGATTCTAGCTATGAACTAAAGTGTTTCTAGTTCCGGTTGATGCTCTCAACATGTCTCTGTTTGAATCCATAGGTCTTGATGGCCTCTGATATATCAGTTTAGCCCGTCTAAGCGTTAACAATATATCTAGACATCATGACAAATCCTGGCCTGATCTGGAGTACTTGAATCTCTCAAAACTAGATTGGTGCTTTTCATTCATGAAAGTACTACACCCCGAAATGCAATTGGAAAACCATGCCAGTTTAATTTGGTAGTTTGGTTAATATGTAGGTCCATTGTTATTCAGATTTCAGTAGCTCATGCATTGAATGTTTATATAATTATTTCATAAAGTTCTCTTTTTTGGCATATATTGTTTTATTTCATTTTACAAGTCTAATAATGTGCCAGGAAAAAACAGTGTTAAGGTGCCATAAAAAGGGGAGGGGGGAAAAACAACTTGTTGACTATCATGATACCTTATTCTTTTTTTTTTCCTTTAGAAAAGAGAAAAAAAAATATTTTACCTTCCCAAAAAAAAAAAAAAAAAACTTTGGTTTTTATGACAGAAAATTCTATAGCCGGAGGATTGGTTTGTAAATGCAGGACACCAGTGTTGGGGTCGAGGCTGAGACAATGTGGCGCGTTTCTTCATGTCGGTGTATAAATTGCATTACAATTTGCAAGCGGTCACTATTTACGGCATCCTATGGAAAAAATGACCGTTTGAACGGATGGATGGATTTGAATTGAAAGTAATTTAGGATTTAAATTACAAATACACGTATATGTGTGTGTGTATATGTATATGTATTTATTTGAAGAAATAAGTGACAGAGGGGATCTCGATTTTGCCTTAGAAATCCAAACCAGTAAATGATAGATCCTCTATCTAACCGTGGATTGGCCTTCTATAAGTTCATGCGACTGTTGAAGAGTGGTAAACATCTTCTCTTTAAGGTTGTCTTATAACTCTACAGCTATGGAAACTATTGCTAAGTAGGAATGAAAGCTACAGTTGGAGCTAAAATGGCAAAGAAACTACTTTTGTTTGGTGGATAACCTCTCATTTAGGAATTCCGGGTTAAAAGTAACATGCTACCATGGTGATTGAAATAAGGGAAGACACATGTATGCATGTTACGAATTGCTATGATAATAAGTTGTTATGAACTCGGTAATTGAAATAAAGGAAGACACAAGTTCAGTAATTAAAATAAAGAAAGACATATATATACATGTTACGAGTTGTTATAAGCCCAGTAATTAAAATAAAGAAAGACATGTTACGAGTTGCTCTGTGCCGGCGAAATTATCTAATAATTTCTCCCAATCTAGACTAAGTTGACTTTTGCTGCTTCAGGTCTTCGCAAGTGCCCCTTCTACTATGTAGGAGCTGAAAAAATGCAATGGAAACACATGACTGTGTCAGAGATGGTCGACCATTTGAATGAGATCCATAACTGTGTTAGATCAGTATTTGGACTGTTATGGCATGTTTTCGTAGTTTTCATCCTCACCGCTGTTTTTGTACACTGTTAACAGTGAGAATCACCCCATTAACGTTTACACATAAGATTATGCTTATTCTGCTTCTAATTTGTATACATGTCAATAATTGTTAGTCATTTCAACGTCAATTCTAATTTCACGCCTATCTGGATTAGTGGTAGGACAAAGACTAAGAATGGGACAGAGCGGCCAAGAGATTAGCCCAGTCCGAAGTACTAAACCATCGGCTCGACCAAGAATCAAAAGAACCCGTTGAAGCTCAAGACATGTCATAATACATGGATCGGGTTGTTCAAAAATTTCAATAACTTGTTTAATTAATAAAAAAATTGTCTCCATGCATTGAATATTGAAACTATATAGCATAATATAATTTTATGAAAAATAATTATAACCTATAATTGAACAATGACAATTATTGCATGTTTCAAAATTGATATCATTTTCCAATACGGTTACACAATAGAGCTACTGTATTTTATATAAATACCCTTCAAAATATAAAAATTATGAGATCTTATTATACTTTTTGTGTTTCTTGGATTGCTCAGGTTGGGGAATTCTTTCCAAAATCATGCCCAAATTCAATTTACACACTGATATTTAAATCAATTCCAATCTCATGATCTCAAATAAATTGTTGTCATCAATTTTTTTTGGCAAGAATCGAGATGCTCAGGTAGACCTAACCCAGGTCCCACATCTAACGTAGAATGTCTGATTTTATCGATCCTAATTAGACAAAACAAATCAAATTGGTCTAGTACAAGATTCCTTTGTCACACTACATTGACCTTAGGCATAAATATTATCATAGAAAATGTCTTCTTTGTTCTCTCTTTTTTTTTTTTTTCTCAAGAAATTCACAGTTAGATTGTCTGAATGGAGACTTGAATTCTAGACCTTCTATTTTGGAAAGCGAGAAAGAACAACTAGCTTTGTCATTACTTAGAATTGATTTTATAAATAATAAAAGGAAAATGATGTGAAAACCGAACCAAACAATTGAAATAGTAGCTGAAGTCTCTTAATGCCCTTAGATAGTGCATGTGAACATCATGCATGGGACCCACTTGTGTAGTCTAAAGGACAATGCGAAACTTTCAACCGCTCATTCGGTTGTTGTTTGGTTCAGTTTTACTATCATTACGCATAATAAAACAAGTTAGTACTTGGTCTAAATAGTTATTAAGATTCTCAAAGGAAAAATTATTAGGTACCCCCGGAAACATTGGTCTTGGTCAATGAGAGCTTGACACACAAGCAAATGTTATGCAAAGAGCTTACTAATTTCTCTTCCCAAAGAGCTTAATGTCAACTTTACTTTGTCCAAGCTAATTGTAAAATCACTGCAAACCAAAGCACTTCTCACAACTTAAGGGAGCTTCTTGTTAGGAATAACTAGTACCAGTATGTAATTGAACTCAAGCTACTTGTCAACTTGGAGTCTATGTCTCTGAATTAGGTTGGAACCAAGTTTGTCCCTCGGTGCTCCAAACTGATATGACCTCTATGAAAAACTATGGAACAATGGAAACAGAGGACTCCATGATGGAGGTATGATCATCCTTCTTGGGCAGCCAAGCCAACATGGTGTCTATTGTCTTACTTGGCTATGTACTTCACATGTCAATGGCACATGGACTACATGCCAAGTGGCGTGCCACGGTGGGCCTTATCGGAACCTTTCATGTCCCATGGAGGAGGTGCACATGGCGGTTTGGCCATGGACCATTGTCTCCCTTCACAATCTTTCACTATCTTCAGACCCTACCTCCCCACTCCTCTGTAGGCCCTTGATGTTTCATGTAGCACATTACACTCTTTTTTTCATCAATTTTCAATTCTAAACGCAAACTCCACATGATTAATTCACAAATGCTAAATTTACAATTGAACAAAGTTTCATTGTCATTTGAAATAACTTATCACCTAAGATTTTGGACTGTCTACGAATTCAATACTGATGGGATTTAGTGATTTATGAGTCAAGAAAAAGTTTATTTTGGTGGGTCATATAAATTAAATTCAGTTCTTAAATCTTAATCAATCTCTACTTTTCAAATGCTTGCGATAAAATTTCATAAGACAAATGAAATTCAGATGATCTTAATTAGCAGGAAAAATTCAGCTAATTAAGAGAGAACTTCAGGCTAAACATGAGTGCACCAGTATGGCATTTTGGGGTCTAAAATATGAATAATGAGCATCCCTCAGAGCAACTTTATGTGTATTGATATATGTATGAATTCCATGGGATATACATGCAGTGTTATGTAATAACAGTGATTTATGTCCTTTCTGCTTAAACTTGTGTATTCATACACAATCAATTCTATTATACCACTAATTCTCTAAAGCTAATGTTTCAAGCAGCATGATAGAGGATTTAACATTCCTCTATAGAGTACCTGAGTTCACAAATAAATCAATATATATATATATATATATATATATATATATATATCAGAGCAAGACCAGCTTCTGTAACAATCGACTAAGAGAGAATCCAGGCTATTATTACTGCAGTGAGTTGCTTTATATTGGAATCACTTGGTTTTGTTCTCCTAATTAAACTGCAGGTTCTGATATAGTTCTTGCACATGAAAACTAATGTTCGATCATTGAAAATAATCTCTAATAATCACTCAGATGTGTCTGCAAGTTCTAGCATTTCTACAAAGCGCTCTCTCTTATTTTCCATCCAAATTAACCACATAACACGAACACATTATGTCTTTAGTAACACTGCATACGATTTATTAACAATTTCAAGTTATTTTAAGGGTGGTGACTTTAGTACATGACACTTTCTATATGCTTTCATGCAATGCTGAATGTATCGTACAAAGTCTCTTGATTTATATAATTATTTATAATAAAATTATTATTTTTGTTCAATGATTGATTAGAATTCCAAAACAAAACTATCTGAGAGAAAAAAATTCCTAAACCAACTGTATTCTTGTCATAAAATACCTCACGTCTTCTACATCCATAGAGACAAAACAGTTATTCAGTCATGTTTTAATTAAAATTATGGATATTTGACACATTTTAATCTCATGTATTGAGAGGAAAACATAATTAAATCAATATACAGTCCCTCAAACTAGTTTCAAGGTGAAGGATATCCAATTTGTACCATTCATTTTTTATATAGAAATAGATTCGGTAAGATTATATCATGTGAAGAAAACAAATAAGTTACAAGCCATGTAGTAGTAAAATATAACATATGACACAAGGAATGGAGTTGGAATGGGGTTCTGAATCAGCACATGGGCAGGTCCTAGATCATCTATATGTTGTTCAACACAGTACAGTTCTCAAATCAATCTTAACTACTAATGTTACACTTTGGAAGAAATTGAAAAAAAAAATCTCTATAATTATATTTCAATGATCTCTATCTCTCTGTGCTTTATATCTATTTCCATGCATATGTTCACCACGTAGCTCTATAAAACATTTTTCTCTCTCCACGGATGCCCTTGGATTGATTAGAAAGTGAGAGGAGGGGACAAGGGAGGCCCTCAATATCTTCAATTTCATATTCAAGGTTCATCACCCAAACACCTGCATGTTCTCTTAAAGACTTCTTTCATCTCCTACAAAACCTGCATTTAATGCTCGTTTCCCTTCTAGCAGTACAAATACTAGCAAACCTAACACTGAATTCACTCACAAACTTCTTCGTATTCACTTACTTCCAACCTAATAGCCATAGTTACAGAATCTCATCTCTTGCTAGTCATGTCTTCTCTAGCTGTTATTGTACTTCTATGTCTTTCTGTGCATGCATGCGATGCCCGGCCTCTAGGCGTTACCAATAAGGAGACCAGCAGAAAAGTTCACCTTCTCAGCAAGGTTGGTATATATATATGGGGATTAAATATATTAGTAGGTTATTGTTTTACACACAGTGCTTGAGAAATATCTTGAGAGTTATGGTCTGATTTTTAGGGTTTGATGCAGGGTGTGGAGAAGCCAAAATCTTCCAAGACTACAACTCCATCAAGGCTTCGTTCTTCCATCTCTGTGGAGGAGAATTTTATTGTTGAAAATGATGGAAAAAAACCTTATGAGAGTTGGGGTGGTGCAAAAACTAGGAAGGATTTGAAGGCTCTTTGGGAAAAGGACACCAGGAGAACAACTTCAACTTCAGGTTCTCTCTCTTCGTCTCCGTGCGCACTATACCTCTAGAAGATACTTGCCTCTTTACGCATAAGGAGGAACCTCCTCCTCACAACATAACTGACGTGTTATGATATTATTGAACCATATAATTAGATTTGGTATAAATATGACCACCTAAAAATAAGTTTATATTCTTTTTCTTTTTGATTTATTTTTGAATATTACAAAAGAACACGTAGTTCAATGATATCATGACAAATTAACGATAAGGATGAAGTTTCTCCCGACAAGTATTGCTAATTTATTTATATTATGATATGTGATTTTATTAACGTACCATGCAATAACAATAATAATCTACAAATATATACATGGTCTTCAGTTGAGTTGAAGGTTTTCTTCAAACACACACATTATCACTCATTTAATATAGAACAATAAAGATAACTGCATCACCATTTTTACTCCACTGAGGGTGTATCTTTATATCGTCTTATACAAACTCCACCCTTCAAAATTTTGAAAGTCTCTAATATATGCATGTATACATATATAAGATATAGCTTACATGGTAACTGTAACAACCTAGCTTGAGCATAATTTTATATACCAAGTTGTTGCCTATCATGTTTTGCCTCCTTGCACTCTCTCCTCTTTGTTGTGTATCATATGAATATATAAGACATATAAATATATACTACATTTTTGCCTCTGCACTTCTCAACAAAAAAATTTCCTTACCACATAGGATGGAGTTGAATATAAGATATTTAAGACACTTCCGTGCTATTTTATATTATCCTTTTGAGGTAAATATATATATATTATTACTGATGGTGACAGAACGTGCAGGAAACGAGGTTTTGGCATCATCTAGGCCAGAGGGTGTGCAAGAGGCTACCAAAATAGAGGTAAAGAATTTTACTTCATTTTTTTTGTGTACCTTCAGATTGGTGTGTGGTTGTTGTAGAGTTAATGGTGGTGACCAAGACTCATGGCCCATCTCCTTCACCATGTCCTCGGTGAGGATGGCAATGGCAGGTGGTCTACAAGTGCCTCCATGCATGCTGCATGTCTTCCAACACTAATAGTGCATCTCAACAACTCAATAAAGCTTTTCTTTTAACTATTTGGAGTCGATAACATATTGGCCTATTTGGTTGGGTTTTCTTAGAACAATTTTCTGTTTAAAAACCGTCCAAAAATATGTTTGGCTCTGAAAACTCAGTTACAACCCTTTGTTTTTTATATCTGAAAATATTTTTCTGTTTTTCAGAGTTCTTGAAAACTGCTTTTAGAAAATTGAACCAACCAGGCCCCTAGTTCAGATATAGCTCGCCATCAAACAAGTTTTTTAACTTTGATTAGTCTGTGCATGCTTTTTATCAAAGATATGACACTAATAGTGCATCTGAACAACTCAATAAAGTCTTTTTTCAACTAGTTGGGATCAACAAGCAAAAATAGAGTAACAGATATAGCCTGCCATTGCTCTTCGGGGCGACTGACAAATCAGACAAGCTTTTAAACTTTGATTAGACTGTAAATTTGTAATTATCTTTATTTTGTACAAGAATTTACATGGGAATGGATGTGAAGAATGACAAAGGATGTCTCACTGTGCAGGGATGGAAGAGGCAAGCACGGTCGATGCTGGTATCTGCACCACCCAATACTGAGGAAGCCATAGATTTCAAGGAGGACGAAGTTGCGGAAGACATAGTAGTTATGGACTACGCACAACCCCATCGGAAACCACCAATTCACAACAAGGAACCCTAGACAGCCGAGCTTAATTTCTCTTGATGAACTCGTGCATTTCCTTCTTTTTGTTTTTCTAATTTCTGTGTTCAAAGGGGTAAAAAATTTCATAATTAGGAAAAATGTTATAGTTAAAGCTGGTTTCTGCATTGTGGAAGACAAAGAAGTCCCCCTTTAGAAAAGAGGAACTCCTTTTAATCGAATTTACTGTTAAAATAATGTTTAATACAATGGAAGAGTTACAGCTAGTCATATAAATGGGTAAATTGGTGAATTCATGGTTGATGATCTTTTGTTTTGTTTGTTTGTGTTCTAAATGAGACATTGAATAAAAGATGAAACATACGACCTGGATGTGAGGCCGTAGTCATAAATGTGTTGGTTGATTCTTCTTAAATGAGGGAGGCAGTTTATATGTTAGTTTCTGCACTTTCAGTTGATTGTTCCATCTGTCATGACTTTCACATGTGGATTGTAAGAAAGGACTTTTACCTGTTGAGCATTGAATTTTTTTACCTGCTGAGCAATAAAATCCCTTATGGCATATACCCATATATATACATACATACATATATATATATATATATATATATACGTACAGTTGATATTGGAGATTAACCAGAAATGATAGGAGAAACATTATAATGTTAAATTTAGGATAAAGAGGACCAAATATTACTCAAAGTTCCACCTCAAAGTTACAGAATCAGTTCACAGCTAGATTTTCCTAGATTTTCAAGTGAAGATTTCTTTAATTTTCCAATGTTAGATTTCCAGTCTAAGATTGCAATCTATGAATCTAGTTGGTAAATTATGCTCGGTTACAATTTTTTAGGTCTTCAGATTCACTATTTTCAGCCAAATTAGAGTGACATAGCCTCTCAATTAATGGAGTGGCTAGAATTTATGGGGACTTGTACATCTTCTGCTCACCCAAGCCATTGTAGCATAGTGGCATAATATTTACATAAAAAAGGGGTTCAGATCTAAAAAGGGGAGGATTATTGTTCGACCAAATTCTTTCCTGGAGTTCAACAAACTAGAATGTTTTCAAGGCTGGTGATTTGATCGTCACATAAAACAGAACTTGATCAGATAGACACAGACTGTTTTAATCCTGTTATGGATAATTGATGAACAAACTCAAGACTTCAACTTATCACAGAGTCTTTCTTCAAGACAAGGTAATAAAAATGGATAACAAGGGCACATGATGCTCGTGTTTTCTGGCTATGGTCCGAGAAAATGCCTTAATGCACACAAACCGTGTAGGACTTGCCTTAAACTGTAAGGTGTACATCTAGACAGGAGACATAGGCTATAAAGAGCATTGAGGTAGGTCCTTGCCACCATACAGTGTTATGTCATTTTTTTTTCATCTCTCTTCTTCTACCAATCCTCGAACTCCCGACCTAAGAATTGACCACACAAGCCAACTCCCAAGCCAAAGAGGACAGAAGAGGACCGGTTACATTGTTATGTCATTGATCTTGAGCACATTTGTTTTCAACTAAAAATGGCTATAGCTAAAGGTTAAACAATCTAAACTGCTCCTAGTTACTTCGTATAACCTAAACAACTAACCCACCTGATCTACTGCTTTAATTGACAAACAATGTAGCCTATGTGATATCATACTGTACTTTGCAGGCCCTTGTTAAAAATTGGAATTTTCCATAAAAATCGATGAACTATTGAACTATAACTGTAGTATTTTCCAGCAACATCATTGGCTACATTGAAAAAGAAAAGGGATTTTAAACTACAAATCACTCAATTCATTTTGGGATTAAAGAAGAACATGTAATGCAAACTCGTGTTCCAAAGATTACTAACATTCCAAACCTGTATTGCAAGCAGGAGCAGAAATCAAGATAATGACATTTACGCATTATTGGGTTGATGAATCGCCGTGCAATAATAATTTCCAACAGGCAGCCTTGTCAGGTTTTGTCCTCCATAATTGATCCAATAACAATTCATTTGGGGTAATCAAGAACCACTACAGTTGAAAAAGAAAGGCCTTACAAAGTCAATGAATTCAGATGTCCAGATCCCAGCTTCGAATCAATTTCTCTGCCTCCCTATCAGAAGAACTCGGGATTAAGCTTCACACCACCTTCATCCAAAATCACCTGTTATCAATCCACAATACATCTACTAAATGATTCTCAGGTAAAATGGTCAAAATAATCATCTCTATGATAAACACATGCACGTACCTATCATCCAAAATCACCTGTTAGCCTGAGCCCACTATCATTTTAAGATATAGGACAACCCAAATGATCATAACCGGTACTGTATATTTAGAGAATCATGAACCCAAATAATTGATGAACTGCACAACTATATTAGACCCCAGAACTCAGAAAAATTCTCCAAGTTTCAGTTCAAGGGCTAGAATTTTGATAGGTATAATATTTGGACAATGGCCTCTGAATAGCTGGCGTAACAGTTGGCAGATTACAAATCATGAATAGCAGAGAAACTACACACATCAAATGCTTTGAGTACTCCATTTTCTCTATCAAAAAATAAGTAACCCCTGTACATGTATCCTATATAACCAGCAACCAGCAGTAAGCTAGAGACAGATAAGTATCTGACCCCGGCAATCAAACCTCAGGGGCCTATTTGTTCAAACCATCTCAAGCAGAAGAACACAATGAAGTGGTAATGTCTTGAAACACAAGTCATGTGCATATGTTTCCAAAACCATGAAGCATGTCAGGAATATAGTTCAAAAGAGCAAATGATCTTACTGACTTCAGACAAATGTTTCACCCTATTTACTTTCTTCGTCTGTCATAACAAATCAGTTGATTTTGGTGTTGGTTAATATAGATGTACGAGCACAACAGAGACAAAGATCCAAGAACCGATACAATGCAGCCAAAATACATGCCACAAAAGGAGGTGTAAAAGGACATGAAATTATTCCAAGGGCTAAGCAAAATGACATATTTTCATCTCCCATTATGTCAAAACACTTCCCAATGAACAGAGTAGTTAGTTACTGGAAGGTCCAGAATGTTATTCTTCAATCCAACACATGTCATCTCATTGTGTTTATAATCTGTCAACTTCAAAGATGTCTCCTGCTCAGGGCTGTTCACTTTCACTTGGTTGCCTGGTATCTTAAAACCTCTTTGCTTGAGGAGGGCAGGTGCGAGGATGCATCAGAATCAGAGAGTGTTTCGCAATAGAATCATGTTCTTCCATCTTACTATCAAAGAAAGACAGAATAAACACCATGAACCAAATTCAGAACTTGTCTCCATATGGCAGGAAGTCATCAGATTCTTTCAGACAATACTTTCATCTCAAGTCAGGAGCAAGCCTCACTGTGTAAACAAAACTAAGGATGATACAACAGCAAGTATTGCAGCAAATTTAGAAATGGTTTTAGCACCAACAGTTGATTTGAACTTACATCTAACCTTCTTTTTTAAGGTTACTTAATTCCAACTAAATGTCCACTTAATTGTTCAGTTAATGCTATTTTTTACTTCTACAAGGTTCAGAAATGCATAGAGTTAATGTTGTACTATTTGCTGGCGTGAAACATAATGTATATGTAAACAATGTAACAATTAGTAGGTACAATAAATAAAGGAATACACACATGAATTTCCAGTTTAAATATTGAAAAATCACCATAACAAATGTTGGAAACAAGCTGAAGCCTTTGATATGACATTATAACTTACCATTCATTTGCTAATTCATTGTTTATTTATATCATTCATTGCATGTTCATTTACCCGTGTACGATATTTATTGTGCACATGGCAACTATATTTGGTTTTCAACTCTAATATACTAAAAGCATTTGTGTAACATGCATGCTTAGCACAATCATTGGTGTTAAGTTGTCCAACACACCTCGTGCTCCTAACAAAGATTACATGTTCTCTTGCAAGATATATGTGTATGTTTTCATCCTTAACAAATTTTCAACAGTTAAATTCATGCATGACACCTTGTTCATGGAATTCCAATCCCAGGCCACACAATGTTGCATGTCATGGTTGTGGACTAAAATGTCCATCATATTGGGCTAAACTTCGACATAAGTCATAGTTGGGAAAAGAAAGTAATATTAGGAGCAACTATGACAATAGTTGGAAACCAATTGTAAACAAGAGTTAACTTTCACTTGGTTTAAGGCCATTAAGGTGAAATTATCATGCAGGTTCACGCAATCAGAACTCCTACCCATTTGAAAGCTAGCTAATTGCTCTATATGGCATTCCTTTCTAAAGTCCACCAAATATACCTGCTGTAACATCTAATATAAGAATGAAATTTTATCTGGCTCTGCATTTTTTGTGATCTACAGTGTAAACAAGAGAGATGTGTGAATGACATGGAGAGATAGCTTCCAATCCAGATCTGCTGGCAGATGTGACTATTAAGAGCCCATCTCTCATGTCGGCAAAATCAGATTTGGGCCCAAACACCTGCTCAGAATGAATAGTTTGGTCAGGTAATTTGTTAAACAGGTTGGTTTCAAATAAAACAATCCAGACAAGTTACAATGGTCTAGGTTACACAGCTGAATATTCCAACTTGCAAACGATAAGTTTTCAAGCAGATATTAAATAAATTTGTCAACCAATCCAGAGCATGCATTCCAGGCACTTGAGGAATTCAAACTTTCATCTTGATTGAAATCCTGGCGATTATACCAAACCGTTCTTCCAGCGAAGTGGTCTAATTGTCAACTAGAAAATATTATCAATCAGTTGTACTTTCCAGATGTGTGATTACTTCAAGATTAAAACATAAATTGGTTGACAGACTAGAGCCTCATAGAATTGGGACGACAGATTTTGCATTTAGACTTGGCTATTTTGGACTGATCCAAACAACCTCAAACCAGCCGCAGATGAACATAAATATGTTAAGTATGAATTTTCCAACAACTAATCCTAATGCTCAAATGATTCATATTCTCCTATTTTCAGAAAACTATGGAAAAAAAAAACATAAATCGAGGGCTATGCAGATCCTCGGACATATATGAAATGGAATAAAGATGGACCAGCTACTTATGGATATAATCACAATTAACATTACTAGGATCGGGCTACTGACCACGGGGCTGGAAGTGAATTATGAGTTGGACACGGGCAGAGCCAAAAATAAATTGCGCGGGGGGGGAGGGGGGGGTTGAATTGTACTATGTAATTAAATTTTGAATTTTTTTTAAATCAATTGTAATATAATTTGGAAATTTTCAAAAATGAAACCTAAATAAATAGAAAAAAATTTGATATGAGAAAGAAAAATATAGAGGAGAGAAACGATAAGTAATATGTAAAAAGAGAAGAGGTAAAGAAAAAGAATTATTAGAGAATCAATTTTCCTTCAGCAGTTGTTTCAATTTTTCAAAAAACTAATTTTTGGAAAAACGTTTTGAGAACTAAATAACTAAATAAGTGAGTGAAGTGACCCATTGTAGGATGGGAAAACTGCATCAGCTAAATAACTAAATAAGAAAAGAATCATGCTATCGAAGAACAAAGTAGAAAAAACATATCTAGCAACCACACTTAAATTCATCTTTTCTGTATTTTGAAATCAAACGTTATTGTCACATTAGAGTCTTGAGTTGAACTCTGAAAATGCTTAGGTTCGAATCAAATAAGTGCCAAAATCAATATATATTTGTGAAGAGCACTGAACTAAAATTTTGTACAATAGGATTGTTCTTTGGACTGTACTTCCGGAACCTTTTATCAAAATGGTCAGTTCAGTCCAGATATTTAAAAAAATTGTAACGATATTAACAAAACTTCTACTTTGAAACTCTAGCGAGTTCTTTGAACATTTATTAGGCAGTCAACTGCAATTGAATTACTTTTTTGGTATCACGCCTTTGTTTAGGGCATACAGAAAGTTCTCTCAGTTTCAGCATTAAATCAGAAGTATACTGCAATAAACAGAATGTCCAAGACTAAGATATTTCAAGTGGCAGGTTAGATTCAGATTGTTTATGGATGAAAAAGTATAAGGCACCTGAATGACAATAGCATAGCACTTTGATTTGCTGCCATCACAATCAGTTACATTAAACGGGGCTTGAGTACTGACCTGTGTGGAACAGGAAGAAACAAGGTTCAGGAATCAGAAAAGTAAGAGTAATTCTTAACTAATGTTTCATGAATTTGCATGTGATGCAAGAGGAATGAGGCAAAACATAGATGCACCAGAACCCAAAGAAGTATGTAAGAATGGAGAAACACATTATTATTGTCTAATTTGTCTCAATCATCATCAAATTAAAACAATATATCCATGTCACAGTTTGTCTGCATATCTGAGTGAGTGAGAGAATAATAATAATACTGTGTCCAATTCAGACAGACACTATTGTCCTTGTTTTTCTTTATGATTACTAGACCACAGCTAAACCAGACATACTCAAAAATAGTGTGAGTTAAAACTGAGCAACCAAACGACAGTGGAAAAGTTATAGATGAAGAACTTTCAAAACTCAAAGTGCTAACAAACAAAACAACCACAAGAACAAAACATAGCTCAATAAATTTATCTTTAATAGTAAATTACTTTATCACAAATATATGCTAGCATCACTTCAGTAAACCAGCAAAAAGTGTCATGTATTTAATTCTTCAAACCCACATTGAATTCTTGAGATACCATAATACATCTAGCCCCAAAAAAATTGTTCCCATAAGTCACAACCCAAAAAAAATTTCAGTTTTGTTCCAATGTATACTTGGTTTAATTATGTAAATTTATCGTGATTTTAGCTCAAATTTCCATGACATCGTCTAAAAGCTATCGATTTTCAACCCTTTTCCCAATTTTAATTTCAACTAGCAATCAGGAAACTCCAGTTAACACGATGAAATCAGATGATGGAATATCAAATTCAAAATTTCTAGGGCAAATGCTAAAACCAGATTAATAAATAATCCTTTTACATCACTCATTTATATATATATATATATATATATATAAATATATATATATATGTTTGAATGTGTGTGTTTCTATGTCTGAATAAAATGCTTTTACGGAGATGATCGACGCACCTAAGTATGCATGATACGCCAAGCTTTTCCTCTTTCTCGTGGTATATAGATTATAGGAATATAGAACGAGCAGTGATCCGCTGTGTGTGTCGTTACGATGCTTTTGTGTAAGACCGAAGATCTGGAATGCTAAAACGACAGAAAAAGAAATGAATAGAAAAGAGCAGTATTATATTACTATGTAGTAAGATTATATTGGAGGGCTGTCCACGTCGGATTCGGATGGAAATGATTTAAACTATTTATTGACTTAAGTTTTTAAATCAACGAATAAACGTTCAATCCGTTATATTTATATCAGAGTCAAATTCAGTTTTTAATTTGGTGTCACGTCAAACATTCATCTAAGTGGAGTTTGAATTTGACGGTAAGTCGAGTGGTTCGTTTGAATTTGAAAGTAAATTGGGTGATCCGATCACAATGAAAACTTACGACTTTGAGTGTGAGATAATATTCAGGGACATTTCTTGCATCAATTTTTTTTTTAATCTCTTTACCTCCAACTCTTTCTATTCAAATGTATTTTGTTACTTAAGAAAATGATTGTTGTATAGAGAAACAAACAGCCAAAATCTCCAAGCGGAAGACTTGATAACGGTTCGATGCATCAGTGAGAGTTGATGGTTTGGGTGAATAATTCCTTTGTTGAAAGGTTACTAATGTTTGCTAGTTTCTTTTGCGATATTTTAATTTTTTATCCAGTGGAAATAGAACTTTTAACTAGTCAAAATTATATGGTTGGGAGAATCGTTCATTTCAATAATTATAAATGACACATTCCCTCTTAATCTCTCTCTCACTGAACTTAGCAATTTTTTCATAAATTTTTCTTCACGCGACCCACATCTCTCTCTCCCACTCCCTCAGTCCCTCGCATCTCTCTCTCTCTCTCTCAAATTTTCTCTCCACACGGCCATGATCTCTCTCTATCACTCACGCGTGTCTTGTTCTCTAAAGATGTGGTTAAACTCATTTTTATTTCTTCTTTCTTAATTTCATCTCAATCTCTTTAAACTTGGCCCTTTTTTTTCTGAAATTCTTCTCCACATAACCCACATCTCTTCCTCACTCCCTCATCTCTCTCTCTCTCTCTCCAATTTTCTTTCTGCACGGCCACGATCTCTCTTTGTCACTCACACATGTCTCTCTCTAAAGATCGTTGTGGTTAAACTCATTTCTATTTTTTGTTCTATCTTTCTTATCACATCTCTATCTTAATTTCAAAATCTCTTAACTTCGCTTTTTTTATTTTTTGAAACCCTTCTCCACACGACCCACATCTCTCCCACTCCCTCATGTCTCTCTCTCTCTCTCAAATTCTCTCTCCGCGCGACCACGATCTCTCTCTGTCGCTCACATGTGTCTCTCTATCTAAAGATTATTGTGGTTAAACCTATTTCTATTTCTTTTATTTTCTTTCTTTCCGCACCTTCTGAAATATGTCACCAAAATAATGTTCTCCTTTCTGCTCCCTTTGGTAGGAGGAATGAATAAGTGGATGGAAAGGAGATGAAAATGAACGAGGTGTTCCTCATTTTTTGTTTAGTGGAATGAGATTGAATAATAGAAATGATGGATAAGGTGGTACCTTCTTTTTTTTGGGCAAATTATATTTACCTCCTTTTTAAATTGGCTTTATAACATTTACTTCTCCTGTGTTTTGGCATATAACACTTACTCTCCCTAATTTATACATTGGTAACAAATACCTCCTTCTGCCAATCAAACTAACAGTTATTGCTGATGTTATCAAAATTTAATTTTAAAAGGACAATTATACCTTTAAAAGTTGCGACTAAAGTTGGTGAGTCTCGACTACAATGACAGCTCCAACATTGGGATAGTAGTGGCTAGTGGTTTGGCCATAACTTAGTCTTTTCAACAGTGGTTTCAATGGTGAGTGTTGATGCGCGTAGGTGGTGAAGCATGGTGGAGACGGAGGTGGGTGGTGGCTCGACTAGAGGTGATGTTGCTACAGTTGAAGGTCTGAAGTGAGTCTGTTCACAGTGGTGGCTTATGGCGGGGGAAGTGGGTTTATATGACTATTTGGGTGTTGCTTGAATAATGGTGGTGGAGTTGGTCGTTTGGTGGGTCTGATCGGCATTGGGTTTGTTTGGCCAAGGTGATGACGATAGTGGAAATATGAGTCTTTTAGGTGCGACAGTGGAGGTGGTGGATCCCGGCTTCAATGGTAGCTCCAACATTAGGATGGTAGTGGCTAGTGGTTTGGTAGGAGCTAGGTCTTCTCGGCAGTGGTTTCAATGGTAAGTGTTGATAGCGCAAGTGGTGAAGCTTGGTGGAGACAGAGGTGGGTGGTGGCTCGGCTGGAGGTGATGTTGTTACGGTTGAAGGTTCAAAGTGGGTATGCTCAAAGTGGTGGCTAATAGTGGGGTATAATTATCTTTTTAAGATTAAATTTTGATGACATCAGCAATAACTGTTAATTTAATTGACAGAAGGGGGTATTTGTTACCAATGTGCAAACTAGATGGGGCTAAGTATTATATACCTAAATACAGGGGAGATAAGTGTTCTAAAACCATTCTAGAAGGGAGGTGTGTAATTTGTCCTTTTTTTTTTGTTGGAATGAAGGGAATGTGAGTTTTATATTATTTTTTTTATCAATATAACAACATCATTATATAAACTCATTTTAAGTAAATATTCATTCTAAATTATTCAACATATTGAAAAAACAAGTTTAGGGATAATGTTCAAGCTCACTCACTAATTAATGAACAAGTTCAAGCCGAACCCAAATAAACAACTCAATTTGTTTGTAATCATAGATTCTAATTGTATTACTATATGAGGCATTTTTTAAGGCAAGTAGTGGAGGAGTGTAGTATCAAAAAGATACACACATAATTTTTATAGACTTAGAGAAGACATATGATAGAGTTGCAAGAGATATGATTTGATGGGTCTTACGAAGAAAACATATTCATTTAAGACATATAGAGCTTATTCAAGATATGTATAAAGATTCTAAGATTAAAGTTTGTATTATATGTGGATAGATGTTTGAGTTTTCCATAATTACACCAAGGTTCCATGCCAAGTCGATTTCTGTTTACCACAATCATTGATGAAATAACAAACGCTTGCAAGGAGCCTTCCATTGTACATGTTATTTGTAGATTTCATTGTGTTATTGGATAGATCTAAGGAAGCCTAATCAATAAAATTATAAACATGGAGAATAGTTCTTGAATCAAAAGGCTTAAAAATTAGTAAAACAAAAACAAAATATATGGAATGTAAGTTTAGTAGTGATATAAAAAATGATAATATAATAATAAAAATTCAAGACCAAAGTATTTTTCAAAGTAATTACTTTCGATACTTAAGATCACTTGTACAAAAAGTGAGAGAGATTGACGATGATGTAAGTAGTAGAATTGGAATAAGTTGGAGAAAGTGGAGGAACACTTGTAAGGTTTTATGTGATAAACGAATGCCAAAAAAATAAAAATAAAAAATATATAGGACAATGATTACACCAGTTATGTTATATAGTACAGAATGTTAGCCTCTAAAAAAGAAATATAAACAATGCATCTATGTGATGAAAATAAGAATGCTAAGATAGATGTTACAGATAACTAGGGAATATATGATTAATAATCAAATGATTAGGAATAAACTAGATGTAATGCTTGTCAGCGAGAAAATAAGAAAGAATAAACTTAAATGGTATGAGCATATTCTACGCCGATCTATAAACATATTCATGAGAAGAAGAATATTAATTTATATAGAAGGTAAGTGTCATTCCCCCATATTTAAATACGGAAAAACCTCGCCCTATACTTAAACCATTTACTTTTAAAATCCTTAATGACAATAAAAATAAACTTTTCAGCACAAGTTCATTACATCAAAACTAGTAATACAAACTCCTTCAAGATACCATTATTATTTCATGTTTATCAACTATGTACAACACAACTATCTATACACGAGAGTAAACATAAATGGTCTTCCTCTCCGTGTCGTCTCTCCATCAATGGATACTTGAAAATAAGTAATGGAGTGAGCTCGCAAACTCAGCAAAAAATTATTAAACACAATCACTGCTTGGCAAATTAACTATGCCTATAATCTCATATATATATATATATATAATTTATCTGTCAATTAACATATTTAGACCCACACTTTTTACCATAAGTAAATTACTAGTTAATTATTATATCCATATCTATTCCATGTAGATTAGACTAATTATCATCAAATTCAAAGACACACATGTATATAAACGGGTATATATATATATATTAACCTAAACGAAAATATCATCTAATCAATTAACTCAATCTATACATATATGGATATATACAGTCGAGTAACATCGGTATATGCCAACAAAAATTCAGATTTTTCCTAATCTATTCACATCAACCCAACATGTTCTTAAGATTTGATAATCATTAACATATTCATGTACAAAAAACTAAGGATTCAAGACTATTATCAAGTACATAGCTTAAATCTTATAAATTAGAAAAATAGGTAAAATCAACTTGCCTTGAATCCTTCTTCTTCTCTCTCTCTCTCCCACTTCCTGCTCTTCTCTTATATGCTACATTGGATACAACAACATAAGATATATCTTATATAATTGAATGTACTTAATATGTACAAGTGTCTTAGGTGCATGGCTGAGGAGTGACACTTACATGTCATGACTCTTTTCTTTTCTTTTCTTTTTCTTTTTCTTATTGTCACAAGCTTACCCAAAAAGCTATACTACTCTCTCTGTATTTGTATTGCACTGTGCATGTATGTACATGTACAAATCCTTCTATAACTCAAATGAGAAGCTTCTTTGGGATCTATTCGATAATATATATATATTATATATGTACATAACATACTTCTAGTATGTTCTATATATGTGGGACTTTGAAGACCAGCCTCAACAATGTGGGTTTAAAAGACTACACTAACGTTTGACATGTCCCATGTTTGTGACTCCAACACCCACCTATCACATGATTTTCATTCTATTCTCGTGCAATTTCTTTTTTTTTTTGTGTTGTGAGTTCTTAAATCTATTATTATCTCAAGTCTTTCCCTTCCAATATTTTTACTTTCAATCACCACTTTATATATTGCGACCTTCCAACCACAAAATAATAAACAAAGTCGTCAAATATAGATAATTAAATCAGAATCAAGATTAAAAGTCTAATTAATAATTTCGAGCATTACAATATGAGATATAGAGGTTGATCAAAACTAACATGAAATAGAGTGATAAAAAAACATCTCAAAAAAGTAAATCTAGTAAAAAATATGACATATGATAGAAAATAGTGAAAAAAAAATTCATGTGATCGATCTCATTTGTACATGATAAAGGCAAGGATGAGGATTGATAACGACGACGACTATATTAGACATTTTAATAAGGTTTAATAAAATAATTTTGTGTGAGAAAAGGAGTTTAAGTAGGATTTAAGAAAATAATTTTGTAAATAATTGAAGGCTGAAGATGATATTTCATATAATTTTGTAAATAATTGAAGGCTGAAGATGATATTTCATATTTATAGAGTAGTTTTTTTTTTTATCCTCTCACCGGCCCAAATTTGGATGAAAGAAAAAAGGTGTTTTAGGAAGAATGCTTCCTCCATCTCTTTCCTTCCTTCTAACTTTTCTCTCTCCCATCGTTCCTTTCAATCAAATAAAACATTAATCCCTCGAACTGGCTACTCTGTGTTTTCTCTTTGTCGTTCAATTTGAATCCAAAGGTACAAATCAAACATACATGCAAACGATGGGTTATACCTATTTATTGGAGTTATAAAGAAGAGATGGGTCTGTAATATCACAAAAAAAAGGAGAAAATACATGTCTAACTAGTAAGATGTTACGTCAAACAGAGATCAAAGTGAAGTTAAAGGTGTTATAAAGAGAGAGTGCGTGTTTTAGAGAGAAAAGTGTGTTATAAAGAGAGAAATGTATGTTTTAGAGAGGATGATTTTAGAAATAAAATAGTAATAAAAGAAAATTAGACGTTAGTACGAGGGTAAATGTGTCTTCACATGTATTATAACGACAAAATTATTTTTAAGTTTTTTTAGTTTAAAGATATCATGTTGACTGTTAACAAAGGTGCAAAGTAGGAGTTAAGTACTTTTTCAAAACTCATGGAGGTCAGTATTTTTTTTCCTTGTAAATTATCTCAAAAAATAAGCAGTGATGATAATTTTACTTGTATAGGCGCGCAATTGAATTGATAGCACATGATCTTTTTCATGTTTTAAAATCCAAAAAGAGCGGTGACTCTCATTTTCTAGCCTTGAAATTGGACATGGCCAGACTTACGACAAGTTAACTGGGCTTTTCTGAAACAATATATGGAGCAGCTCATTTTGCTTCAAATTGGGTGGATTTGATCATGGATTGTATTTGCACTGTCTCATACTCGGTGGTTATTGACGGGGAGAAAGGAGATTATTTTCCATCTTTTAGAGGTTTTAGACAAAGAGACCCCATCTCTCCTTACCTTTTTCTCTTTTGCACTGTAGCCCTATCTTCTTTGTTTCAAGATGCTGCTAGAAGAAAGTGTACTAAAGGTCTTAAAATGGCCAGAAGGTGCACCCCAATCACCCACCTGTTTTTCGCCGACGATGCTCTTATTTTTTGCCAAGCTAAGGATCACGAGTTGGGGAGCCTGAAACATATCCTTAATCGATATGAAGCCATGACTAGGCAACTCATTAACTTGGACAAATCTTGCATTTATTTCAGTCCCAACATTCCTGCCATTCAAAAAGATCCTCTTAGGTGTATCTTGGGAATTCGAAATGTTGATTAGTCAAACAATTATCTTGGCCTGCCTTTCCTTATTGGGAGATCTAAAATTGTCACTTTCAATTTTATTTCTAATCGAGTCTCTTCAAAAGCCAAACTGCTCAAAGGTAAGCTTCTATCTAAAGCTGGGCGTGAGGTGATGGTGAAAGCTGTGTTGTCTGCCTTCCCACATTTTCTATGCATTGTTTAAAACCTCCAAAGCACCATTGTAAAGCTTTAACAAGCAAATTCCTCAATTTTTGGTGGAGTGGGGAGGATAAATCTAACAAAATAAAGTGGATTAGTTAGGATAATTTGTGTAAATCAAAGACACCAGGAAGTATCGGTTTTAAAAATGTGAAAGCCTTTAACCTTGCTCTTCTAGCCAAGCAAGCCTGGAGGATGGAACAGGGTCATGATTCTTTGCTGTTCAGACTCTTTAAAAGGAAATATTTCAATAACTGCAGTTTTTTAGAGTCTTCATCCAAACCCAGCGCATCGTGGGCTTGAAAAAGTATTCAATTGGCCAAGGACGTAATCAAGAAAGGCATGAAATGGAGAATTGGTGATGGTTCCAATATTAATTGCTGGAAGGACAATTGGCTGCTGGATAAAACCAGGTTGTTTATCACCTCTAAGTGCAATAGTACAAACTTTTACTTAGTTGTTGATCTTATTAATCATTCTTCATATGCTTGGAATTCGAAAC
This sequence comes from Cornus controversa, assembly GCA_026545225.1. Classification (NCBI taxonomy): domain Eukaryota; kingdom Viridiplantae; phylum Streptophyta; class Magnoliopsida; order Cornales; family Cornaceae; genus Cornus; species Cornus controversa. The sequence goes on along the minus strand of CM048846.1, from coordinate 91,010,576 downwards.
TTGTTTACAATCATTTCAATCAGAGAGATAGCAACCTTATTTTACAAATCCCCCTCAGGGAGATGGGGGTTCTAATCGTAAGGTTTGGGGTATTACTTGTGATGGTGGCTTCACTGTTAAGAGCGCCTATTATGTTGCTATATCCACTCTCAACCAAAGTTCCCCTTCTCCAATTAAAGTCGATTGTAGTTTTGACCATGAGAGACGCAGAATGTGGAAAAAAGTGTGGACGATCAGAGCTTACCGAAAAATTCAACTTTTCATTTGGCAATGCCTTCATGAGAGGATTCCTGTCAATCAGCAACTTCACTCTAGAATTGCTTCTGTAGACCCCCGTTGTAAGTTTTGCGGAGATGCTATTGAGACGATTGATCATTTGCTTTGCACTTGCCCTTTTGCTTGTAAAGTTTGGAAGCTTTGTCTTCTAGGATTGACTTCAGTAATTCATGTCCTTTTATTTGGCAAAGGGGGTGGCATAACCTTTGTAAAGATTGGAAATCCTCGAATGCTCCTGCTGACTGTATTAGTTTGGCTGCTTTTATTTGTTGGTCTATTTAGAATGTAGGAATGATTGGGTCTTCAATCATACTTTTTGGGACCCACATGATATTGTTCAGAAGGCTCTCAATGGATTTCATGAGTTCCAGGAAATCTTGAGACATAATTGTTTATCTTTGATTCCCTTTTCCCTAGTGTCTTCTCCAGTTGAGGTGTGGTCTGCCCCAGCAACTGGGCATTTCAAACTTAATTTTGATGCTTTGTTTAACCACTCTCTAAAGTCTTGTGGAGGTGGCATGATTTTAAGAAATCATCTTAGTCATCCTGTTAAGGTTTCAGTGTTTTTTAATCAAATCAATAGTCCTTCTGTGGCTGAAGGGCTAGTTCTTAGAAAATCTCTCAAACTTCTCAAACAGTGGGGCTATCGATCACTTTGTTTCTATTGAAGGAGACTGTTATCCTGTTATGAAGTTGCAGCCATCAGTTGAAGGCCTTGTTCTTTTTGATGATATTTCCATCATTTTAAAAGACTGTCTAGGCGCTTCCCTTTGTTGGGTGCCCTGCAAAGGAAATTTTGTTGCTCACTTGTTGAGTAGGAAGGCTTTGGAAGCCAAGTGTGGTGATTTTGAGTGGAACATCTGGCCTCAGTGGCTTTTAGATGTTCTTCTTCCTGAATGTATCTCTCTTTATTAATGAATCTGTTTGTTTGTTATGGAATTATTTTTTTTTGAATTGACTAGTCATTATAGGGATGGGTTTGGATGTACTTGAATCAAAGAGAAGAATTAAAATAAGAAACCCTTCCTATATCAAACCTGGATAATTAGTTACCCTCTCCGTTTCATTTGTCCAATTTCAAAAATTTAAGTTTTTAAGATAATGACTTCTAATATATTTTTATTGTATTAGTTGTGAATAAATTATCAAACCTACTCATGATAGGTTTGATGTAATGTTTTATACTTTAATTATTTTTATCAGTTTAATGCAATAAAGGTAAATTGAAAAAACTACAAATTATAGTACACTGATTTTTCAATTGGGACAACTAAAAATGAAAAAGTAAACAATTATGGAATGAAGGGAGTATAAAAGATATATCAATAGCATCTACTTTTACATTCTTTTTCTTTCTTTTTCTTCATGGTGTTTTTATATTTAATTACAATGTTAAGAAATTTATGCAATAATTATCAAGTATTTGGTTATATTTAAATTTTATAAAATAAGTTTAAATTGTAAAATTGGCAAATGAAGTTAAATTGTAAAAGATGAAGGAGAGAAAGGAAAGAATAGTATTTATGATTAATATTTTTTTTATTATAGAAAATAATAATAAATCATTGATTGAAGTACTTCATTCTCGACATCTCGAAATATCAAAAACTTTCTCGTGATATGAAATCTCCCGCCTCTCAAGTTGGTGTGCATTTGATTGGCTTACCTTTCTTCTAGTTAGAGTTTATAATACTCATCATCTCCTAGCATATTACATTTACCTCTTTAATAAGTAACAACATTAATGTGGATGAACATTAATGGTTGACTGTTAGTGTGACCGAAAGAGTAAAAAAAGGTATTTGTTACAAAAGTGCAAACTAGAAGAAAGTAATTGTAATATATCAATATACACGAAAAATGGGTGTAATAAATCTTAATCGAAAGGGAGGTGAGTGTAATTTACCCAATTATTTTTTGTTTTAAATGACAAAAAAGACATTCTATTTTTTCTTTCTTTTCCTCCATTTTCCAGGATGAACCTGAGAATCTCGTAGAAAGTAAGATAGAATGAAATTAATAGGATACTGGAAACATGTGTGGCTTTACAGACACAAAGGGAAGGAAAATAAGGGTCCTCAAAGTGGTTTGAAATAGTTCCAAGTCTGAAATATACCATTAGCGGCCCATTGTAACCAAGGTGCATCTGACTTTAGAACAAGCTAGGGACTATGTTTTTCAATTCTCATTGTTCTACGGACAACTCTTTTTCTCACTTTTGATCTACTTTATGAAATTTTGCAACATTATTGATGCATATGCACGGCATCTACCCACATGCCATCAGACATTTGTGTCTATAAAGTTGATCCTTGGCAGTCCCGGCATAAAATCTGTGTGTATATATATATATATATATATATCCACATCAATAAATATATATAAATCTCCCTTTTCGGTCACTTTACACAAGTAAGAAAGTAGATTTTGTAATAGATTTTTTTTTCTTTCTAACTTTCCCATCACCTAAATAGAAGTTCCATTACTCTTGGTTCCCAATTTCTTGATCTCTTAAGTATTTCTACTCTCCTTTAATTTTGGATTCATTCTCCGCTTTTTTGTTATTTTTTCGTATTTTTTTTCTTCATTTCAATAATGGACCTACCCGTCTCACATGTCTTTAATCTATTGCGCACAGTATCGAATATTTCAGGAGAGACCCATTGAAAATAATCCAGCTAATATTACAATAAGACTAGCCGAAAAATAAAAGGGGTAAATTATATTTAGTAAAATAGGTTAAATAATAAAAAATAACACTAGCCTTCTTTATCAGCAAGTTTTTGTAACACTGATTTTTCTTTCATGTACAAAAATTACTTAAAAATTTCAAAAATACCCTTAAAATTTTTACATAATCATATATTTTTAAAAAGTTTTACATGGGGTATACTCTTATAATTACGTAACTTTGCTTCTTAATATATTCTAATCTTACCAAAAAAAATTAATTAAAAAAAATTATACAGGAGGATAATTGTGAAAAAAATTGTATAGGTGATGTTAGTGTTTTTTTTAAAAACACAAAAAAGTCTTTATTATTTAGCCTATTTACAAAAGAGGTGAGTGTAATTTTTTCAAAATAAAAGTGTAGTAATCAAAATTCAATAGCATGTCATTATTGGTAAGAAATTGCAATAAAGAAAAATACAGAAACATAAAATTCATAATAAATTTTAAGGGAAAAAACAAAACAAAAGTTACTTTACATACAACATACATGAGTGGAAGAAGAAAAAAAAAGAAAAAGAAGAAGAAGAAGAAGAGAAAATGAGAGAACTTTGAAAGAGAAAAAAATAGAATTTGATTGAAGACGAGAACTAGCAAAAAAGAAAAGAAAGGACAAGAAAAAATTAGAAAAAAATTTGGAGGGACACTTTGGGAAATTACACAAAATTACATGTAAGGAGGAATTTTTAAAAAATGATGTCATTGGACCACAAATGCCTTTTTTATAATATAAAAAAGAAATGAAAATAACCTATCTTTCGGTAGGTCAAATTAATTTCAAAATTGAATAATATAATGCAATGGTATTATGTCAGCTGTAAAGAGTAGGTTGCTCCTCACTCACGCATGGACAAAGTATTGTTCCCTCTCAAATCAAAACAACAATTATTACTGTTAGGGTACGTGTGGGACCCACTATTAATGGCATGATAGTCCTCCTATGAAAATTCCAAATTCATCATTAACTTTGAAATATGAAGAATTTCTTTATATATAAATTTCAAAAATAAATGTATAACATTATGACTTTTAAACCATGTGCAGAAGTGACTTACTGAGAAAACCATGTGCAGAGGTAGTTGAATTTGGAGAGGAATATGGGTTCTCCACTTTGAAATTATTAGATGCTATGTTTGGGAGCAACTAATTGATATCTTATACGTAGTAAAGAAATTGAAGAAAAATTAGTTTAAACTATATTTCATAAACACAAAATGTAATTGATTTGTAGAATTATTAAGAGAAGGAAAACAATTTACTTTATTATTCATTCATTGAAAGAAATTAGAAATTTCTCTAAAAAATGGCTGGAATTGGAGAAAAGAAAAGAAAAATAACGCAAAAAAAAAAAAAATCCCCTTGAATTTTTTCATGATATTTTGTTCTCTTGGTATTTTCATAGCATCCCAAAAAGGAAAAAACGTTTTTCTTGTTATTGTCTTATATTTCGTCACAAAAAACGTGAAACAAACAAAGTCTTAACTTTTTTTTTTTTTCCAACAAATATACTAAAATAATTGAAGTAAATTTTTAAAAATTTAATTTTTAAAATATAACATGATTTTTAATATTTCATATTGAGTTATTAATCATTAAAATTATCTAATAATCTCTGTGTATAATAGCTTTCTAACAGTCAATATTGATCTGAATTTAGTGTAGATCCATTAGTTATTAAATTAATCAAATTTGGTCGAATTAATGGAAAAAGTTCTTCCCTCATTGGACCATTCCATCGTATTGAATCAAATTTTAATTCATTAATAATAATTTTTTTTTATTGTGGGTATCTGGATCAGTTTGCGCGCACCTCGACGAATTTCACAAAGTCCTAAAATGAAGTCAAAAATTTTGACGACAATCACTTTTTGTTTTTAAAATGAAGTAACTTTTTTTTTTTATTTTAAAATGAGTCATTTCTTAAATTACGTTACTTTTCTTTTAATATTTGCCTAAAATCTAAATACAACCTCAATTTTTTCTATTGTTAGTCAATTGACTGAAAAAAAAAACTACAACATCAAATTTTTATTTTTCAAAATCAACAAATTATTCATGATCCAGATCATCAATGAAAAATCGAATTTTTGTAACTTATAATATTAAAAACAAGGATCAATGGAAAATCGAATTTTTGTAACTTATAATATTAAAAACAAGGATCATTACACTATTAGCTCAGTTGATATAATCTTTCTCTTTAAAAAAGATAAATAAAATAAGAAGAAAAGATGTGTTTGTTTTAAATTTTCAAGAAAATAAAAATAAAAATTGAGACTTCATTCGAAAGAAAAAAATATAAAATAAAAATATTTTGTTCATAACCACAAGTTTTGAATTGTGCATCAAGAAACGATGTTAATGACTTGCGAATGGACAAAAGTTCTAGATTTTGTCAAAGTACGGAAAGTTCCTCTCATAATTGGGAGTGCGCATCACGCATAGCATATACCACGTGACATTTCACACGAAGATCTAGAAAGAAAAAGGCCCGGATCTACTGCTACTAAAACTAATAAACTTGGTCCACTTGGGTTTGCAATTTTAACGTTAATTTCTTATCGTTTATCAACTGCTTGAATTTGAACTAGTTAACCACCGGTAAGTAATGATAAGTACACTACGAATAAAGTTGACTTGAGTTTTCTATTGCTCGGACTCCAACTTAACAATCAAATTCAAGGTAAATTTCAAGTCGACTTGAGATTTGATTGTTAGAGCTCTATTTTGCCATTCTATTTTGCCATTGTTTGTAGAGCTCAAGTTTAAATTTGAAGTCAGTTCATCAACTTCGAACTCACATTCAAAATTGAGACCAAATCCAAATAATTGTGCTCTAGTTAAAGAATATTAATAATCTCCTTTGTGCACGCTCATAAATGCCGACACTCATTTCAAAGTATTCTATACGTTCTTGAAATTGAACAAGTTGAAACGTAATTATTCATCACCAATATTATCATATTATTTTCGTGATTCACCTTGTCCAACGGCTCTATCCTCTCACTCCGAACTCAATTCATTTAATTCTAAAAATATATATAAATAGATATTATATTATTTGTGTTTTTGTCTTTTCATTATTTTTCTTGATATCCTAGATTTGTAATCATAAAATTAATAAAATTTATGACTATTATACAATTATATTTAAATATTTTTATTGATTATTATTATTATTATTATTAATTTGAAAGTTTAACTCTGCAATATTGCTTCTCACAAAACTCGAACACTCACCTCTCATTTCAAAAAGAAATGCCTATTAAATGAATGTGGGAATTGGCATAGGAGCAATCCGTACAACCTGCAATGTATAGAGTAGATATTGGATGAGCCGGGTATATCATGTCATTTATATACCAAATCAATTAAAATGCATCATTCAATAAAATGTTTAATGAATGGGTCTCACTTACATATAACAACTACTTTTAACCAACTTGAATAACAACTACTCTCAACCAACTTGAATGATGCATTTTAATTAGTTTGGTATACAAATAATATGGTATATCCAGCTCACCCAATATCTATTCGTACATTAATATATATGTACGTAACACTTGATCACACCCCTTTGGTTATTTCTATATCAACTAGTATTAATTAAGTCTTTTAGAGAACGTTGAACAAAAAAACCAGAAAAAGTGGTCTTGCCGAACCCAGCTCTCTCTTTCCTTTTCCTTCTTCCTCTCCTCAGTTTCTATAAAACCGTAAGGACAGCCCCGTTTCTACCCAATCTAGACAGAGAAAACTTTTAGAGAGAGAAAGAGAGAGTCATACATACTGATAGCAAAATGCATAAGACTGGTTCATCGTCGTCTCTGGGTCCAGGAGGCCTCGACATTTCCCGAGCCTTCTTCACCCCAATCCAGAAAACCGCCCCACCCTCACCCACCAAGCGCCACACCAAGATCGCTGTCATCGGCACCGGAAACGTGGGCATGGCCATAGCCCAAACCATCCTCACCCAGGACTTGGCCGACGAGCTCGCCCTCGTCGACGCTATTCCCGGCAAGCTCCGCGGCGAGATGCTCGATCTCCAACACGCCGCCGCGTTCCTCCCCCGGACCCGGATCCTCGCGTCCGTCGACTACTCGGTCACCGCCGGATCGGACCTTTGCATCGTCACCGCCGGTGCACGTCAGATCGCCGGCGAGTCCAGGCTGAACCTGATACAGAGGAACCTGGCTATGTTCTCGAGTATCATTCCACAGCTCGCAAAGTACGCGCCGGACTCGATCTTGTTGATCGTGTCCAATCCGGTGGATGTGTTGACCTATGTTGCTTGGAAGCTTTCTGGGTTCCCGCCGAATCGGGTTATCGGTTCAGGAACCAACCTGGACTCGTCTCGGTTTCGGTTTCTGCTTGCGGATCATCTTGATGTAAATGCTCAAGATGTGCAGGTAACACTTTCTTTTATTACTAACCATTTTAGTTGGAAAATGATAAATAGACATAGACTGAGTGATTGAGCTAACACTGTTAACCAATATAGACTCACTTGAATTTTAGCACTACTGTTTTTGGCTACATGGCTTTCTATCGTTCTCTTAAATTTCCTAAAAGTTAAATTTTTTATGTGAGTGGATGTGTGTTTTTGTGCCATTTACTTGAAAGAATCTAAACATGAATCAAACCCTGATCTCACAAATTATCTGATTTTAGATTGCTTACACATTTGTGTCACACAAATGACATTTAGGTCACAAGTTTTAGGGGTTTGACCCCAACTCTGTTAGAACTTGAGAAGATAAAAAATTTAAGGACCTGGTTAGTTCAGTTTTCTATGATCATATTTGTCAAGAAGTGCAAAATTGTATGGATACGATCCTAATTGTCTATCTTAATTAATTGGATTGTTTCTTTGTGGATTACTATATGAAAGCTTTTGTAGATGTATCTCCGAGTATTCCTTTATCATTTCCTGCAAATTGTATAGAATCTTGTTTGTTTACAGTCCCTAAGGTTCAACTCTCTAATGGAAAATGCTTGAGTAGGGTTTTTTAGTTAGGTCACTAAATGGTTTTTGTGGGCAACTTGCATTAAAAAAAATCAATCTTTTATTGTGGTACTTGTTTATAAAATATGAAGGAAATTTGAAAATGAACTTGTTTCCAATTAAATTTTTTTTCTTCCATTGTATGTCGTCAAGGTTGCATTATGAACTTGTTATAAGGCTCTTCTCATAAGCATTAGTTACTTTACCAAATTTATATATCAAAAGGTTCCATGTATGTGAGGACATATATGTCTAACATTTTTCTGGGAAAGTTTGAACTCACAGTCTCATATTGCTGTTTACAATTATGCCTTTGCCCTTTCATTATTTCTTTTGTAGTAATCTGGACCAGTCTTGTGTTTTTAGTAAACATGGAAAATGGTTCATGGTCCCTAATTCTGCTCATTGTTCTTATACTCTTTTCTTGGCAATGGCAAAACTAGGCGTACATTGTGGGTGAGCACGGTGATAGCTCGGTGGCACTGTGGTCGAGCATAAGCGTAGGAGGTGTGCCCGTGCTCAGCTTCTTGGAGAGGCAGCAAATCCCTTATGAGGAGGAAAAACTAGAGAACATTCGCAAAGAAGTTGTAAATAGTGCTTATGAAGTGATCAGTCTCAAAGGTTACACGTCCTGGGCAATCGGGTACTCGGTGGCTAACCTGGCTCGAAGCATACTCAGGGACCAGAGGAAGATCCACCCAGTGTCGGTCCTTGCAAAGGGGTTCTATGGCATTGATGGAGGCGATGTGTTCCTGAGCCTGCCAGCGCAGATTGGTAGGAGTGGTGTTTTAGGTATCACCAATGTACATCTTACTGAGGTGGAGTCACAACGGCTTAGGGACTCAGCTAAGACCATCCTGGAGGTGCAAAGCCAGTTGAAGTTGTGAAGGACAGTGGATGATTTGGTTTAAAATTCTGCATTTTATCATGTTTGAACTTGCAGGGTTTATTATAATTATTAATTAATGACTCCTTTATGTAAAGGGCCGTAAAGCTTTAAATAACTGTCATTTTTTACAGGGTTGTCAAAGGAAATGTTACACTAAGTAATTAATTTATAGTCCATTAGTATTAGCATCAAATTTTCCCTCAAAATGGACTTTGGATTGTAATTCTCTTTTGTTGTTTCAATATATATTCACCTTTGTTTGCCGATTACCAAATAGACGGTGCATGCCATGGCAGGTTCTGTTATGACTAGCAACAGGCACATGTGCTTGGGTATTGACAAGTTGACTAAATCCAGAAAAGAGGTGATCAATGTTTTTAGGAGTGACCTTTCACCGAGGTGATCAAGGTGTAGTTTTGTTTCCTTCTGTTGTTTAAACAGTTCCCCTCTTGTAGTGCTTTTTCAGCTGAAGCTATCTGTTTGCGAAAGGCTCTGTTTTGGGCTCAACTATAGTTCAGCCAAGTTTGGGCTGCTCAACTATGGTTCAGCCAAGTTTGCCTTTCTGTTTTGGGCTGCTCAACTATGGTTCAGCCAAGTTTGGTTCGAATGCGACTCTTTGATTGTGGTGAATGCAATTGCAGGAACTGATTAGGGCCCTTCAGAGATACAGGCAATTAGGGTTTGCTTCTTCCTCTCTTGATCATGTTTCTCGTCATGGAAATGTTGTTGCTGATGAATTAGCTAAGCTGTCTAGGGCCTGATCATCATCTCTCCCATATTCCAGTTGATATTGAGGCGTTAGAAGCTAAGGACTGTACTCTTTTTTCAGTTTAATGATTATTTCTTGCCAGGTTAAAAAAAAATGTTTCTAGGAGTTTTGAAGTATGGCTACACCCAATAGGTACTTTTTTCACGAGTTTATGGACCGAATGCTTGTAAGAAAATATCATAATAAGAGAAAAGAAACGGAGTGTCCTCTTTCAAAACTTTCTTGAATTTGAACATCCGCTTTTCTTCTTATACAGCATTTCAATGTAAAAGTTAATCATGTTGAATCAATTGATTTGGAAAGATGGTGGCCAACTTGAATATATCAATTGCAAGAATCAATTGATTTTACGTTGGACTTGAATTTGGAAGGACATTTAGTTAAAACTTTGAACTAAAATTCTTCCAATTTTAAATCCAAGCAACGAATTCGCTACTTCCAAACACATGGAAGGTGTTTGCATCACTGCTAAACAAGTTGCTTTTAACAATTGCAGATATCCTTGCCCATTGCTTATTGCCTCTAGTGTGATCTAACTTTCTTCTTTTTTTTTTATTCTTTTTCCCTTTATAGAAGGAAATTACATATATTCATTGATCGGGGGTGCTCTATAGTCAATTCTTCGAACAAAGTTACATTGAAAGTAGACTGAGATAGTTTGGACACATAATATGGTAAACTCCTTTGCAAGAGACTAAGGTGACGAACATGATGATGGTCTTTTAGTAGCTACGTGTTGTTCGCAAGGGACTAAACAAACATGATGATGGTCTTTTAGTAGGTTCGTGTAACAGGTCGAACACTTGCCTTTTAATCCAAAAGACTAAGTTATTGAGTAGTGTTTTTTGTATTTGGATTCGATGTGGGACAAGTTAGCCTCTCTAACATTTTCGTTACCCGAACTCGTAATGCTCTCGTTACAGTTGGACCACCTTACCTACCAGGGGTGGTTCATCTGGATCTGATGTGGGATAAGTTAGCTTATCTGATGGATCTGATGTGGGATAAGTTAACTTCTCTAACATTCTCATTACCCAAACTCACAACGCCCTCGTTGCGGTCGAGTCACTTTGCTTACTAGGAGTGACCCTGAACTCCTCCAGATCGTATGCTTAACACTGGATCAAGGACTGAGTTTGATTCTTATATCAAAATGTAACAAGTCGAACGCTTACCCTCTAGTCCAAAAGCCTAAGCTATTGGGTAGTATTGCATATCCACCTTTATATGTTCAAGTTTTTCCCAATTCGAATCTAATGTAAGACAAGTTAGCCTCTCTCATACTTTGACTTGTCTTTGCGGGCCTTTGGGCCCTTTTCTTTTTATTTTTTATGGTATGCCCATGTGCTCTGGACCTCTAGTAAATCTTGTGCAATTTTTTTTGGTTCTATTACACTTATTCCTTTATTGGAAAAAAATCACATCTAAGCTTGAGAGTGTAAATTTATGTAAAATAGTCACTCAAAGCTAAAATTATGTGGGGGTGATAATTTGTATTTTCGTGTCGTATTTGTGTCGTGTCAATTTATGAGTATTCTATTAAACAGCTCAATTCTAATGTGACTTATTTAATAATTGTGTCAGAGATCCTTAACACTAACCCAATCGGTTTATTAAACGTGTTACCCGTGTTGACCCGTATAACCCGTTTAATAAACATGTCCTATAATGGGACGACTTGTTTAATAATCTTTTTAATGCTTTTAAATTATAATATATGAGTTTCTTCACCACTAAAAATCTCTCTGAAGATTATATAAAAAATAAAATACATAACAATACATAAATCTTAAAATCAAACTATATTATAAATTTTACATCTATATGTAAACTCAAAAATATACTAAAGTGATTTAACAACTAACAAAACACCAAAACAATCTCATCCTAATATTTTATGACTATATTAATCCAGTAAACAAATAAATAGATCACAGACAATTGCAATATATATAACTATGTATATATAATTTTATATAAAATTATAATATATGAATAACTCATATCGTAATCGTGCTACAAGTTAAACAATTTAAACTTAAATCTAACTCAATTTTTACATGTCGTGTTCGTATCAATACATTTATTAAACGTATCAACATACTTTAAACCCAAATCCGTTTAACTGTTGTGTTGGTATGGTGTTCAATTTTACTACTCTACTAAGCCATAGAGATTTAGAAAACGAAAGTATACAAGGATAATACCGTAAGATGTGTTATCAGACTGAATAACTTTTTCAAAAATTTTAGTTAGCCGTCAGTAGCACCAGAATTCAAAGTGCCAATATATTCAACAATTTCCTTTTTTTTTCATTAATTATTTTTTTGGTCATAAAGAAATTAGGCTACTTTACACAATGTATTTATTTTTAACATAATTACATGGACTTCAAAAAGTGTGATTTTTTTTTTACCCTGACAATGTCAGTAATTTTTGCTGAATAGCATTTATAAGACTTGCGTAATTACTTTGTTTTGCCAGGAAAATATATATATATATATATATATATATATAGAGGGGAGGGAAAGGAAAGGTGTGTAATTACCCAAAGAGTCATTAGCTAGTACTGTACTAACTGTTCCTTGGCTTTTGTTAAAATTTCATTATAGCGTAATATAATAGCTCCCAAAGTCGAGAGTCAAAAGTACCGTGAGTCTGGTTTTCAATTGGAAAGTAGTGATCGGAGAAAATGGCAGGGCGATTGAGCCACGTAGCATCTCAGATTCTGGGCGGGAACGGTGTCGTTTCTCGCTCCGTTGCCTCCTCTCTTCGCCTCCGCTCAGGCATGGGCCTCCCCGTTGGCAAACACATCGTCCCCGACAAACCCGTGAGCCTCCTCTCTTCTCTTAAACCCTAATATCAACCATCGATCTATATATTTATATTATATTGAATTTGAGAATCCTTTTGTTATTAATTTTATGCTACCTATGTAACCAAGTAATGAAACCCTAGAATTTTTTTTTTTTGGGTCTTGCTTCAGCTTCCTGTAAATGACGAGCTGGTTTGGGACAATGGGACCGCATTTCCGGAACCCTGTATAGATAGTATCGCCGATACTGTTGGAAAGGTGAACTTCTTCGTTTTCTGATTATATTTAGGAATCTAAAGACTTCTATGTGAGTTGAATCACGGTCTTTATGTTTTTGGCATGTTTATTGTTTATTTATTTATTCGTGCATTTGTCTTTCAGTATGAAGCTTTGGCTTGGCTGTGTGGAGGTTTGAGTTTTTTCGCTTCTCTTGGGCTGATGGCTGTGTGGAATGACAAAGCCTCCAAGATACCATTTGTAAGCTAGAAATTTCACCCCTAATTTGATTTTTTTCAATCCTTGTGAATAACATTAATTTTGTTAGCATGATTACTATATGTTCCTCTTATGTGGTAATTAGGCTAAATAAGCTAAGCGCTTTTCTTTTAAACTTAATTATTGATCTTCTAATGGCTCCGTTTTGTGCATGGTTTCAATCAATTGAACCTTATGCTTAACTGGAAAACCTTGAACTCTTGGAAGCATACTAATGAAAAAGAAGGAAACTTGGTCAACTTTTTGCACTTCTTTTTTGTTCAACCAACTACTGTTGAGTTAGGCCATTTTAAATTTGAAATATTTGGAGTAGCATGAATAACTAGATTCGCAACTACTTGTTGCACTTCTAGTGTTATATTGAAAAATAATTGTGTAGAGTATGTTTACCTTCATATAGATAACTTTGATCTTCCTCTTCAACTAAATGACTATTATATAACTTTAGTAGCCAATCAATACCCACCGCTAGGGCCAAAAAGGTATATAGTGACTTGTGAATGCTATATTGTAATGAAGTTCCTGTAATTGGTATTAAATAAGCTACCAAACCTTTATTCCTTTCCGGTTAAGATGTTCTTAATTTTTCCACATACTATAAAGTGGCATTTGGTTTTAAGAACCGGAAGTGAACAGATTTGGTTTAATCATTAAAGGAATATAACTTCCTAACTGTGAGGGGTTCATGAATCATGTTTTACCTTATACTTCAAGGCGATAACTTCATTCAACTATATGCTACACAAGGATGGAACAATTTTGTAAAATCCTAAAAATTGGTCTCCTACAAATAGTGAGTTTCAAATTAGTAAAAAGATTTAACATGTGGTCCCCCCAAACTTATAAAGAACCCAATTTGAGTCCTTCTATGTCTTATTGTTGGAAGTACACTTTTTAGAAGAAAGGTAAAAGATTGTAAATGTAATCCTTATTAATCTTCTTTTCTTTTTATGCACTTAGTGAATTATACAATATATTTAATTTATAAATAATCTTTGTAGAACCATTCCAATCTATTGTAAAGACAAATATTGCACTATACTACTAATTTAGCGCCCAAGTTAAAATTCTTGGGTCCACCCTTGATGCTACATATATTTTCTTATGATCGTTGTCCTTATCATTTTTTATCTTCACCCTTGCCGTGCATTACCTTTAATGTCGGCCATGTGACTCTAACTCACTAATGCAATTGGGTTGTCTTTTTTTCTCCCCCTAGTTGGGGGACTCTCACACATTTTTTTGCTCACATCGAGGCTCGAGCCCCTCCCCTCTTCTTTGAGGATCAGAAGGTTATACCATTGGGTTACAAGCTCTTCGGTAATTGGTTATTTTTGTTGCACGTGTGCATATCATCTTAGTCAAATTTTCTCATTATAACTTCGACGGTTGCTATGTCAATAGTTTGACGAGTGTAACTGCTGGGTTGGTTTAAATTCCTATTGTGATTAGGTTTCCGTTGTAGAGTTGTATCTTATTAGGTAATTTCTGAGTAGACAAGTCGTGGTCTCAAGGAAGGAAAGTTTTTGTTAGGTAAGTCTTGAGCCCTAAGGAATTGTAATCCTTGTCCACCAAGGAATTGAGTTTTGGGCTTTATAACTAGTTATCTATGTTATAGGTTGAGTCTCATGAGAAGAAAACTTTTATTGTTTTTGAGAGGGCACTTAGAGAGAGAGAATTCTTGTTTAGAATTTGTGATTTTCTTTTGAGTGAGATTAGGTGTATAAGGGTTGAGAGTTTAGCGTACTCTTGATACAATTCTTCAACTTGTACTATTACAATCTATATAGTGAAATCAGGCTTTCTTTCTGTGGACGTAAGCTTGTTTAACCAAACCATATATAATTCTTGACGTGTCCTTTCAAATTGCTTCGTGCTTGTTTACTTATCTTCACATCATAATATTTGGTGGTACATGATTGGAGGCTTTTTCTCAACAGTAACCAATTTTATTTTCATTCTTTCTCATTTTATCACACGCGCTTTCAAATTTGCAATTTTTGATGACGTTGATGTTGCGTTTGAGAGCCCCGAATCGGCGCCTTGGAATAGGAGGAAACTTAGTTCAAGTTGAACTAAATTTCTTGCAATTATAATTTCATGGCGCTGATTTGGTGCTATCTTTTTATGTGAAAAATCAATTTTGAGTTTTATTTCATTACCGTCAATCTTCACTAAATTCCTCATCTGTATTCTTTAGTTTCGCCAAAGTTGTGTTCTATATATTTAGTTGCACTCTTACTTTTTTTGACGTCCTCATCTTATCACCAAGTTTCTTCTGATAATGACCCTTTTCTTTTTAATTCTCTTTCATTATATCCAACCATCTTATTTTATTTATTTATTGATAAGTAAGATTTTATAAAAAAACACTCAAAAGGGGAGCGCATCCCATTGGAGATTTTGATTTATATTTTTTTTCAAACTCTAAGCTACCATTGTGGAGCTTATTTTAGAGACTACAATGATGGAATGATCCCATTGGTTAACATAAATGGTCTGAAAAGTCTTTGGAATGAAGCTGCTATAGCTTTAGATATTTGCAAGCAGCAATAGGGGTGATGTGTTCTAATTCTCATCCACATTTAAATCTACTGCCTCAACATCACATACTTTTCTTTTGCTTAAATGTTACTAAAATTGCAACTTTGAACCCACAGAAGAAGATATATCACAAAGTCTAAACTACCATTCCTGTGGAGCTTATTTCAGACTCTACAATGATGGAAATATGGAATGATCCCATCAATTAGAATACGTGGTTATAAAAGTCATTGGGATGAAGTTGTGATAGCTTTAGATATTTGCAAGCAGTGATAGTGGTGGTATGTTCTAATTCTCACCACCTCAGCAACATGTTAAAATGAATATTTGTTGTCCATCCCATCATGAAAAATCACGAGCCCTGAACTTATATTTGTTCTTGTCAGTTGGGTGATGTTGCTTTCTTTTTAAATATTCAGCTGTAAACCATTTGCAAATGAGTGGCTAAATGGTTTTGGTTCTAGCATCAGCTGTAAACTCTATTTTCCTTTGTACTTGCAATCTACTCTTTAATGGCTGATTATTATTGCAGATATTTTTTTTCTTTCATTAAAGCACCATTTCCTCAGCTCCCTATTGGGTGTTTAATCAATCACTCTGGGTTCTTACACTTTTATGCTCGCTGAACTAACAATTAATTGGCAACTCCTGATCATATCAAAATGTTAAAACAGAGGGACTCGGGAATTTTAATGACTCCAGGTTGTCATACACTAGAACTCAGTGTTTAGATAAACTCAGGTTATGAAGTGTGAGAATGGAAGGTTCCAGTACAAGAGCAGACATTTCCTGCATAAAAATGACAAATGTTTATGTTTATATCCAGTTTTTCCATTCTAGCACCCTATATGGGTAGGACATTGGTTAATACCCTTTCAAATATTCATATTTATCAAGGTAGTAGACTGATAAGAGCAAAATGTGTTCCTCCCGTTTACAGAATGTACCTTGTTGCCTGTCTGCCGATCGTACAATTTTGCCTACTCTCTCAGTATGCTTGGCTTTATAAGCAGTATTAGGTGTCTGTGCTTGATGTAACTTGGTACTGCTAATATTTGACCAAGCGTTTGGATGAAAAATTCTGATATGCAAAATTCTAGTTAAGTATATATAAAAAGATCGCAAAGAAATTGGGAAAGGATGGGACACTAATTGTGCATTTGGTGGAGCGAAGGAAGGGGGTGGGAGGAAAGAGAGGAGGGATCAAGCAAGTTTCCATCGTTTGGTACAAGGGAAAGTTGGAAGAAAATGAAGGATGGATGGATGAGACATCCTTCTTAGTCTACCATTTTTAATCCCTCCAGAAGTGGACAGAAGAGGGGAGAGAAGAGAAGGATAAGTATGGTATATTTGTAAACTTATATAATGAGGGTATAGTAGTAAAAAAAAATGTGGTAAAGGATAATACAAAACACCTCCTTGCCTTCCCTCTTTTCAAAGAATGGAACTTATCATCTCATTCTACTCCCTTCCACTCAAACCAAACAAAAAGAGAGGACACATTCCCTTAGGGATGTCTCATCCATCCTTCCTACATTTTCTTCTACCCATTTTTCCATCCTTCTTACCAAACAAAACATAAATGGGTCAATGTACCAGAAGAACAGAATAATTTATTTCTTCAATATTCACAAGAATCTTCAGTTATTTGTTGAACTAGCTGTTCATAGTTTCTGGTTGATATTAGATTTTCTGAAACTCTGGATTTCTATTCTTTGGAAGAATCCAAATACTTTTTTCTTCAATGTTATTTGAAAGTTGACAAAGAATGTTCAAATTTCCAGAAAACAGATTTGTTAGGGTCTGAATTCAATTCTTCTTCATGCTAGTGCCACTTGTCTTTATATACCAGCTGATGTATATCATTATAACAAAGCATATCTTGATCCTTGAATGAAGTGATGCATGCTTAAGGAACTCCAACATATAAATCTAACCTTTCACAAACTTTGTGCAGCAGCCTATAAATGTAGATTGTAGTTGATACCAATAGGAACCGGGTTCATTTTATCTAGTACTTAAAACCATTTTTTTCACTTTTTTTTTTGAAGTTTTGAGGATTGAGATCATGCTAAATGCATAGATGGTGAGGTTCCAAGAGTATTAGTGAAAAAAGATCCATCAAGATGTATGGATGAGTTATTTTCTTAGTTATTTAAGAAAATTCACAAGGAATTTAATTTTTGGAGTAGTTATTAATTATCATAAGTTAAAAGTGCTAGTCTTTTTTGAAGGATATTAAACCCTGATAATGGTGAAAACCCCACTAAGAAAGAGAACTAATTTATGAAAGTAAGATAAAAAGTCTGAGCTATCTCAATGTTTGGTGGAAGGACCAAGAAATGGAAGACTTCACAACATGGCCTTTGCTGATTACAAGTCTGGATTAATAGTCTCTCTGGTGTGAGAAGATTTACAATACACCCGGTGTAAATACACTGGGTGAATCTAGACCGTGCGTGCACAACACGCAGGGTGGGTTCCCCCGCGCGTGTATAACATGCAAGGTCCAGATTTATCAGGTGTATTTACACCGGGTGTATTGTAGACGTCCTACTCTGGTGTGGACTTTTTAACCTCTTCAAGAACCTCTGTAGTGGTCCAGTTAGCACTGCTATTGATTGCACGACTCGATCTATTTGCTTAGTTTAATGCCAAAACTCAGGGCTTGCTTGGTTCAGTATTCTGATAACTGTTTTCTGTTTTTCGAGAACTGAAAATCAAAAAACTATAAAAAAAACTGCTTGGTTGACAGTTTTTGAAAACAGATTTATAAAAACTCAGTTAAAAAATGTCAGTTTTCAGTGAACTGTCTTTCATAGTTCTCTGACAACAGTTTTTGTTTTTTGAGTTCTTGAGAACTGTTTTTAGAGAACTGAACCAAGCAGACTCATAGTCCTCAAGAAATGTGTGCCTGTCTTGAATTGATTGTACTTGCATTGTTGAGTGTCAGTTGTATTAAATTGTTTTACAGATTTTCTTTATCCTTTGAAACTGGTGTGCATTGTAACTTTCAATTACGTGATATTTTGCTTTAATCACCTCTTATATTTTTGAAGATCAATAAACCATGATTTATTTATTTTTTAATTCTGCACTAAATTTATTTTATTTTTTTACTGTTTTGGAAGTGCCCCTGCTTCTGAAAGCAGAAAATCAATTCAGTTTTCTTTGAACATTTAAATATTGATTTTAAAACTTATATTTTTTAAATCCAGTATTCTAATAGTTACAAAAATGTCTTTATGAGCAAAGTTGCTGGAGAATAGCATTCATTTCTGTGCTCTGAGACTGCATGCTTCTAGTTAGATCCACCTCCTAACCTTGCTTCTTATTATGCTGTTTAGTGTGCTTCTGCTGTTTTATTGATGCGTCGCTGTTTGTCTTTGTTATGTATTACCTATCAAACCCGGGAAGGGATGGGGGAGAGAGAAAAAAAAATGGTGAGAATAGTTGAATTGTTCCTGAAGATTTTGTTAATGCGTTGTCAGATTTTTGTACTCAGCTATTCTCATAGACCACTGACTTGTGTTTATGTGAAGTTTGATATGTAAAATGTTTTTTTTTTCTTGATCAGTATCTATAATTTGCTGCTGATGGATAATATTCTTATTTTTACTCTGACCAGGCCCCTAAGGTCTATCCATATGACAACTTGCGAGTGGAGCTTGGTGGAGAACCATAGGTATCTGGTTGCAACTCATTGCAAGCTAGTGTTGTTTCATGTTCAGGTTGTCTCCTGTTTATTTGTTTGCTTTTGGGAGATCAGATCACTGAGAAATAATGTATCATCTTCGCCTGTTGCTGAAACTGAACTCTTCAAACAAATAGTTGAAGTTGGTTTTGCTTAAAGCACTAAGGTGGTTCCCATGATAAGATTCATAATTTGTTTATGTAATCTGGCTATTGCTGGTTATCATTGATAAGATGTGTGTTATATTGCATCAAAGAAAAGGTAATTGGTTAGTATTTGTGATCTTTTACTTTTTGGCTATTGAGTATTCAGCTCTTCCAATTGCATCTCCTCCTTCCACATGGAAGGAGGCTGAAAGTTGAGTTTCGATTGGGATAATAGAGGTTGTTTGTTTCTTACCAAATCCAGAAGAGAAAACTAAAAAATAAAAAATAAGTGGAAAAAACCCTCAACTCTTTTGAACATAAAAGAATGATAGTTGAGGAAAGTCATGTAGACCATTATGCTTCTGCTATTGGATTTAACTGGTATTCAGAGAATTTGGTGGGTGCATGGTAAGAGATAATGTTATTAGATGAGTATATCCAGCATAAGAAAGAAAGTTCATACATATATTTCTGAAAATGGACCCTTTGAAGGCTGGTGGTGCTGTATGATATGTGGTGTGACCTGTCAAATGAGTTGTCAACCTCTCATGACACAGATGGCCGGTCTTTATATGTAAGTAGTCATATTATTGTTTGATTATTTTATTGGCAACTGGTCTTTCATCTTTGTGTGTGTTACAGTTGTGTAGCATAGAAAGAGCTGACTTACTGGAATTTCAGCATTACGAGTGGACTCCATGACAATAAGTCCATTCTTGCAATTCGTTCTTCAGTACAGTTTTCATTATCTTCATTTTATATGCATATGTAATATCTCAAAGTAATTCTCACAAGCTGCCACTGAAAGCAAATTTTGATATTTTTTTCCTATTGCTATTTTTGGAAAACTCGATTTGAATCTGATGTGGAAAAAGAAAATTGTTATATGGAAAAATTATCTAATTCAGTTGTAGTGAATTAGGTTCAGATTCTTCAGTGTGCTCAAAATGAAGTATCATTTGAAAGGAATGTTATTACTGCTCTAGGTCCTTGTATTCATTCATTCGAGATAATTATTGTTTGGAAGCTATTATTATTATGATTATTATTATTATTATTATTAACAGCAGATTAGGTGGTAATCCCATATCTCAAATCACGGGTATGCTAATTGATTTTGTGGGACAGAGTCAAAGTCTATTGTGTAACTCCAAGGGTCATTGTCTATTTGTATGGACGCTTCTATTGCTGTTGCACTTTCACATACTGGCAGAACAGAGACGCTGCCGTGTGGGGCCCATCAAAATCGAAAACGCGTGGTAGAATTAAGATTCTATGTGCTCCAATAAATTATAATAATAGTAATAATAATAATGAAAAAAAGAGTTGAAAATTTGATATTCTTGGAATCATGTAAGCACAAGCTATTTAACTAATTGATTTTCACTTGGGTTACTCCTGCGTTTTTGCTTCATTGGAAAATTGAACCTTAGAGGGGATCATTTTTGGGAGTTAAATGGTAATTGCCTAACACACGATAGACAGGTAAAATTTACTGTAGGTGTTAGGTGCTAGGTGCTTCCTTACATGGTTTTAGCTGACGTGGCAAGGCAAAATTTGGTTACTTACCATGCATGCAAGTGTGATTTGTAAAAGACATATATAGTGACAATCAATCAATCAATCAGATAGTGGACAATTGTACTTATTTATTCACACCTTCATCTATCCATCCATGCATGTGTGAGTGATCTTCACATCAATGTTGTACTTAAAACCTAGAATGATTTTGACATGACATTATTCAAGACTCATGGTGTCTTTCGGCAGTGTTCGAACCATGTGAGCAGTTCTTTACTTTATAGTTTATAACACGGTGCTGTTACACGACTCATTCCTGTTACTGTTAATCAATCGCTCACGTGTGTGAACGATATGAGCGGGGGTTTCTTAATGTATAGCACGGTGTTGTTACACGATACTATTACAACAAGGTCTCGTTGTTCTTTCCAAAATTACCCTACTAGAAAAGGCTAATCCTTGCTAACTCTCATATCACTCTCTTAAATCTTCTCCTCTTTTAAGGACAGATCATGTAAATATATATAAAATTGCAATATATATATATATATATATATATATATATTTTAAAAAGAATCCACTTTTTAATAAAGTATTATTGATGGTTAAATCTTTGTTTAAAAATAGTTCTGTTGAAAGATCTCGTGATCATGTCCAAAAAAATTATGTCAATTAATTAAATATTTTATCAATTTATTAAAAAGTATACTGGCCATACAATATGCTTTTACTTCCCTCTCCATTTTACTTTCCATTCCATTCGGTGACATTCAAAATGAGGACAATGCTATTTTTTTTACTGGGATATCTTTTATCCCTCTCCTACTTCTAATTTTTCATCCTCTTGTCAAACCAATTATTATAGTCACATATTATCACATAAAAATGACTAGTTTAGTGCATGAACTTCAAGTCATTGCAGGAAAGATAAAGATGTACGGAGCCTTGTCTCGGTATGCAAATAGGGTGAAACCGTAACCTTCAAATCACAATAAAATAACCCTTATCAATTAAACAAGGCGCACCCTCTGTGTAACATATTACCACACAACGGTTATTTTTTGTACACAGCAAAAACTGTAGCAGTTGAAATTAGGGTGAGACAGAGTTAGTTTTTTTTTTTTGGCTTTATCAATGAGAACCCCCAAACAACTAGCTAGCCCACTGTAATTAAAAGCCGTATTTTGAATTCAGAGCTTCTGTTTCTACCGCCAGAAAACACTTTGGATTCTGTATAAACAGTAAATATAGAATTTGTCTTTTATTTTCACCACAAGAAAACAAAGAGCCAAATCCCAAATGATGAAGAGATCTAGAAACCTTGAGGTCTCATCATTCATATGCAGATTATAGCATATTGTTAAGAAACAAATAATTAACCTATTAAACCACCATTTTCCCACCAAAAAAGAAAAAAAAAATTTCTCTAACCCTACCCTTGCATGAAAGTATGAACCACTGACTGTTAGATCAATCAGATATTATTTTCTGCCTGCAAGCTAGAGAGAGAAATGACAACTAATCAATTCAGAAAACTCCAAACGCTATAATCCTTTGAAGCTTATCCTCCAAGTTGCACCGCCAACTTGTCTTGGACATTCCTGATTTTGATTCCAATCTGCTCACATGCTTCTCCCTACATTTTCTTCATTCCTTCCAGAAATATATATATATATATATATATATATATATATATATATATATAATCATTATTTCCATCTATAAAAGCCTAACCTCACTTCACCATTTCCATCACCAACACACCCTCTAAACACAAAGCTCATATACCATACAACCCATTGCTTTGAAATGGCTTGCTCAAAGGCAATGACATCAACTACCCTTCTTCTCTTACTCAACCTCCTCTTCTTCACTTTGGTCAGCTCAAACTCTGTCCCATGCCCACCACCACCAAAGAAGCACCACCACCACCACAAGCACCCACCACCACCAGCCAAGGCCACTTGCCCAAAGGACACTCTCAAGTTAGGTGTGTGTGCCGATTTGTTGAATGATTTGGTGCACCTTGTGGTTGGAACCCCACCCAAGACTCCATGCTGCAGCCTCATTGAGGGTCTTGCTGATCTTGAAGCTGCAGTGTGCCTTTGCACCGCCATTAAAGCTAACATCCTCGGAATTAACCTCAACGTTCCGGTTTCCTTGAGCTTGCTACTCAACTACTGTGGGAAGAAGGTCCCAACTGGTTTCCAGTGTGCTTAATTAGAGTTAATCACTCTCTATATGTCTCACAATTTCTCTACTTCTTAAGCTTTTCTTGGTGTGTTTGGTCTTTGGAATATTATTGTTTGAGGCACTTCTAATTAGTGCGTCTCATTGATGTTTGTTAGCCGAATCTGTTGATTTTAAGAAGGCTACATGATCACCTTCTTTCTCATCTATACTATTCTCTCTATTCTAGCAACAATGTTTACTTTACCAATCAATAATATGAGATGCACTTTTTTGGTTAATTAAATTCAATTTGTTTCTCTTTCGAGAGGTGAGGGCAGGCCTTGCACATGCTAAAGTTTGGTCACGAGTTTAAAATCAGAAACAATTTCTCCAATAATATGAGATGCTCTTTTTTTTTGTTAATTAAGTTTGTTGTATTACCTCAATAATATTATGGAAATGCAACGACTTTCTGTTTACTAATTCCCCTATTTAATTTTGTGTTTAATGGTGAAGAAGGAAGATCAAAAGTTTAAACAATTTGACTTTGGCAGTGATCATAGCCGATCAGTGGGATGGTTTCAACATCTACATATGCATCTGATAACTTAATTATTGGTATCATTTTATTCGGATTAATTTCAAGAAATATTGAGTTTGGTTTTTCAATTGCTTCACATAAAAGGGAAAATCTAGTGCACAAGACTTCTGCTATTGCAGGATCTGAGACGCAGCCTTATCTCCACATGGGGAGAGACTATCTCCTACTATACAAAAATATTAATGAATTTAATTCATTTTTCCCGCAATACAAAATGAATTTAACATAATTATCCTAAACCTTTTTTGGTAAGTGTAATATTTCCGAGCCTAATAGAACATTTTTCCAGATTCAATTATCTCTTTTTCTTGCTCTAATTTTGTGCAACTCCAAAAAAAAAAATGATTATTAAAGCGATGATTAGGCTTTTGTTATATTTATAGTCTTGTTTATCTTTGGTTTTTGCGTAATAAAACTAATCCTGCCAAAAAGGAGGGAATTAATATAATTATTAATAGGTGTTGTTAGATGATGATTTTTAGTATAGACTTGAGGGCCGAAGAGAATTAACAAATGAATGTGGAATTGAGGTTATTTTAGTAATTCCAGACATCCCGACAATTATTCACCAGGTTTTATGCTGGGTTGTGGCTCATATTTCAGTGAGAAAGTTACACTAGCCTCCTCGTGTTCTTTATCTCTTTGCATGTGTGTGATCAACATTTTACTATTCTCATTTTAGTGTATGTAAAGACTTCATCCATAGGCCAAATAAATTGAAAAATAATCTAATAAATCACAAGTTCACAATATAAGGTGAGAAATATATGTATAGTTGTTTTTCTTCTTATATAATACTTTAATTTACCCCGAAAAATAGAGGAAGATGTTCTCCATATATCACCAAAATTCTTAATCGTAAGATTTATAAATTAATATTCTAAGTGCATATAAGACATAAAAAATTGTTAGCGTTACATATATGTTTGTGGATGTGCATGTTTCACTTTGGAGACTATATAGCTGAGATGAGTGGTTGGCCCATCTTCAACACTACCATATCTCTGGTCCTAATGGTGTGGTGAGGGGCCGAGATATAGAGTGCATGAACTGATGGTGATTTTAACTCCGAACACAAATCGAATGTACGAACTCTTGGCCATATTTGCAGTTTTATGACATATATATATATAATGCTGATGTGATGTATGTTTCCATGTATGAGAATATATATATATATATATATTCTCATACATGGAAACATACATCACATCAGCATTCATGATGATTGGCATCTTCTGTGGACTTTGATCAATATATTCTTATTTCTGGACTATGGTATAGATCGATCTTTAATAAGGTACAAAAAAATAGTTGATTCTCTTGTTTTTTTCTGATGGATATATGTAGTCCGACTCATTAGAAAAAAATAACAAAAAGGAAAATGAAAATTTCTTAAACAATTTAGAAGCTAGTTTGGTTAACAACAAAAGAAAAAATAGTAATCCATGAGTCCATGACCACAACTGTATACTGAAAACTTTTTATTTTACATTCATTTATTTCAATTTTTTTTGTTAGATGATGATTTTTAGTATAGACTTGAGGGCCGAAGAGAATTAACAAATGAATGTGGAATTGAGGTTATTTTAGTAATTCCAGACATCCCGACAATTATTCACCAGGTTTTATGCTGGGTTGTGGCTCATATTTCAGTGAGAAAGTTACACTAGCCTCCTCGTGTTCTTTATCTCTTTGCATGTGTGTGATCAACATTTTACTATTCTCATTTTAGTGTATGTAAAGACTTCATCCATAGGCCAAATAAATTGAAAAATAATCTAATAAATCACAAGTTCACAATATAAGGTGAGAAATATATGTATAGTTGTTTTTCTTCTTATATAATACTTTAATTTACCCCGAAAAATAGAGGAAGATGTTCTCCATATATCACCAAAATTCTTAATCGTAAGATTTATAAATTAATATTCTAAGTGCATATAAGACATAAAAAATTGTTAGCGTTACATATATGTTTGTGGATGTGCATGTTTCACTTTGGAGACTATATAGCTGAGATGAGTGGTTGGCCCATCTTCAACACTACCATATCTCTGGTCCTAATGGTGTGGTGAGGGGCCGAGATATAGAGTGCATGAACTGATGGTGATTTTAACTCCGAACACAAATCGAATGTACGAACTCTTGGCCATATTTGCAGTTTTATGACATATATATATATAATGCTGATGTGATGTATGTTTCCATGTATGAGAATATATATATATATATATATTCTCATACATGGAAACATACATCACATCAGCATTCATGATGATTGGCATCTTCTGTGGACTTTGATCAATATATTCTTATTTCTGGACTATGGTATAGATCGATCTTTAATAAGGTACAAAAAAATAGTTGATTCTCTTGTTTTTTTCTGATGGATATATGTAGTCCGACTCATTAGAAAAAAATAACAAAAAGGAAAATGAAAATTTCTTAAACAATTTAGAAGCTAGTTTGGTTAACAACAAAAGAAAAAATAGTAATCCATGAGTCCATGACCACAAATGTATACTGAAAACTTTTTATTTTACATTCATTTATTTCAATTTTTTTACTTTCATTACTATAGTTTTCATGTCACGTTGATCTTTGTTTATTGGCGAAAGTGCAAAAACTCTTCCTAAACTTTACTTTTGTTGCAAAATGCCCCTAACCTATTCTTTGAAGCAGCTCAGACCCTCATGTTACAAATTGTTGCAAATACCCTCCGAGTCACCTTTTTGGCCACTGAGTTTCGATTTAGAAGGTCAAATTAGTAATGTACCCCTAATCCATTAAAATATAAATTCATTTTTTTAATTTAAAATTTGCAAATTATATATTAAAGTCAAATATAAAATTTAATATAAATTTATTCCGTTAAATATATAAATGAGAATTTTATTTTTCAAAGATGGGAATTATATATATGTACATTCAATTTTTCAACTTTAAAATTTTCAAAAATTGCAAATTATATATTCATGTAAAATATAATTTATTTTTCAACAATGGGAATTATATATATATATAAATAGTTTACATCTAAAACAATCTACTTAGAGTCAAAAGGGGTATAACAATCATATAAAGGCATTTTTGCCATTTTCTAAAATTTTTGCCTCACGTAACCTTGTCCAACAGAACTCAATGGCCGAAAAGGTGACTCAGAGGGGGTATTGCAACAATTTATAACCTGGGAGTCTGAGTTGCTCCAAAAAATAACTCAAGGAGCATTTTGCAATAAAAGTAAAATATAGGTTTTTTTTTTTGTTGCACTTTTGCCTTGTTTATTTGTAAGTAGCAAGGGTCTTTTGCGTCTTGGCGGTTCGCCATTTTCTTTCAGGTCCTGTTTGATAAAATTTTTGTTTCAACTTTTACACAAAAGAAAAAGAGAAGTAGAAGCTAAACAAGGAAGCTGGTACTTACCAACTTCTTTTGAACGCTCTTTTTGAACTACGAAACCTTCTACCTTATCAATTCAAACACTTTCCAAAACGGATTTTGAGCTTAAAAAGTCGAAAATCACTTTTCAAAAATTAATCCAAACAGGACTTTAGGCTTCTCATGTTGAGCCCTTGTCTGGACCTTTTTGTTATTTTGTAGGCCTCGGTTGTTCGGGATATAGGTTGGTCCTTTTGGGCCTTTTGCTACATTATATATGTCTTTTCTATTAACTTTAATATATATAAATTTGTAATTGCCCAAAATATATAAATAATGGCAGTGACATTTTTTAAAGAAAAAAGCATTAATAGACTGAATTGTTTATATTAGAATTGATTGTTATTTAATTTTTTGTTTATATAAAATTACTTCTAATTAGGCTTTAGCTTTATAAGAATCGTCTGAAAAAATGTGGATGTCATTGATGATGCCTTTATGGGTTAACAATTAATATGCCCAACTTGTAAAAGCAAAGGGAACTTTTGATTACAGTGAGTTAGGTGAATTCAATCTCCTTATAACTGTAGTGAGACTTTTAACAAGTTAGAGTAAGCTAGAAGAAACTAAGAAGAGAGTTCGAGTAGTCCCACATTAGGCACAATTCAAAATTTCAATTCATAGTTCATACCATCAAATCTTTGACTCAAGATTCAAGTCCTATTATGTTGCTTAGAATACCAAAAATGTATGGCATTCATAAGATTCAGTGAAGTGTTGTGTGACCAGAGATAACTGATTGATGACACCAATGACATAGTATTTTCGATGCATTGAAATTTTTTTCGGGATGCCCAGTAATTTTTTCCATGGAGAATGTTTGCATGAGTGTGTGTGTATATATATATATATATATATATATATATATATATATATTTAAAGAAAATAAGAAGAGGGGCAATGCTACATGTATTATCTTGGTTCCAAATGCTGCTAATCCTACTGGCTACAAGTAACTTGTAAAGCTTAGCCATTGTAGTATCCCATTACATGTACGTGTCTCTCTAGCTACTCAAACCATGAATTTACAAACAAGAGAACTATTATCGTTACCATCCCTGAAAAATGAAACCCTAATTAACACAACATCGTCTGATTTTCAGGCATGTGAATGGAAAATCTCCTGCCCCATTGGTTGCTGCACCGGCGACCGACGATTCATCTCTCTGAAGTTGCCATATTGTTCATTATGTTCACTCGGACTGTCCGGTGTCCAAACTCCGTCCCCTTGTGGCCCTATCCCCATGTACTGTTGCATCACCAACACCGAAAACGTCACTGCAAAATCCGACGAGGCCAATAAATCCCCTATGGCCCCCAGCTCCGGGCACTCGCTCCAGTCCGTCAGCCCCGCCGTGAGCGGCGATATGATGCCCTGTCCTCTACCAACTATGAACAAATCATGTATGTTATCTATAGACCTTATTGCGGCCACTGTCTCCTCCCCATTGTTCACCACTTTCTCCACATAATCAATGCATTCATCATTTCCAACCCTAACCCTAAAATCATTTAAAAAGTCTTCATCCATCTGCTTGTCTCTGTCACTGTCTGTCATCACTGTTAAAACCCTAGGGTCATTACGGTTATCATTACTAGTCTGCATGGCTGGACTTTCCATAGTCTCTTCTCCGGCAATGAACCTCATTACAGTTAGATTAATCCCGGGATGCTCACACATCCTCCATGCATACGATAAGGCCTCCCGACAATCCGGTCCACCGAAGAACAACACGGCGACGTGGTGCGACACCTGGTTCGCCGCCAGTCGTGTCGAGCCATTCAGCCCTCGGTCCACCAGTATGCCCACCGAGCACGGGGCATTAGCCAACACGTTTTGGTTCACAGTCCGAAATGCAGGGTTTGTAGCTTCCATTCCACCATCAACTGTTTGTTGTTTGTGGAAAGGGATGATGATTAAGGCCACACGCTTGTCCTCGGCCACACTGCAAATGTCCTCGTGCATGGTGGAGTAGGGGGAGATGGCGGTGAGGGGCTGAATGGAGACGCATCCCACGTGCTGCTCGAAGTTTTCGAAGGCATTGATGATGTGGTCGGACTGGGCTTGTGTCCGGTTGAGGGCGGGGCGGCCGGATTTTCGGGTGTTGTGGACGATGAGCATGGCGGAGGCGCGGCCGGTGAGCTCGACGAGGTGGAGGACGTAGATGCAGATTGGGGATCTCTTGGTGGGGTAGGAGGCTTCGAGGAGGTTGATGATGGTGGGGACGTTTCGAGGGGTGTGGACGCAGACTAGTACTCGAAGCTCACTGTCCGGTTTGGATCTTTGAATTGTTCTGCGTTTGTAGGGTACGAATCTTCTGGCTGGTTTGTAGATTGTGGTTACAATGGGTGTGATGACTCCGGTCATAACCACGGCTACAATAACCATGATTGCAAATGATTGATCATCTAAGACCTGCACGCACAACAACATATTTCAATGACGTTAGAGCAATGTTATACATCAACATGCTAGGTCACATATGCAACACTCATGTAACAACCATGTAACTCATGCAACACATCTACGTCGAAGTTGCAACACTTATGCGTATGTTATATTGCAATGTTGCATTAAATTGAGATTTCAACATTTTTAAGTAGTTGCTGCATTATTAATTTAAATGCACTAGACGACACTCGACAAAAAGAGAAACATGAGATAGATCCAAATTTTGAGACAAGAATCTTTCATACATGAGAGAGAGAGAGAGAGTACCTTTTGGTCCTTACCCACATTGAGCACAATCATTTCAACAAGGCCTTTGGTGTTCATTAGCAAACCAAGTGTAACCCCTTCATGAAAGGGCATTTGGTAGTAGAGAGCAACAAGAAGAGTCCCAGCAATTTTTCCAGCACAAGCAAGAACAATGACAACACCTAGAATCGCCCAAGTAGTAATCCCATTTATTGTGGTAATATCAGTTTTAAGCCCACTCATTGCGAAGAACAGAGGCAACAAAAGCCCCGAAACAAAGTCCTCAAGCTTCTCTATAAGTGTCACACCAAGAGGCCCATTTGGGATTATTAGTCCAAAAACAAAAGCTCCAAACACAGAATGTGTTCCAATGGCATCAGTAATAAAACCAGCTATCATAACCCCAGTCAGAATCAGACATATATAGAATTCGCTCACCGACTCGCCTTCCGGGGTTCGCCGGATCATCCAGCTAATTACCGGCCGGACAACGAAGATGCAAAAAACGACGAAGGCCACGCTCGAAAGGATCACCCAGAGAGAAGCCAAGGAAGTGAACTGGTTCTCAGCCAAGGCTATGGCGAAAGCTAATAGAACCCATGCACACATGTCGTTGACGAGGGCCGATGACATGGCGATCCGTCCTATCTCGGTGTTGAGGAGTTTGAGCTCTGCGAGGATCCGAGCAAGGACCGGGAAGGCGGTGACGGAGAGTGCGACGCCGAGGAAGAGGATGAAGGTTCCTTGCCTCATGACCTGAGTTTTTTGGTGCAACATGAAGGAGAAGGAAACTCCGATGATAAATGGCAAAATCATTCCTGCAACGGCAATGGCCATGGCCTTTTTTCCGGTGCGCCGGATCACGGTGAGGTCCATTTCGACGCCGACTAAGAAGAGGAAGTAGAGGAGGCCAACGTTTGCCATTGTCTCAAGCACCATCACACTTCTGAGAGGGAATACTGTGTTAGCAAATCGCTTGCTTTGTCCTAATACTGATGGGCCCAATATCACTCCACCCTGTGACCATTTGCAAATCATAGATGACTATAAAAAAAACTACTACTAAAGAAAGAAGAAGAAAAGACAAAATGATCATGCGCAAGTAATGATCTCTTTCTTTTGCTCATCTGTTATCAAGAAATTCTAACAGAAAATTGATCGACACTAAATTGATGTGATTGTTAGATTTTTTTTGATAATTACTTTTTTTTTTCTTTCACGTCAATCACATCCAACTAGTTAAAGTAAACACACATGAACCTGATATATATATATATATATATATATATATATATATATATATATATTAGCATCGCTTGAACTCATAATATGATGAGTTTCATTTTTACATTTTTAAGGAATCATTAGTTAGTGCAAAAATGGTAGATTGAATTCTGAGAGTAATCATTTTATTTAAAATATAGGTATTTAGCACATGATAATGACTTTCTTGCTATTTAATTATATACATTATGCAATTACATGTTTACATGACTATGGAATTGATTATTTAAATCTCTGTTTGTTTAATCTGATCTTATTGAAGATTAAGGATTGGTTAAACTCAAATAGTTTTCCTATAACATTTAGAATTATTAATTGGCCTTTTGAATTTTTTGTTATTTAAATTGAAATTTGTTTCTTTGGTATGAGAAATTAATCTTATTTTGTTTGATATCATTTTCATCATTTGTGCATTGCTCTCCTAATTTGTATTAAAAATTGACATGCTTTGAAAACACATTTTGTCCTGATAATAGATAGAGAGAAACTTACACTAACTTATACTTACAATGATCTCAGAGATGACACGAGGCTGGCGAAAAGGTTTCAATATAAAAACAAGAACATGAGTGGTAACCACAACCAAAGTTAATTGCAGGATGAAGAGAGGGAGAGAATAATCTAAAGGATTGTCACCCTGCCATATCCCATTTGTTGTTATCATCGTCGGTGCATAGCAAACTATTGTGTTGTCTGATTTGTTTGCCGTTGTATTTAGCTGCCCCGACATTTTTCTAAACCACCTTTTGCACCACCACACTGCTGTCACAACCACCACCACCACCACCTTCAAAATATAAAGAACTTACACCACCACAACCGCCATATATCACACTTGTTGTTGAAGGCTTCACAATTAGTGTTTTTTCTAATCTTTGCCTGCAAATGTTGTACAAGGAAAGGTATAACTCTTGCAAATAGAGTGAGATAGGAAGAAAAAAAAAGAGAGAATTTTTTTTTAGTGATTTTTAATTTTTTTTGGAATTGCGAAATGAAAGGAAGAAGAGTGATGGAAGCTAGTTAAATTAGTTTAGGTGGTTGCCCGACCCATTTGGGTTCTTTTCTTTTCTTGTGTGGTCTATAGTTATCCGAGAGGTTCCTATTTTTAGCAAATTAAAACCACATTAACAATGCTTGTTCTTCTCTCTTGTCACCAAAGAGTCGTCCACAGGCCACGTGGCAAGTTCCAAATCAAAATCACCGAGCGGAAACCATGCAATTTGAGTCCATTAGGCCCTAATCTTCCACGTATGAATGGCTTAACCTCCCCACTCTCCAATAGGAGGAGAGGGGTTCAAGTTTTGAAGTGGACAAAATGCATATGAATGCCATTAAATTGAGAAAGCAACATTTTTACATTAGGAATGATCGATGTCACCATGGTAATTGGAGATTTTTGTCTCTGGGAAGTTTCTCAAAGAAATTAACTCCACCTTGATTGCTCTTGTACCCAAAGTCCAAAATGCAACCTCTATCAATGACTTTTGATCCATTTTCTGTTGCAACACCCTCTGTAAATGTATTTCAAAGCTGATTGCATTGAAGTTTAAACCAAATTTTCTTTCTTTCATCAATCAATCACAATCAGCCTTCATTAAGAACAAAAGAATTGCTGCACAACATTTTTCTAGCCCGAGAGCTTCTTAAGGATTACCATAAACATTCAAGCCCTCCAATATGTGCCATAAAAGTTTATCTAAGGAAAGCATTTCATACAGTTGGATGGACTTCATTCTTGATACTCTTCAGCTTATGGGCTTCCCTGTTTGTTCTGTCAATTGGGTTAGACTTTGCATTATCTCACCCTATTTTTCAATTTTTATCAATGGTGAGAATCATGGATTTTTCAAAGGTTTCAGAGGCATCAGGCAAGGTGACTAATAGGTGTTGAATTTTACGCATTCTAACATCTTAATTTGCATATTTTATTCTCTTAATGATAAATCATTTGTGATTTTACTTTGTTTTAGTTTTTTTCTTATTTTCAGATCCTTAATAGTAAATTCACTCAAATTATGACTTTTGGACTTTTAAATATGATATTCAAAAGAGTTAGAAGAAGTCTGCATCAATTGGATCAAGTCAAGTCAATATTTCAATTCAAAACAGTCCAAGGAAGAGGCCTAAAAGGAGTGTAATTGCTTAAGGAAATTATGGGCTAAAATCTAATTTTGTAAAAAGGAAAGTTCTGAACCTGTTTTGGTATTATGGTCATAAATCATTATTCAAATATCAAAACAGCCCAAACTCCATTTAAGTTAAAGGAAATTCAATTTTGGATCTTTTGTATTTAACAAAAATTTCGTGAAATAGATGTTTACGAAGTCAAAATCTAGGCCAAAGTTCAGTAAAAAAATTCACCTGATTGGAGTTGCGGGATTGCCCTAAGCCTCCTATTTTGATTTGGAAACTTGATATATCTTTTGAGGTATAAAAGTTATGACTTGGGGGATTAAGAGGGGGGAGCTAAAGAGCAACTAGAGGACGATTTGGAGGCTAATTTTTAGAGGAGAATAGGCCTGAAGATGGTGTTCCCATCATTGATCAAGTCTCTAATCCAGAGCATGAGCAGCTAGACCTCCACCTAAGGGATTGATGTAGCCCTAACCAGGCTTCCATGGTTTGATTGTATTTATTTATTGAGAATTTATAGTTTAATGTATGATGATTGCATAACTATGTGTAAAACAATAGTTGTACTATTGTATTTGGTTTTAATGATTCAACTCAATTGTTATGGAATGCAATTCTTGTCTTAGATAAGGTTTTGTTGTGATTGATCTCAAATCACTTTTATTTTCTGTGATTACAAAGTTAATGGTTATGCAATGATATTAATTGAGTAAATAAATTAAGGTTTTGATAGTTCATACTTAGGGAAGACAATTTGTACTACACATTAGATTAGAGTAGTTAGATAGACGATTCGTATCAATCGAAGATGGATTATGCTTAGTCTTAATTATATGAATTTTTTTGACGATATCGTTATGTGCTTGTAGCGACACGAATCATTATCATACATAAATTATTTTTTCTATATTAAATATAATTAACCATGATTGTGAAGTTAGTGGTGAAATCAATACCTTAGTCTCTTTCTCTTTATTAATTCAATTATATTAGTTTCACTTAATTTTTTAGTAATTTGAAATAGATATAAGCAGTCAATCAAACAATCTTCTTAATTGAATTAGAAGTAATCTGAAAACTAAGTAACACAACTGTTCAAACTTTGCAAGTCATTGAGGTTCGACAACCTTTCAATAGCCCTATCCTACAATGATTCATTATATTGCGAAGTGGTATTTTAATTGGTAACAATTTAACCACAATCAGTGACTCATTGTTACCATTCCTTTTTGTACTGGCCATGGACTCTTATTCTGACCAAAACCACATCTTTCAATCCTAATTTTGAGTATCGTTGGAGGTGCCAACCTCTTGCACTCACTCATCTGATCTTTACAGATAACTTGTTTCTTTTTACAAAAGGAACCCCCAAAGCAGCTTTTATTCTAAAGGATTTCATGGATGTTTTTTGTTCACTATCTGGTCTCGCAACAAACAACATGAAGACTCAAATATTTTATGCAAGGGTTTTTGAAACAGATCAGCAAGCAATCTGTATATGGCAAAAATGGTGAATAAAATGAAACCGGCCAAAATTGGTCCTGGTTTATACAGCTACACACTCCCAGCTAACGTTACAATTCTTTCAGAAGGGTAGTTGAAAGAATATAAATACTCCTCAAGTATTTTGCTCCCTTTGTAGTGATCATTTGTCCTCCTCTTCAGATAAAATTAAGTAGTGTCAAGGAACCACATTTGCTACTCCGATCAAACTGTATAGACTGATGATGTCTTTAAGAATTATTTGATCAGATTGTAAAGAGCATCACAAGTTAAACACTCTGTGTGTGTGTGTGCTCTTAAAAATATATATAGTAGAATAAAATTTTATGTTGAAAAATATCTCTTCTGCTTTCTCTCTCTAAAAAGATTTTTTGATATGTAATGAAAAGCTCCTTAAAAACATTAATTTCTTTCCCTTTTTTTTCACCCATTAGAGAGAAAATATATGAGGGTTTATATAGATAATAAATCCCTAATTTTTCTTGAAAAATAAGTTAAAAATTAATACAAAATGAATTCTGGTGTTTTAGTAAGTTCGGGGTCAAATCCGGGTAAAAACAGGATAAAGAAAACAAAATTCCGCAGAGCAGAAGCTTTGGACCGGTCCAGTTACAGTAGCAATCTCATATGAGAAGTTGAGACCTCTTGGATCGGTCCAGTTATGTTGGTGACCAATTTTGAGGTCCTAAGAGCTCTTGGATTGTTCCGAGTAAGACTTAGATCAGTCCAACCTTAAAAAATATGAAATTGTGACTTTGACACTTTATTTTTCAAAATCGGAAAACACGTTTTGAAAATCTATGTGTCCTCACCAACTTAGCTGGACTAAATGATGCTTAAATCATGATATACGACGTTCTTGCTCACTTGTAATCGCTTGAATCCTTCAATCAACAAAAGTCTTTGTTGAGGCACTCTTTAGATGATGCGTTGATGAAGAACACACGCCAAGCTCTCAATCTTCAACTCCATGGTCGATTACAAGAATATGAATTAAAGATTAAAACTCGATCAAACTTAGTTTTGACACCAAATATTGTCAATTACAAATATATACGTCACAGACTCCCCATCAGTCGGCTAAAAATTGGGCACATCTTTGGGTGGCTGATGAATTCATCTGCCGGCTGAAGGCCTCCTTTCAGTTGGTTGAAGAACACTTCTGGCCGGTCGAAACCTGTTCCTGTAACACCTGTATTTTTTATTTCTTGGGACTTTTAGAGTACCGGTTGGCTAAAAGGCCAAACCAGGTGACTAAGTCTCCAAAACTTGTTATCGCTCACTTTCCACCCTAAGCAAAATCATCCAAACCCTACCAACTCGTGAGGTATCATATGCCCACCTTTTTCTCATACAAAACTCACTCAGATACATAATATATAATCATAATGCAACTCAACCCTTAAAGCTATAATTCCATACATGAACATATTCAAGAGATCATTTTACATAAGCTCATATCCTAAACTTTATATACATATGATATTATACAAGTCCTCAAAGTTTGTGACATCTCATACACGTGCATAGTTAAGGAGTTCTCATACATATTCATAATCCAAGCTATTCATACATTGAACTCCAAATACAATATACAAAAAATGTAATCCTCATTGTACACAACCAAAAACATCTAGTCCATATTCTAAACATGCTCTAAACAAAATGACTAAAAGTTTTTAAAACTCATCATTGCTCCAAGTCTATTCAAGAATTTTCTCGTAGCTCGACTACTTCCTTGCCATTACCTGAAAAAATTTATACATTGAGGATTGAGCTCCTGCATGCTCAGTAGAAATACGTAAGGCACAATTCCTAAGGTCTTGTGAATACTACATACCACACATTCATATTAGACACAAATCTTATGCTAACTTACATACCATGATTCATATGCATTGAATGCATTATGCCATGCCCCTCTTTTATGTCAACCACACAACTAAGAAACTCAAGACTCCAATAAAAGTTCATCCAATAAAGTCACTCATCTCTCATAAGATAGTCGAATTCCAATTTCAAGACTACCCAGCTAACATTCAAAATCCATATTTCGGTCTATCCGAGATATTTCTACAATCTTCACACTATACCATATTCGGAATCCATATTTCGGTCCATCCATGATGTTTCTACAATCCTCCCACATACATCATTCTGACCATGTATGAGCCATGCATGAATATAAATCACTAATGCTCAATTTCACATGTTCTCATACCAAATGTGCATATACAACATTGAAAACAACCTGGCAACCATCTAGCATGCTTTCACATTTCCAAATATATCTCATATGCATATGCCTATATCACATTTCTACACTTAAAAGCATTTATTTATCACCTAAAACATGCTTTATAATTAATCGTGCTCTTCGAAGCATATAATCAAACACATAGTTTCATATAAACATATATACATCAAGTTAACACCAAAACTCATAATTTTCACCTTGCATGTTCACATATAATTCACCTAAATCATACAAGCACCTAATCATGAATCTCATTATGCCAAATTATAATTATACCATATATATACATGATTTATGACCATATATATGTGTGTGTGTATATATATATATATCACATAATCACATATAAATCTAGTTGAATGCTCTAAGCATTCAAGATACTAACAAAAACTCGAGAATTCATAAGCTAAACATCCCAATCTCGGTTTGGAAAAGTTTCCAAACAAAACCCCCAATTTTCACCAAATCAACTTTGCCTAAATCTACCTTTGAACCGATTATCTCGAAACCCTTGCCGCGTAGAACACACTTTCTTTCTTTGGTATATTTTAAATCTCACTCTAAGACCCTTAAATCTAAGAGAAAATAAGAAGAATGAAAAGAGAAAAGAGAAGAGAGAGAGTTGCCTACCAAGAGACAGAGAGTTAAATGACTACAAATCTATCTCTTACTATTTATAGGTTTAGTTGTGCCAAATGATCAAAATGTCCCTCGTCACTTAACGTACCTTCCTGACCTTCGTTTTTTATTTTAAAAAATCATACGATTCCAAATCAATTCTATTCTCATTTTTAATATTTTAAATGGTTTAAAACCAAAAATAAATATTTTCAAAAAAATATCGGATTTTCCGGGTCAGACTTCTCACTTTCATTTCAACATTAAAACACATTAAAATCATTTATGTGTAGTTTAATGATAATAATAATAAAAATAAAAATTGGTCTAAAATGACCCGGTCTTCACATTAACTCTTTTTAATATAAAATTATTGTGGGTATTCTATCGCAAGTAATATTAGGATTAGATGTAATGTAAACTCTTTTTAATATAATATTATAATTCTATTTTTTTAATTAAAAAATAGTTGGAAACACTTTGTATTTTTAATAGTGGAATAGATATAGATATAAATAACGATAACATATCACAATTTATATTGTATTCGAAAGGCGATTGTAGGCCCACCAAGAAGGTCCTACTTAATTAATATATATAAATAAAGACTACAGTCATTATCAAAATTCCTATTTGTATCTTCCTAGCACATTGTCACATTCCGCCAATTTATAATAAGGAGTTTTTCCAGGCTCTAGAGAGATGTGGAAGATTATAGAGTCTTCCGAAAGTATCTAGAGAAGTGTAGAGTAATTTAGAGAGATGTGAAAGATTCTAGAGTGTTGTAAAACATTCTAGAAGTATAATGAGATTTATAAAGACTTATGGAATAGTATAGAGAGTTGTAGTATAATGTGGTAGGATCTAGAATATCTAGATAATTGTAGAGATGTGGAGTTGTAGATATTTTTGAAAAGAATTCTAGATGTAAAATCTTAGCCTTAGATTTGAATAAATCCTACCATCCATCAGGGAAGTAGATGGCTATATAAATGGGTAGAATCTCATTTGTAAATCTAGAGTGGAAGTTGAGAGCTAGCCTAAGTTCTTAAAAGTTGGGAATTTGGGTTAGGCCCGGATGGCCAAAACGTAAAGAGTTCTATGTTCACTAGGGTCCTCCATCTATACATGTCTCATGCCTCCAATTTGGCCCAACAGAACGCCGAAAAAACTGCATTAAACCAGAATCGCAAACCAGCGCGACATGTACACGGAGGGAAACTAGTGAATATGGAACTCTTTGCGTTTTATTTGGCTCCTATTTGACCAAACACAAGCATTCAACCAGAAGCGCAAACTAGCGCGACATCTACACGATGTAACTCTTTGCGTTTTCTTTGGCTCCTATTTGACTAAACAGAAGGCCAAAAAAGCTGCATTGAACTAGAAGCGCAAGGATTTGAGGGTTGAATTGAACTAGAAGCGCAAGGATTTGAGGGTTGATATTAAGGAATTGAAGGCCGAACTTTAGTATATTGACTAACTTCTCTAGAATATCAATGGAAAATTTTCAAAGGCTGAGCAATCTTTGAAAGAAGTCGAAGATGGATTGCATCGCAGGTGTCTTCAAAGTTGGACGTCGGATCTCACACACCAGATCCGAGTTGTTATTGCCAAAGTTCTTCCTGTCGTGCTAGCAATGCACTATGGACCAAAACTTCTATGATATATATATATATATATATATATATATATATATATATATATACTAAATATATTTTTGAACAAATTAAACTTTTACCCTTGCTAGCAATATAGGTTTTGTATTCATACTAATATACTTGTGAATTGTCCGATGAATTTGTACTCAAAATATTTCTCTAATCTTAATATATAAGGCGAGATGGAGCCCTGTTTACCAGCTCAATTGAAGGGGTTTGGACTTGAGTCCAAGCTGACTGAAAGGGTCAATCAAGGATTGGATTGAGGCCCAAAACCCATTTCACACAATCACACCACCAAAACAATCATAAATTTATAATACACGAGTAAATCTGGACTATACGTACGTTAGTAAATAACCTTGAAACAATATTGTATCATTGATGCTATACACGGGTAAATCTGAACCATGAATATTATACCCACACAGTGCACGTTAAGGGATATATATATATACTAGTGTATTGCCCGTGCCTACGACACTACAAAAAAAATTATTAGATTGAAATAAAAATTGATTTCATACAATCAACGTATCAATAAACAAATGGTTACAAAACACTATTGACCACGCGTCATCACTTTTTCTTGTCCTTATGTTTCACCTTCTTTTGACTTCTTCAAATATGTAAATAATATATGTAAATGCAATACACCAAATCAAAGACAAAAGAAAATAATGGTGCAACCCAATTGAACTAATGATTAAAATCCAATTGTAGCTTACACCAAATCAAAGACAAAAAAATAATAATGGTGCAACCCAATTGGACTAATGATTAAAATTCTATTGTAGCTTAACGAAATATAACAGTGTGAAAGAGAGAATATTACAGAGAATTTCTCTGCATATATTCACATGTATGTATACATATACTCCGATCCCCAACAATCCCCGTCTATAGTTCGACAAAATCCCTAAAAGCACGACCGACAATATCATTAATGTATTTCGCCATCAGAAATGGATTATGTACAACAATCTACAAAATATATCAAAGAGTATATTTTATTATTAATATTAAGTAAAATATAATAATTTAGAATAAACACAAAATTAAATTACCTCATTAATTCATGGTAGCCATAAGCCAAACACTTTTCATTTTCCAAAGCTATATCTTTAATATTTTCTTCATCAAGTTGCCAATTAAAATATATACACTCATTCACTAAGAGTATTGACATTCAAATTTGGATGGTGTACTCTTGAATGACCGAAAATGAATTTTGGTTCCAAAGCTATATCAATATTATTTTATTTTAATATTATAAAAAGCAAACAAAATTTAGATTAAAATCAAGTTGAATTAAAATTGTCTTGAAATCGCGATTAAAATAGATGAGTTACAGTTTAGAGATATCAATAATATTTAAAATTATAAAATAATAATGATATTTCACTACCCTAATGATAAAATTATATCAATTAACTATTTAAAATTCACTAATTAAGTAATGAATTTAATCATTTAAAATATTTCAAATTTTAAACTAATTTTTTTATGTTTCAATTTCAAATCACTCCTCCAAAATCAGAAGTCCTATCGAACATTCGTGTCATAATTGTTCCATATCTGAAGTTTCAGGTCCACTCTTAAGACAACACAACCATACTTTAATATCCTGATTTTTACTTAAAGTTGAAATTATAGTCAACTAATTTGAATTGAGAGTCACATTTTTCACACCTTATATATATTCAAAATCAGTAGTGCTTCATTCCGCACTTATATTTATGTGTGTAGTTGTTGGCTATTAAATTTCTAAACTAAATTGTGCCATTAAAGTTGATAATTGTAATATAACTACAGTGGTGTAAAGCCTATAGATAGGTCATAACTTACAATAGTATGTATATGTATAGGTACAGGGAGACAGTATGCAAGGAACATGGGTTCCTATGTGATAGTCTGGCTAATTTTTTAGAGCTTTAGCTTTGAACACATAATTTCTCTCGGAATTCTCACAACCTTTTTGACTTTTATGCCATCACTATATATATATACTAATATAATAATACTTGTTAGTCAATTGATAATAATATATTATATATATAAATATAAACATAAACATAAATATAAATAATATACTTGGATGTCCGGCCATGGACCTTTAACGGCAGTAGAGGTGGCGCGGCAGTGAAGCTGTGAGTATGGTTCGTCCGGCAGCAATGGTGGTGAAGGCTGGCCGTGGAAGATGGTAGTAGTGGCTGGTCTATGGTACTCGGTTGCGGCTGAAGTGGGTGTGCATAGTAGTGCAATGGAGGTACATGGTCAAGAGGTTGGCTGGTGCTTGTAGCTTCATAGTGAAGAAGACGCAGATGATGGCTCGGGTGACTGGAAAATGGCAAACCAAGTGATCTGTGGTCTCTGCTTTCATGGTTTAACCCCAAGTTTCAACATTTCCTATTTAGTCGGACAAATTTACAGGAAAAGAAAAATAAAAAAAATCATTGTATTTAAGCCCAAAATGAATTGAATAAAAAAAATCATTTTTTTGCAAACTTCTTGTATAAAAACATCATTGGTGAGTGGTTTCAAACAAATGGATTCATGTACCCACACTCCCAACAAACACAATCACAAACATCCCACCTCCGATCCTCAGCCGCCTCAACAGCCGACGTGTCGGGCTCCGATGCCGCCGCATCTGGCTCCGAGTCCGCCTTCGTCTTCTTCGCGGCCTTCAGTGCCGGAGCCGCCTTAAACAGCTCCTTTGGCAACAAAACCTTGTCAATGCCACCAGCTCTTCATCAATTAGCGTCCGCAGTGCTCCGATTTGGGCATGAATGGTGGCCAGAAAGCTTGGAGACGATGAGTCTTCTCACTGCTTGGTGAGAAAATGAAGAGAGTGATAGGTGGATGGGTATTATACGAGAGGCACATGGGGCTGACTATAAGTCAAATGGTGATATATATTATTTCAGGTGAGAATAGTAAAAGTTTAAATTTTGAATTTAGGTGGGAGGGAGTAGAAGAATGTTTAAACTTGAATTTTAGTGGAAGTGAATCATGATCGTTGATTGAAGATAGGAAAAGTAATTTTAAACCGTAGATAGACATAGGTATTTTGAACAGTCAGATGAGTTTTTTAAGTAATTTTGACCGTTAGATGATAAAATATTTTTGGGGAAAAATTCAAAAGCAAAGCTCAAATGTTATATATATATATA
The DNA here is from genome assembly GCA_026545225.1 of Cornus controversa. NCBI lineage: Eukaryota > Viridiplantae > Streptophyta > Magnoliopsida > Cornales > Cornaceae > Cornus > Cornus controversa. The sequence continues at coordinate 90,968,151 of CM048846.1, read as the reverse complement.
TATATATATATATATATTTGAGCTTGACATAATAATGCCAAAAAACGCAATCCAACAGTCCAAAATTACTAAAAAAGTAATCATGCGATTCAAAATGTCTTTTGCTATCTACGTTCTAAAATCACTCTTTCTATCTATGATCTAACGCTCACCATTCACTCCCACCAAAATTCAAATTTAAACTCTCACCCACTTAATACCTCACTTGTATCTTTCTCTTTTATTTTCATCTCTTTCCTCACTCCTCACCCATACTTTCTCCCCTTCTATTTTCTTTCTTTATTCACACCATCACCTTGCCGTATAGTCACTATATCTCTCTCTCTCTCTCTGGTGTCCATATGTGTGTTTAAGTGCAACTTCTGTTGTTTTCTTTCCAGCTTTACATATAAAGCTTCATGACCGCCCACTCAAGTTGTCTATCTTCGGCGGGACCAAATTGAAGGTAGATCTGAAACTATTAATTTCTAAATGTTGAAAATTTTGTTATTTTTTGTTGTTGATATTGATACTGGCAACGCCATGAACTTCGACGCAGGAGTTACAGACATCGTCGGGTCAGAGGTCACCGAGGAAGGAGGCGAAGTCATCAACGACGTGGACGCCTACTTCATTCATATCGCCACGATTTCTGAGCCCAATAGGGATGCCGATGAAGAGGTATTTGGAGGAGGTTAGTCACCTGACGAAGCTCAACCCTCAGGACGTTTGGCTTCCCATCACCGAGTCTCGCAACGGCAATGCCCATTACGCTGCTTTCCACAACTTGAATGCTGGTGTTGGCTGTCTTGCCCGTTGTCTTCTCTTTTCTCGGCTGGTGCTTCTCCTTGGCCAGCGGTTGAAGTAGTGGAAGTGACGGTGGTTCCATGTTGAAACTGGGTTGAGGTTGTTCGGGTGGACTGGTCCGGTTTTTTGAAGTGGGTCTTCATCGAGGTGGTGAGGTTGAGCTTGGCCTGTCATATTCTGTTCTCTGATCTCTCTACACTCTCTGCTGCAGCCCTTATCATATTCATATTGCTAGAGAAAGAGAGGGAGAGTCTATGTGTAGTTTAGAGAGAGAAAGAAGAGAAGGGGGAGTATAATGTATGTGCCTGAGGAGTGGGCTCTGGTTCTATTTTGAGTATGCGTGTGTGTGTCACGGAGTGTGCAGGTATTCCTCTGTCAGTGAAGAAAATGAAAGGGAGGGAACAGAAAGTAGTTTTAAGAGAGAGAGAGAGAAGTGTTTTAGAGAGAGAGAGAAGGGGAGGGGGTGAGATTTCACCATGGATCGATAAAGTTGATTCATATCTCATTTGTCAGTACAGTACAAGATTAATACACGACACCTTTAATTTTCTAAACTGCTCTCTCTCTCCCTCTTTCATTTTTGATTCAGTTATCATCACCCGTTTCTTAGATTTTTGTTCATTTCAGCTCATTTGGCTGTCTATGAACTTGCAAAGAGATTATGACAGTCCAAAATAGTATATAAAGTCAAGTAAAAGATTAATCTAATTCTTTTCAATCCTGTTATATATATATTGTTACTAATTGTGATTTTAAAAAAATAGAACAACATTGAATTTATTTTTGGATAAATAGAACACTAATTATTTAAGATAAAAGTATGATATTATAAAACCATATCTAGCTATATGATTGATGGGTGAGCAAATCTGTGTTCCGGCGAGAAATTGAAATATTACATGTGGCTGGCCAAAATCTGAAAACTCAGTTGTAGACCTCTTGGTTCAATGTTTGTATTCTATAATTGTTGGTCATATCCTTAGTTAGATTGTACTTGGTTCAATGCTATGTATTATTCGAATGAGAAGAATAGAGTATATTATACATACATGTGTATATATATATAGATATTAGTATAATTGTAAATGTGTTTGTATAAGCACTATATGGTTCTAAGCCCAGATAATTCCCTTTCCCTTTCTTCTATAATCCAAACAGGTGAAAACAGAGTTGTAATTTCTTAAACTCCAGCAATTTCCAAATTGGGAGGAGAGAGAATAAAGAAAAGAAGAAAGTGGGAGGAAAGAGAATAGGTGAAAGGAGGAGAGAGAGGGATTTATGAGAGAGGGAATGTTGGAGAAAGAATAAGAAGAGAAAAAGAATAGAAGAGAGAGAATAAAAGAAAAAAGAAAGAAAAGAGGAGAGAGAAAGAGAGTGGTCGGAAGAGTTAGAATGAAGAGGGCATGAGTAAAATAAAGAAAATAATAAGAGAGGGAAAAACAGAAGTGTGGGAGTGCTCTTGAAAAGAAATAAGCGTAAATTAATGCAAAAAAATTACTGTACTTTACTAATTTTATAAAAAAATTCCTCTAAACTTTTTTTTTTTTAAATAACCATTTAACTATCACATTTTGTGCAAAAGTCCCCCTCCCCATAATAAAAAATAAAAAATTCAAAAATACTCTTTGTTCCTAAGATTTGAGTAAAATTGTATACATTTTTTATATTATATATATATTTTAACACATTTATAAATTAAAAAATAAATTATTAATATTCTCTAAACTACAAGACTGTTGACAAAGAATTAAATTTATATTCAAACACGTTTTCTACCAATTGACAGTAAATTATATGTTTTTTTTTTATTATTATAATCTGTTACATCTAATTCTTGAACTTATATATGTTTATTGTTTTTATTTTCCAACAACATTTATTTCTTTTTATGTAATTTTTTTTGTTAAATTTTAATTTAATTATAAATTAAATATATCAAATGATTCAACAAAAATCACATCTAAAATATGTTTAGAGTGAAGTTTAAAAAATTACATTTACCTACAAAAGTTACAATTATTGATGTTTCATAGGTTTTTTTATTGGTGCATTAAAATTCATTGTCTATAACATAACTAGGGTACATGTAAAAAGAAAAAAAAATTGACAATTTCCATCAATGGGTAGTTTTGTAATTTTTTATTTTAATTGTATTTGTTGCACATTTTATAAAGTTTATGGGTTTTTTTTTAACTTCAGGTTTTTTTTTGCAAAATGGATAAAGTATAGGGTTTTTTTGCATTTTACTCAAGAAATAAAGAATAAGGAGGAGAAGTATAGGGAGAGTATGAAAAATGGTAAATACACAATGAGGTATCCTAAACAATTTTAAAAAGAAACAAGTATGAACCAAGATGGATACCTGTTATATCGACAATGCAATGATGGTTGCGTTTATTCTGTGAGGGGGTAATGATCGCACGACAATAATTTGGGCGGTGTACATAAGATTCAGCAATATTTTGATTATATGAAATCAACTTTTATTCAGTCCAACAATTTTTTTATAGTGCCGTAGGCACGGGCAATACATTAGTATATATATATACACATATTATACTGACTATCTTTATCATATCCAACCGTTATTATGATTAGTATGGATGAATTTTTTGTTCACTTGTATGTAAGAAATGATTTCCGTATACAAGCGCACACATGAACCTCATCATGGTTGTATTTCTGGATCATTCCTGGAATTGTTACAATTGGTTGCCAAGTATGAAACAATTTTGCAACTAGAGCAAACCCAAGTATTTATTTAAATATTAATGTACAAGTGTTATTGTGTGCCTTTGGGTTGTATGAGTTACGAGATAGGTGCAAAATGCACTTAAAAACACTGGGACTTCCACGGCTAAAAACTAATTATGATTTTTTTTTTGTTAGGTAAATAGTCTTACACACATCCACAAATGCTCACGTATGACTCGAATATAAATCCAATTCATTATTGATCTCCCTGAAATAAATTCAATTCATTCTCTGATGTTATTGTTTTAAGTCTTATAGCTAATCCAAATTGCATCACCACAACACAGTATATATTAATAAAGACTCCACACGAACATCAATTAAAGCCACAAGACTACAGTCTCTCTCATACGAATTGTTCTACAATACTCCAAAAATTTCTTAAATGTAAGAATCACAGCATTGATAAAACGCTATTTTTCATTATTATAGAGAATTATAATAAATGTAGTCTTAGTAGTGGTAAGATTTCCCAATATACGGAATCCATGTGATAATTAATAATTTCTCCTCTCATGCGTGCGTGCATAATTCCAATTAGTTGGAGTTAAATACAATGGTCAATGATTCACTCTGGTCAAATCTCTTTTTTGAATTCTACAGATCTTAATTCCGTTATTCAGAATCTTATTAAATTTAAATTTAAATTTTTTATTACAACTAAATTGGTAAGTGTTAAAATTTAACAAAATGATGATGTGGTTGACTCTGAATCACGAAATTGAGATCTAAAGAATTCAAAAAAAAGATTTGGCAAAAGAGAATCTTTGTCCACTAAACATAATTCTTTTGCTAGCCAAACTTTCTGACGGTTGTACCATCAATTAACTCGACATTTGCTATTTCAAACAAATGGAAAAATTGAGGCATTAATGTTACAAACGGTTCAAGAGCTCACAGAAGGGTGTTAAAAGTGATGGCTAGAGAGATCACTAAGGGCCTGTTTGGTAACCGATTATGTTTAATGTTTATTGTTTATAAAAATAAATTTTTAGGATAAAGATGTTTGATAATTTTTATTTTGTTTATAAATTGTCAAAACGCTTTTAAAACAACACTGTAGATAAGCCTTCAAATCCTAAACACCAAAATGATATTTTAGTATTTATGTTTATTAAAAAAAATTTCTTTTTTATCTGAAATAGTGATTATATTATTTTAATTAAAAATTGAAACTAAAAGTGAGAAAATAAAAAGAAAAAAAATATTATAAAAGGCTATTGTTTGATACAATGATAAAAATATTAGAATTATCCAGTATAGACAGAATTAAAGAATATCAATTGCCTTGAGAAAAAAAATATTGGGTACAATATGAATAATTACTAATATACTTGATAATAAGAAATAGTTACTTAGGGGTACTGATGCTAAAAAAAACCTTATTTGAGGAAAGAAAAACAAAGTAGTCCCAATCATCTCATTGTCAAAGAAACAAGAATGGTATTTTGTACTCATATCATTCATTCATTTTCAGTGTTGAAAGAAAAATAGAAATAAATAAAAAAATAAAAAAGAAAGTAGTAGCATAAGAAGTTCAAGAGCAAGAGTATGCTCTCTAAATCCCTCTTCTTACTCCGTACAAATTAGAAAACTTTCAACTTTTTCACAGTTATATATATTTTGTTTTGTTGGTAAGGGTGCACAAGGAACTGGTGGAACCATAAAGAACTGTACGTAGTTGATCCGAACCTAACCATTCACTACGATTCTGCCTCCAAATTTTAGGAACCACTCACTATGATTTCTGTTCCAACCCTTGGAACCAGAACTAGAACTGGAACCGTTGAATATATATATATATATATATATATATATATATATATATATATATAACTGTTATAAAATTATAGTAATAGTTATAATAACCTTTTGTTATGTAAAAAATTTTAAACAATGGAGTTATTATAGCTATTATAAGATTAAATATAACTCCTATAATAACCAAATTGAACCGAATTCAACGATTCCGGTTTCAAAATTAAGGAACCGTTGGGAATGGTTCTGATTCTAATTCTCCCAATAATCGTAAAGAATTGAATCGTGTGCACCCCTATTTGTTGAGACTTTTGGGTTGTGGGTCATTCTAGTTTTACAGTATAATCTACAATGTGTAGATATATATGTAACCTAATATTATTTATTTATTTATTATTTATATTTATTGCTCTATTATTACTGTATAAATTTGTTGTAATATGAACTTGACTTTTTATGCAGTTTATAGTATTGATTTTTTTTTTTTAAAAAAGAAAAATAGTTTAAGGTTAACAAACATATTTTTCTGTTTATAATTTTTAAAATAAGTCAAACATTTTTTCGTTATCAAATTATACTCATGTTTATGGATAAACAATATCGTAACATAAACACTGTAATACCCCGGAAAATTTAGGTGTCAATTTAATCTCTTTACATTATTACTTTATTTTATTAATTCATGTGAAATATTTTTTTTTTATATAAATTATCATTGTAGGTGAGTTGCTTGTCTTTTATACATGCATTTTATCATTTTATGTGAATTGGTATTAACTGTGTGTTATTTTATTTAAATGTTTTGGGTTGGGCTAGGGAGGAATTTGGGCTAGTATGAGTGGGCTAAGGTTATGTTTAAAATGATGGGCCTAGGGTTGAAATAATATTTTATTGCTATTGTTAGTATTATTAATTTGGTTTTAATTAGTTTTAGGAAAATCAATAAAAGAATAATTAAGACAAAAAGGGAAAGAAAAGAAGAAGAAATTAGGGTTGCCGTTGTTTTACGCATAGAACCAAGAGCGAGTAAACGAAAGAGAGAAGGGAGTGACGATCGGGTGAACAAGTTGATTCGTCAGAAAAAAGGCAAGTTTAATTCTTCTCTTCCCCCTTGAATCCGTATGCATAGTCTAGGTTTGAGAATTTATTTATATTAAAAATTTGTAGTTAATTGCATGTTTATATTTTTCTGCTATTGATAAATTTCGTGAGATTAACTGTGATGATTGTATGTAAATTTAATTGATTTTGTTCATGTAAGGTTATATGCATATGTGTTCATGTATATGTATATTGTGTTAAGAAAGAAATAATTCATGTATGCAATTTGTAAGAAATAATTGTTTAGTTGTGAACTTACTGTGTTGGGATTATATTGTAAACAACTCTGAATCCTTAGGAAAACAGATCGTGAATTATTGGGTTTTAAATTTTTAAATTTTGCGAACAACCCTAGAACTTGTGAATTAGGGATTTTTGATTCGGATAATTTTTGATGGGGCATTTTGTACCAATGGGTAGAGAGGATCAAGAGGAGAAGAACGGTACAAAAATCAGGCTGATCGGCGGTCGGACGAATCCGGAATCAACGCCGGAAAATCCCCCAGCGCGCTGGGGAAGACAATCCAGCTGGCGCGTGACCCCCACACGCGCCGCCGGCGAGTGGGGGAGCGTCCGGCCGGCGCTGGCGCCGGCCAGAAAATTATTTTCGGGCCCCACTCGCGGGGCCCTACCTCTGGGTCCAATATGGGCCCATTCCGAATTGTTTTGATATTTATTTTGTATTTTTGAAACGTTTGGGAAAACTTGAAAATCTGGACAAATCATTTTTTAAAAATACTTTTATAATTCTAAAAATTTCAAAAATTTTATGTCAACTTCCTGGGAGCTTAAGGGGCTTGGAGTTTAAATTTCATAGCAAAATGTTTTACCATTGTCTTTAAATTAATTTTTAAAGTGTCTAAAAATTGGATTTTTCAGCCTCTTTAATTTTAAAAAATAGTTAGAAATTTCCAAAAATTCCGAAATTTTTACTGTAGCTCTATAGAGGCTAAATACACTTGGGTTTAAAGTTTGAACTCAAAATAATCTTTTATTGCTGTTCAATTGATTTTTAAAGTGTCTAAAAGTTGGATTTTTCACTTTCTGTAATTTTAGAAAATACTTTTATAATTCCAAAAATTCCCAAATTTTTACTGTAATTCTCTGGAGGATAAATACACTTGGATTTAAATTTTCAACTCAAAATAATCTTTCCTTGCTGCTCAATTGATTTTTAAAGTATCTAAAAGTTGGATTTTTCACTTTCTGTAATTTTAGAAAATACTTCTGAAATTCCAAAAATTCCCAAAATTTTTCCGTAACTGTTTAGAGATTAAATGACCTTGGGTTTAAATTTTCACCTCGAATTGAGCTTCTCTTGGTGTTCAATTAATTTTTAAAGTGCCTAAAAGTTGGATTTTCACCTTCTTTGGTTTATTAAAAATATTTTTAAATTACAGAAAATTCCAGAATATTTTCTTAGTGTTCTTAGAAGTGAAATAGGCCCAGAAACCTAGATAAGAGTAAGTTTAGATCCCCTCAGAGATTTGAGTGCATTGGAGGTTGGTTTGGGGAATTGTTTCCTCTAATGGATGTTAAATTATTTTGGTTTAATCGATTGTGTTTATTATATATAGAAATGCACATGGGATACTTGATTATAGTCTACTTGTGAACGATTTGTCTTATGATGATAATTTCATGTTGGATGATTTGAAATAACGGTTGTGCAAATTTAAATCATAATGCACCTTGTTATTTTATATTGCATATTGGAATGTATCTATGCATTTTATTTTGGCATGTAAGGATTGCCCGGCGTGTCAGGATCGCCCATACCTAATAAGGTATCTATGCATTTTATTTGGCATGTCAGGATTGCCCGGCGTGTTAGGATCGCCCATACCTAATAAGGTATCTATACATTTTATTTGGCGTGTTAGAATCGCCCATACCTAATAAGGTATCTATACATTTTATTTGGCGTGTCAGGATCGCCCATATCTAATAAGGTATCTATATGTGTATGCACATGTTTTCTTTATTTTGAACTTAAAGAATGTGTTCATTGTTGGATGATAAGGGTGTGTTGAAACAATGTATAAGATGATTTTACTTCTGAAAACATGAGCTAAATAGGAAATGACTAGTATGTATATATCTATACCTATTAAGGTATCAAAAGATTAAATGATGGCATGTTAGGATTGCTTAACTTGATATTATTTTATATTATGTTTATTTCTGCTGAACGTAAGGAACGTGTTCACGTTTGCATAATAAGGGTTTGGGTGGAATATTATAAATATTGACTGTTGTTTTGGAAACACGAAACTGGGTAAAAGAATAACTTGTAGGTTAAATCTATAGACTTATTTTATGTCCCTTATACTGAGGGTATGTATATTGGTTCTCTGATTGGGATGTAGTAGATAGAACTTGCTCGTGGGTTTAACCCACTGTGTTGATATTTCAGGTTTCAAACAGGTTCTACCGCGAGGATAGAGTTTTAGGGTTTGGTTGTAGCAGACGTCTCATCTCATCAGTTACAGGGTAGGAACTTGTCTTCTTCAAGAGTCATACTATGAACTTTTGAGATTTTGATTGTTGGTATTAATTTTAGAATTTAAAAACTTTTGTTCTTTCTGGTTAAGGGGTCCTTGGGTTACGGGACTTCCAAATTGTATTACCAGAATATATGTATTTATTTATCAATTATTTCAGTTCAATGGGATTTCTGTTCAGCTTTTAGCAATTATTCTATTTCTTTCTTTTGCATCTATGCTTGTTGCTATCAGTGGTTAATATTCCTCAGGTTTTGTGTATGAGACTGGCCACCTCATGCGCGAAATTTTCTGGGGGGTATTTCAAACACGGTTTAGATAAACACTTAAACAATAAACACTAGACATAAACGGTTACCAAACGGGCCCTAAATAAATAAAAAATTGAAAATGACCATATAAGAGGAGGCACAAGTGTAGCACCAACATGTGAAAACATTAGAACATTTTGAATGTTAAATGAAAAACAAATGAAAAAAAGAAAAAAAAAGAAATAACCTAATCAAACATATTATTACGATGTTTCAAAATTTTCAACATATATAAAAAATATAAATATCTTAAAATATTATGCAAAATTAAATGTAAAGACAATTGCTACTAAATTACAAACACACACAAACAAATATATATATATATATATATATATATATATATATATTGCAATGATCAGGATTTATGATTTAAAATTAATGCCCAAAGAAAAAAGAGTAATCCCAAAAAAATCAACAAGAATATCAATTCTTAATTTTGACAAATAAAATATATTAAAGGTTTAAACGTTAAATGGAGAGAGAGAGAGAGAGAGGAAGACGAAAAATCATTCCATAATTGAAAAAAATAATCATTTATTTATGAAGTTATAGTTAGAAATATCATTTCTCTTGGAGTAAGAGATTGGATTTTGGGGGGGGGTGTTGGTGCAGATATCACCTCTCTATGTGTTATTCTTAAATTGATTGATTAATAAATGCCTTTCAGAAAAGAGCTTTCAGAAAGTGGTGGAACTTTTTCAAGACTCGTGTTGTTGAAGTTTATCGTCCTCAAGGACTCGAGGGTGACAAATGGATGATGAACTTTTGTACTTGCAGGCTTGATCGAGTTGACATCCGCCATGTTTTGTTTCTGTTCTAGAGAAACAGGTGCATTTGTTTTGCTACGAGTTGTTGGTCCAGTAGAGGTGTTGCTACCACTTGATGGAGCCATAACATTTTTAGCAAGAAAGTTGTTGATTGTTGCAGCGACAATGTTCTTGACAACATTCTTTGAGCCTTGACTGAGTTAAATCTTCTCAAAGGCCATCGATGCAAGCGAGAAAAATCTTTGATGAATTGATTAAAGAGATAGAGATGAGAGGCAAAGAGGTCCCACTGGGCGTGCTAGAAATTTATACACACAAATTTCATGTTCGAAAATCCAGGAATGAAAATAAGTAACAAACAATCATTTTTATTAATTTAAGAAAAATGGTGTAATTCTCTGTGGTTGATTCTTTTACAATAAAGAGTCTTCCTCTGATTTAATCTTCTTGATGTTTGGTGCAAGGGCTTCAAAAGCTTGTTCTTGAACCGGTAATGATGAGCTTTTTTTAAATCTTCAAGATTGAGGAAAGGCTTGACGGGATTTTTGATCGAGAGCTTATAGAGCTTGATCTCGAACGATGGATTGAAAGTTTTCGAAGAAGAACGACACTTGTGTGGCATGCTTGTTGTTCTTCGTCTTCAGATTCTTCGATGGTTGAAGGTTTTTGAAGAAGAACGACACTTGTGTAGCGTGCTTGTTGTTCTTCATCTTTAGATTCTTCGATAGTTGAAGGTCTTAGAAGAAGAACGGCACTTGCGTGGTGTGCTTGTTGTTCTTCGTCTTCAGATTCTTCGATGGTTGAAGGTCTTAGATGAAGAACGACACTTGTGTGACGTGCTTATTGTTCTTCTTTTTCAGATTCTTCGAGGATTTAAAGTCTTTGAAATAGAACGGCACTCGTGTGGCGTGCTTGATGTTCTTTGTCTTCAGAATTTCGAGTTTTGATCAAGACAGAGGTTCGGCAGATCTTTTGTGTTCCTTGGATCTCTCTGTCTCTTTCTCTGTCCCCCCTCTCTGTCTGTCCTTTGAATGTGTAGGGGACCTTGTATTTATAGGCAAAAAGGGTGGATGTTTAATTTTGTAACTTTCCATTAATTGTGCTAACTTCCATAAAAAGAGATTTTGCCTCTTTTTATATGAAAATAAATTAAATTTAAATTTGAGTTATCACATATGTTTTTTAAAGGTCTGAACCTTCACGATTTTGACACATGTCTGTTGTTGGGACCCATAATCGTAGACTTAAATTGATCAAAAGTGTTTGACTTATTGACCAATCGGATGGTGATTAAACCATCATAAAATTTATGTGTCTACAGACTATTATGAGATTGAGGTTACTTAGTCCATTTTTTTCCCCTCTTCTTTTGATAGAATAGATTTTCTTTGTTGTTGTTGTTCCTTTGCAATTTACTTGGTTGTGTTGTGAGTGATTTTATCAATGTTGCTAGGAAATCATTCATATGCATATTATAGACAATCAAATCCTAATCCAGACAATGACATCATTGATGTGGCTAGAACTAAGGGCTAGTTTGGTACGCAGAAATGAAATAGAGTGGGAATAGAATGAGAATGAGAATAGAATGGAATAACCATTCTCATTCTAATGTTTGGCTGCAGATAAAGAATTGTGTAGGAATAAAATGGTATTATTACCTTCCAGCATGCTATATTTTTTTATATAAATAGAATCAATTTTAAAAATTGGATATTTTGCCAATTTAATTTAATTACCATGTGAAAAAAAAAATTAATTACCCATTCAGTTCAAACTTTATAAATCAAGAGATAATCCGTCTTTTTCTTCTAGTTAAGATTAATATAATCTTTTATATGAAAAAAAAATTAATATTTTATTAAGAACTACAAATGATAAAACAAGAACTTATATACCTATTAAATACATATGTGTATATATACATACATATATATATATTCTAGAGTGAGTTGTAAAAGAGAGAGAGAGATGCATTAATGAAAAGAGAGAGGATAATTTTAATAATAAGTGAGAATAGAATGACTATTCCATTTCTAATATAACATAACAAACAAGAGAAAGAGAATCAAATGTGAAATGACCATTCCATTCTACCTCCATTTCTGCATACCAAACTATCCCTAATTGTATTAGCAATTGTGAAAATTAAAAAATAGGACGAGCAAAATAAACAATGATACAATCACAAGTCGTGATTGGGCTAAAGGTCTATATAATCGAGTATGTCTACAATACATCGGTATATTTTATTGTGCGTGTATAACACGCACGATCTAGATTCATCTGGTATATTTACACCGGCAGTATTGTAGATCTTCTCTTATATAATCAAATCCAATAGAGGCAAAAAGACTCATTTGAACTATTTTTTTGAGCATTTTAGTCCCTTATCTTCTAAAAGTTCACATCTTGACCCCTTGAAATAACTATAATGACATATATACCATTTAATATGACTATTATGCCCTTTTCTCTATAAATATAGTATTTTTTAAAATAAAAATAGTTAAATAAAATTCCTAAATAATAAATTTAGGAAAAAAAAAAAAAAGCCAATAAAACTTTATTTAACAAGTCATGTTGGTTTATTTGATATTTTGTATTTAAATTTATTTGTTTGTTATTAGAAAAATGAGTAATGTGCAAGATTCTAATAGTGGGTTTGAATATAATGAACACCCTTTTTGAAAATACATTAATTGCGTGATAATAAATTGAAGTATTTGTATAATTTATTCTTTTTTTATTGTTAGATTTATGGTATTATGGATATTAGTTAACTTGTTGAATATATATTAATATATTATTTCATAGTCGTATCTCCGTCGTGTCCGTGTTATATTTTTTTTAAATTTGTCGTGTTCTTGTGTCTGTGTCGTGTCATTCCCGTGTCCCATGTTCGTGTCTGTGTCCACATTTCTTAGGATTTGATCTTTGTGGGACAGGACACAAAGGATGTGCATGCTTCCTTGTGAAAAGATTTTGTATTCATACTAATCTACTTGTCAAGTGTCTATGAAACAGAGCACTGTTTTTTTTTTCTTTTCTGCTTAAAGAATTTTGCGATTGCCTTTTCCTGTTGCTATTCATCAGAGAATTCTTCCGATGAATGACGAGATAGCAAAATAGATAATAAGATTTTGTACTCAAAATATCTTCTCTTATTAACGTTTAGGGTCCCTTTGGTCTCAAAACGCTATAGTTTAGGTAAGCGAATTACTTAAATGCAGTGGACTTCTTTAGTATAGTTTTAGAGAAAGTAGCAGAGAGATCCCGCGGGAAAGCATCCAAATCCCCTAATATTTATAGTGCCATTAAAGGAAAATCCTAATATATAGGGCCAAATGGAACCTCCGTTGACCAGCCCAACCGAAAGGGTTTGGATTTGAGTCCAAGCCGACTCAAAGGGTCAATCAAGGATGGGATTGAGGCCCACAAACCCATTTCACATTATCACACCACTAAAACAATCATAAATTTATAATACACAGTAAATCTGAATCATCCATATTATACTCACACAGTGCACGATAGTGAATAACCTTGGGACAACATTGTATCATTGACGTTATACACAGGTAAGTCTGGACCATGCATATTATACACACACTGAGTGAATAACCTTGAGACAAAATTGTATCACTGACACTATTGAAGTTTTCAGGGTGGCTTAAGATTTGTTGAAGGATCATCCTCAATATAATACAATTCAATACAAACTACAAACAAAGAACACAAAATTATAAAAAAGGAAAGGGATATATATATATATATACACAAAAATGATCACTTGTTCACTGGTAAACAAAAATTCTTCCACGCCATATATGATAATCATTGAATATGATTATAATGATTTTTGAAAGTTACTTTTTTTAGACTTAAATCATATCCACCGGCTAACATGTTTAGTATGTAAAAAACTATCTTTATCATATCCAACAACTATTATGATTAGTACACATATGAACCTCATCATGGTTGTCTTTCTCGATCATTCCTAGGATTGTTAGAATAGGTTGCCAAGTATGAAACAATTTTACAACTAGATGTAAATTCATGTATTTATTTAAGGGTAATGCTACTCAAGCAGGATTCGTAAGCAGAATTCATAGGCATAATGTTTTATATCCATTGGATGCATGTAGTAGACCCCACCACATACACTCACCACATACATCCGATTGATATAAAACATTCTGCCTACGAATTCTGCCTGAGTAGCATTACCCTTTATTTAAATATTAATGTACAAGTGTTATTGGGTGCCTTTGGGTTGTATGAGTTACGAAATAGATGCAAAATGCACTTAAAAACACTGGGAATTCAAGGTTGAAAGCTAATTATGATTTTTTTTAGGTAAATACTCCCACACACATCCAAATGCTCACCGTAAGACTCGAATATAAATCGAATTCATTATTGATCTCCCTAATATAAATCCAATTCATTCTCTGATGTTATTGTTTCAAGTGTTATTGTTTTCAGTCTTACTGGCTAATTCAAATTGCATCAACACAACACAAAAGGTATATATTAATAAAGACTCCACACCCAAACATCCATTAAAGTCACAAGACTGCAATCTCTCTCAGGCGTGCGTGCATACAGACACTAACTAGAGGTAACTGCTCGTAAACATAAGAAAAACTTAATTCCAATTATTCGGAGTTAAATACAATTGATAAGAATTCTCTTCGGTCAAAATTTTCTTTTAAATTCTGCAGATCTCAATTTTGTTAAATTTAAATTTTTTATTACAATTAAATTAGTAAGTATTAAAATTTAACAAAATGATGATGTAGTTGAATTTGAACTACGAAATTGAGATCTAAAGAACTCAAAAAAATAATTTGATGAGACAGAATCCTTGTCCACTAAATATAATTCCATGGCTAACCAAACTTTCCGAGAGTTGTAACATCAATTAACTCGCCATTTGCTATGTCAGACAAATGAAAAAATTGAGGCATTATGTTACAAACGGTTCAAGAGCTGACAGAAGGGTGTTAAAAGCGATGGCTGGAGAGATCACTGAATAAATAAAAAATTGAAAATCACCATATAAAAGGAGGCACAAGTGACCATTGAAAATAACCATATTATTACTGATGTTGTTTTAAAATTGTTAAATAACTCGCAAGTGTACGAATCTATTGAAGTATAGATCGGCAAGAACGAGGTCGAACCCAAGGGAATGCTTTGAGAAGAAAAACTAACACAAATTCAAATTAATTTAAAACTAATCTAGTTTAAACACAAGTTGGTTGATTTGAGATAAATTAAACTAACATGCAAATAAACTAACACTATTAAAATTAAATAGAGAAAATAACTAAGGTGTCGGATTCTACCACCATTAAATCCATGAAGTTTCTAATATTCATTTATTAATTCCCAAGTTTAGAGTAACAATCAAGAAATCAATCTATTGTTAACTCAAAATTTATCAATAGAATACTATGAAAAATATATCAAAAAGGTAGATTTTCCTTCGCTTTACTAGTGTAAAATTCTAAGCATCCTATGTATCCAATTTAATGAAAAACATAAGATCAAAGATTATCACTTTTAAGAAATACAAACCCAAGCTTAGATTAATTATAATACTTTCTAACTACCACATATACATGATATAGATGGTGAAAGAATTATAAAATAATTAATCACAAGAAGAAAAATCATAAGCAATTAAATCACACACATGAGAATCAATTAATGAACAAAAGAACTTCACTTCATTAATAAAGGTTTCCTCCTCAACCCTAGTTGAGGAGTTTAGTTACACATGATAGAAGAAAAAGATAACAAAATAAAAGACATAATGAATAAATAAAACCCGGATTGTCTCTGTCTTCTCAGCCTTGGCCTCCACTTGTTTCCTCCTCAAAACAGCCTCCAATTCACCTCTTTATATCCCAAGAGAATACATAAAGTCCTAATCCAATTAGGAGATAAAGTCCTAATCCAATTAGGAGATAATTAGGGTTTTCCCGCAGTCCTAAATAGGTATATTTTTCTACTGACTTTCGGCCCAAGTTTTGACCTAGTAGAAGTCCGATTCATGAAATTTACGTGAAATACAAAAGTGTCCAGAATCGAATTTCGTTCAATCCTTGAGGGAATTAAGTTAAATTGATGCTCGAAAATAAGGTTTTCATTTCACTTTCCAAAATGGGATTAAAACTGGATTAAGTGCAAAATTGGGCTTCAGGCCCGTAACCTTCTTAAGCAGTTGTAATTCTCTTGAACCTCTTCTTTGGGCTGATTTGAGTTGAAATATGAAGTTGAATAGACCCATTAGATGTAGGCTTCATATAACCTTCTTGGATATCATCTTTAAAAGCCCAAAATCATGGTTTTATCTGAAATAATCATTAAGGCCCTGAAAAAGACAGAAAATACAAAAACAGAGTAAAATCACATATAATCTATTACTAAGAGAATAAAATATGCAAATTAAGAGGCTAGAATGCGTAACATTCAACGCCGATCAATTACGATGTTCCAAAGTTTTCAAAACATATAAAAAATATAAATATCTTAAAATATTCTGCAAAATTAAATGTAAAGAGCTCTAACAATTGCTACTAAATTACAAACAAACACACATATATATGTATAAATATATTGCAATGATCACAATTTATGATTTAAAACTAGTGCCCAAAGAAAAAAGAGTAATCCCGAAAACAATCAAAGATAATATCAATTTTTAATTTTGACAAACAAAATATATTAAAGGTTTAAACGTTAATTGGAGAGAGAGAGAGAGAGAGGTAGACGAAAAATCATTCCATAATTGAAAAAAAATAATCATTTATTTATAAAGTTATAGTTAGAAATGTGCTTTCTCTTGAACTAATTAAATTGGAGTGGGAGAGTGAAAATATTACATCTCTGTATGTTATTCTTAAATTGATTGATTAATAAATGTCTAGATAAATATTTTAACAATTTGACAGTACACCTATTTTTATTTACTTATTTTGTGAAATTTAAGCAAAATTCACAGTAGAAAGTAATGAATTTCACCAACTACACGGAACAACAAAAAAATTATTATCAGAAAAGGATTCGAATCGATCCGCATGACTAGATGCTATTTTTATAATACGAAAAAAAAGATAAAATGAGTTTTTTTTTTTTTCAAAGTGAAAACTCAACCGATCAAAGAGAGGGCATAATGTAAACTAAAAAATAAAAAAAAATAAAAAAACAACAATGAATTCAAATAATCCACGAAAATGACCAGCAAGTAATGCAAACCCTAGACTCACTCTGCTTTCATCAGACTACCATCTCCCTCTGTTACAACCAACAGAAAATGAGGACAAAAAGGAGGCCATACGCTTCGCTGTAAATTCAGAGTAGTGCTAAAACCTAAGCAAGATCATTCTCAGAAACAGACCATAAATAATTGAAAGAAACCCCAGAAAAAAATCAAACTCTCCATCCTACAAAGCACCAAGGGCAAAAAAAAAAATTATATATATATATATATATATATATATATATATATATATATATATAGCAACAAAACAAAGTGTACGAGCCATGTAAGTTCGTGCAAACTGTACTGTGTTCTAATTCCAAAGACCCCTTCACGGATTGAATTGTAGGAGTCACGGATTGTGTATTGAAGTTTGCAATGGACCAACAACATTCCAAACTATCCAATTTGGGTTTTTTCGCAATTAATCACTCTGGGATTCTCTACACCAACTTGGTGTTCTATCTACATATAAACTATTCACGGGTTGCTCATAAATTTCAGCTATAAATCTTAGGATTCAAAAGCCATCAACACCCAAGAAAAGAAGAGAATATAGTAGTAATAGAAATAGTTATTGTAGTCCTTTAGGAACCCAAACTACTAGCTAGTACTCATGGGTTCATTAAAAGTCACAGCAATGTTCTTCATATGCATGATTTTCATGTTAATGTCATTGCCACCCATCTATGCTTGTGGGTACTGTTCACCACCACATCCACCATATCGCCGCCCTAACCCACCCAAGACTCCGCGGCCATATCCCCCAAGGGTTCCGCGGCCACATCCACCATCCACCAAGAAGCCACCGCACCACGGAGGGCGTCCTAAGGTGTCACCGCCTTCAGTCAACCCGCCGGTAATTGTTCCGCCGATCATTTTGCCTCCACCGGTCATATCACCACCAATTATAATGCCGCCTCCTATTGTAAATCCTCCTGTGATAATTAATCCTCCACCTTACCCACCTTATACCGGAGGCCCTCCTGGAGGCGGTGTTCCGGCACCGCCTACTACTCAACCGACTTGTCCGATTAATGCGCTAAAGCTAGGGGCTTGTGTGGATGTGCTTGGAGGATTGGTGCATATTGGGCTAGGGAACCCTGTTGAGAATGTGTGCTGCCCAGTGCTTCAAGGGTTGCTAGAGCTTGAAGCAGCTATTTGTCTCTGCACTACCATAAGGCTTAAGTTGCTTAACCTCAACATTTTCATTCCTCTTGCACTTCAAGCACTGATAACTTGTGGCAAGACCCCTCCATCTGGTTTTGTGTGCCCTCCTCTCTAAGTGCATCTACTTCAATGTTTGTCATCCTGCAATTTTAGGGTTCTTAATTAGGGTACTCTTTGCTTTTTCTACTGTGCTTTGGTTTTGGTTTTGGTTTTGGTTATGTATGTAGTTGCATTAGGGTTTGGATCACTGTTGTTTTCAAAAGTTGGGTTTAAGGGTTTGTAAAAACTGAGGTGTACGTCTTGGATTTCATGTTCTTTTTTTTACTGTCTGTAGTTCTCTCTTACTTTTGCACCCAAAAGAAAGGTTGAATCTCTCACACTTCGGTGCAAATAACACAACTCTTATATTGTTTAATTTGAACGATGTTAAATCAGAAATAAAGTGTCTCGATCGATCAATTCATGATTTTATGATCCTCGAGGAGATCGTGCCAATTTATTTAATGCATCATATAGATTTTTGTTTTATGCAATCAAATTATTGGTTGAATGAACTCTTACTAGTTTAAATGTTTAGGTAATTGGAATCATAAATGGGGTTCACTTCTGTTAATTAGGACAAAAATAAGCAAACAAACACAATATGTCATAAAGCTATGAAGTTCGACTTCAAACCTAATATCACGGCATAGGTCGGTGAAGAAATTTCACTATGTCAACAAAAATAGAGATTACAAGTCATCAAACCCTCAATTCCTTGTCTCTCTCTCTCTCTCTCTCTCACTCTATCTGGCTTTCATACAAAAATCGGGTTACACAAAACTCAATAATTGGGTCAAAATCATATTGCAATGCAAGCCGAGCCAAGACAAAACAAAATTCTACTCATAACTTCATATTTAAAATTCATAAAATGTCATCCTGCTGCTTCGTTTCTTAGTTTTACTGTTTAACACTTTTCTTATATAAAATTACTGGCTTTGTGTTTTTTTTTTTTTTACTTTTTTGGGTAAATATGACTGCATCCTCTTGAAGTTTGATGTATTGATATGCGGTTAAAATTTTGTAAATTTTCGTCGCCAAATACTCCCTGTCAGCTTTTTCATTTTTTTAATATGTTAAATGTCTTGATTGCCCTGATTATTTAAATATATTTTAATATAAAAATATTATAGTATGAAAATGACCACAATACCCTTCATGATAATATGTATTGACAACTAATTTTTTTTATTTTAATATTATTATTTATGAAAATAAATAATTATATATATTACGTTATGTATATTATAGTGTATATATATAGATGCATAGAGAAAAAGATAGAGAAATTTAATTACTTTTATTTTATGTTAACATTATTATTTATGAAAATAAATAATTATATATAGTTACATATATATATATATATATATTATAGTATACTATACATATATAAATAGAGAAAAAGAAAGACAAATTTAATTACTTTTTTATTTTATGTTAACATTATTATTTATGAAAATAAATAATTATATAAGATTACATATATATATATATATATATATATATATTCACAGGGGTATTTTGGTCCATTAGACAAGATTAAATTGATAAATTTAGTATTCAAATGAGTTAAGTCAGAAGTTAAAGGGTAACATGATCATTTCACTCAAAAAGTACTCTGACATGGTGTACTTTTGGCATGATGGGGTGTGTGTAATATACTACACAAATCATAGGGGGGTATTGATGATGAAAATTAATAAAATTATAATTATTTGTCAATACATCAAATTTCAAGGGGGTGTAAGTAATATTTACCTTTTTTTTTTTTTTTCCAAATGTTAAGCAATATTATAGATGATTAAAATGTACAGAGTGGGCTTGAGAGAGGCCCATGAAAGTATCCCCAAAGGCGGCCACAGAACCACAAGGGCCCAGAAAACCCTATACAAATTAAATACAATTGAGTTGGCTTTTATTTGGTAAAAACAAATAAACCCAAATCCGTATCCATCAACATTGTTGAATCATAAATACTCAATTTGTTTGACAATCTTCGGTTGATCAGGACGGCGCCGCATCAATTCTACAAGAAGGAAATAGATTTCAAAATGAATTAATGCACGTGCCACTAATTAATCATAAATGTATCACTAATTAATCTTAAATTATTCATCAATAATAGTCAGCATAGAATATTTGAACAGCGTTACAAAACGAGTTCTAAAAGATTCAATGAAAGTTCCAAAGAGCCATTCTCGATTTTGGCGACATGGGAATGTAAACAATGCGTGCTGATGAAGTTGATTACTTTAATCCTTTTGAAATAATTAAAAGTTCTCTTAAAATTAAGTATCCAGAATTAACAAAATCAGAGCTCCTTATCAGATGTATGAACTTTATGAAAAACCAATTCATGACTTCCTTTACCAAAGAAGATGATGACATTTCGATGTCCTCAGCACAGAGCCTTCAAACTCAAGAGCAAAATTCATTTTCTTGCTTAGCTGGTGAAGCTCAGGACCCCACAACAGATGACGAAAACTTGGGAGATTATTAAGATGCTATGACATCTATTCTTGTCAAGACTTAACAGATGCAAGAATCCAAAGGCCAACAGTAATCTCAGATCAGATCCAAAATTTACGGAAGCTTTTTCAAAAGCAAATAATGAAGATTCCTCTTTATCGATATAACAGACGACCGACGCCAACTCAGATAGGCCTACACCACTATTAGATAAAGACTTTGGGGTTATCCGAGTCCAAATTTTTCATTTGAAATCCATAACAATAAGATTTGTGTTATATATAAGGGCATCTTCACCCTTGTTGAAGATAAGTTGTAATTTTCTTTTTCTCTTCTTTTCTCTCTTGTAATATTCTTCTTTCTAATATAAGTTTGAGGTTATTCAGTAAGTATACAAGTTATCGATGCTTATACTTTTGTTAATATTGTTTGCATTTTTATTAACATATGTATATTATTTGAAATAACAACATGTCCTACCTTACATTCCCTTCCTCTTTCCCTCCCCCTCTTCCTCAAATAAACATGCCTTGCCCTCCCCCTCCTCAACAAAATGTGCCTTCCCTTTCCCCCTCCTATGAGCAATCACAGGTCGGCATGTATGTTGCAGCAGCATCTCTAGTCTGCTCCCTTGCAATGGCTGCTGATGTCTTCCACCCACAGAAAACCGTGGTTTCCATGCAAATATTTCACTCTCAATGCCGCTTCTCTGACGTTATTAGCTATAGCAATGAAGCTGCCGGTGGATATCAGTTCCAATATGGCAGGCAAACTGGATCAGCTGGCTAAAATTAGCAGCACCGCCTTCATGTCCACAGCAATAGGTAATTTTATGCCATCTTTAGGAACCATGGATAAAAATGAAATTCTAACCAACATGATAGCCTTGGCTATTCTCGTAATCACCATCCTTGCCAATGTCAGCATCCAATTAGGCACCCGCCTAATAAGTCATTTTCTTATGATGGAACATATTGCAGTTATGTTTTTGATGCTTGTTTTGCTTGTAATAGTGAGTTTCTCAGCTTTGACGGTCCCAACCACTAAAAAACATTTGCAACTCAAATATGGTGATTTGCATAAAGAATCAGAGGAAATTGGAGGAATGGCCAGTGTCCAAGAAGTGAAAGATTATGTGAAAAAATATTGGATGATGGCAGAAACAAGTAATCCCCAATTTGTGATGGGGCGTTCTGTGAGCTGCTCTGCTTTAGGGGCAATGTGTTGTTTGACTACACTCATATTAGCAGAAGCGGAGCTGAGGGTGTAGTTAGTGCACAAAAATAATCCCATTAATCTCGAATCAGTTTATGAGTGGTCAATCATTTTCATTCTTGTGATACAGACTATCGGGGTGGGCGTAGCTACTACAATTGCCCCACTTTTTAGATGGTTCAATTCATTGCCATAAAATCCAAGTGCTGCTCAATCAAAAGAGGCCAGAGTTACAAAACTGAGTTGAAAATAGAGAATTAATGGATCGAAAGGCTGGCAGGGTGGAAAGATAGCTCATTGGCTTTACGCTTCCGGGACTCAACATGCAGACGACTTGTTCACACAACAAATAAGCTAATTATGAACTTTTGTTTTAAAGTTCAGATTATGATTGTCACAGGTAGCAAATTAGTCCTGATAATTTCTAGTTTTTTACTAAGCCCATCGTTGTCATGTTTCGACTACTGCAAGGTCTTAAAGCAGAAGCTCCTATCTAAATCAAATGCCTCAAACAATCACACAGGATCAGAATCACAGCTGGATCTTAGCCGTTTTGTTCTATATCTTGACGGTGATAGTGAGGAGGAACTACCCCCCAACAGATGATGAAGAACAACAGGGATGCAGCAGATCATT
Organism: Cornus controversa; assembly: GCA_026545225.1. Taxonomy (NCBI): domain Eukaryota; kingdom Viridiplantae; phylum Streptophyta; class Magnoliopsida; order Cornales; family Cornaceae; genus Cornus; species Cornus controversa. The sequence goes on along the minus strand of CM048846.1, from coordinate 90,945,356 downwards.
TGATTCAGATAGGTAAAAAGAAGCAGCGTAAATATCTTGAAGAGATTTTAGGAAAATCTACCAGCAGTTTCATGGGAGTGGCCAAGTTTGACAGCAACCAAATTTCATCTCTAAATTCTTAAGAAGCTCCTAACTGTTGGACTCTGCCTTTGGTTACGCTAACAATTAAGCATCCATGGCACTTCCCAGCATTGAAAAGCATACCAAGGATCGGTTGCACAAAAGCATCAACGAAGGTCTCGTGTATGTCAGACTTGTAGAAAAAATCCTCGATTCCAAAGCTGACTTGGTAAATATCAGAAATGCAGCAGAGGTAGTGTGGTTAGAAGTTGATCTTTCCGGCAAATGGCTAGATGAATATCTTCCAAAAATCGCTCACCAAGGAAAAACCTCAAAGGAGACTCTTGAGATTATTGCTGCTAATTCAATGTACAGAATCAGCCGATCTGTGCTGCTGGACCATGAAAGGAGCAACCATTAATAATCAAACTGATGATGAGAGACTACTGTTCGAGCAATTATCTGTTATGATCGTGGATATATTGGGTGCTTGCCTGACCAATTTACCGGGTGTCATATATAGCTATGAAATGCTTTTGCAGTGCCATAGAAAAGAGGGAGAAGAGTGTTCGGCATGTTGCTCAACTTCTTGGTGAAACTGAAGAGATCGATTCTGAAAATCCTTCAACAACGTGAGCTTCTTACTTTTAATCTACCTGATAAAGCAGCATATATTGATGAGTGGCTCACAATCATCAAGCAGGATGAACCCGATCAGGGAAATCCCGTGGCTTTAACTTCTTCATCCAGTGAAGGCACATCTTTTTCTGCTTCTAGTGAGATGCACACTACCGTTTGTATTTTGTAGACCAGTTTATAGCATCTAAAAGTAGGGCTATGAAAAGGAAAGGCAAAAAAAAAATCAAACAATTAGCTACTATTTAATGTCTACACCAAATATATATATATATATATATATATGAAACATTTGAGGAGCAGAAACAAATGTGAGAATCTATTCAATAGATGATGATTACCATTTTTTTTTCTCGGTTAAGAGAATTTTATTGAAAAGAAACAAGTACTATACAAACACCTCGTCATGACCCTGCTCTTGGGCTTATTTGGTATGGATTCGATGTGTATTTCAACACACAAGTTTACCTTTTGGCTTGTCATTTTTAAGAGACTGTCCCACCTTAGACAGGACAGTATTAGCCTACCTCAAATATTTGTTCATTATGCAGGTCATCTACTGAATCAGTGGATCACTTGTTCTTCAAATGTTTATTTTCAAATCCAATTTGAGCATTTATTCAAACAGAATGTGGGTTCCATATTGGCTCTGTGAATTGAAATACCTCAATTTCGTGGGCAAGCCATCATTAGAAGCAAAAAAATTGTGCAGTTCCATTAGTAAACTCATCCATTTATCACATTTGGAATGGGAGTAACAGAAGACAGCTTGAAGGCAAAAAGATATAACAAAGCTTAGTACGTGACCAAATTTTCAATTGTATTAGAAAGCGATTACTCCCTCTTACCCAGAAGACTTGGCCAGCATTAAGTCGAGCTCACAAAGTCTAGAAATTACCTGATTCTTTCCTCCGTCCTCCTCCTCGAGCTCACAGAGTCTAAGAATTATCTGATTCTTTACTCCATACTCCTTCTCAACTTCCATATTGAACTATCAATCCGTCTTACGAGAGAGAGAGAGTTTGAAAACTCATGTGGCAACCAGATGCTCTTAATAGATGTTATAGTACGTTATTTGAATTGATGCAAGGAATTTGGGCCTAATCATATTTGGGCTTTTATATGGGTTTCAATTGCTTAATCTTCCAAAAACAAAAAAACAAAAAAATGACAACGACTACCTCACAAACTTTATTAAAAAAGAGTATTTGAGTTTGTGGAAGTCAATATCAATCAATTAAACATGGAATCTTTAACTTTATAATGAAATTGAATTATTTTCATTTTCTTCTTTTTGCATGTGAGGATGCACTTTTCACCACATGCACCGGAATTTTTGTGCTACAAAATACCAATGACTTCCTTCCAAAGGTCACTTCCGATCATGAATTGACTTATAATCTGTAACATGTGGTCTCTAACTCTTAGCTTTGCCTGTATAATATTATTGTAGCAGTGGAAGCCATAAGATAATCTTAGAATATATGCCAAACTAATTTCAACTATTTGACTTCTCATAACCAAGAACCAAGTCAGAATATTTTCTAGGACATTTGTGTTGAAAAATAAATGTTCAAAAAAATTAAGTTGCGAGGTTGTGTGAATGTAAGCCATTTCTGAATATATGTCGTAAAGTTTCTTTCGAGCATGAAAACATGGAATTCTGAGGAGTTTTTATTTTGTACAAAATAATGTCAAATATTAAATTTGTATTAACTCGGTCAACCACAACACTCTCTATTTATATATAGAGAGAGTTTACATTTACCAACACCTTCGAAATGGGGTGATTTTTTTTTCCTTTTTAGTAAATTAGTTTGGTTAAGAAATTAGAAATGAATTGGAAGTAATGAATTTTCATTTCATACAACAATGATAAGAAAAAACATCCAAAACAGTTACAACATGACTTCCATGATGTGTAAGAACCAAATCACTTGATTTTACATGTGAGCAAGCTATTATTTAATATGAATTAATCCACCAATAATATGACACAAATAACCACACTACAACAGAGGAAACGAAATGTTATCACATATCCACTTAACTTTGCAATAGAAATCCATTGCTTATTGAAGGAGCATAAGCCAGAGTGAGAAAGTGAAGTTGTTTATGCACATTTGAAGCCAGAAGGAACCTTCTTTTGGCAGACATTAAGAAGCAAGGTGATTGAGAGTGGGACATTGAGGTTGATGCCCAAAACATTTGCTTTAATGGCAGTGCAAAGGCAAACCGCAGCCTCGAGGTCGGCGAGCCCTTGGATGAGGCTGCAGCATGGAGTCTTTGGAGGGGTACCCACAACAGCACCAATCAACCCGCCCAGCAAATTGGCACACACACCTAATTTTAGGGTATCTCTAGGGCAGGTAGGACTGGGACTGGGACTTGGCTTTGGCTTTGGTTTTGGTTTTGGCTTAGGACTAGGGCATGTACCACATGCACTAACCATGGCAAAGAAGAGAAGGTTGAGTGAGAGAAAGAGAGCAAGTGATGCATTGCTCTTGGAACCCATCTCTCAAAGCTCTAATAATTCTTGAGACCAAGTGTACGTAGTAGTACTAATTATTGAGAGAGAGGTTGAATTTGGGCAGAGAGGATGTGTAGTGTGGGTGAGTTTTTATAGGTTCAAGGAGGGTCATGAGTCCACTGAATTGATTCAAACATAAGCGTGTAATCTTTGTCAAAGTTGCATTTTAAACGCTATGCTTTAGTATAATATTGTACATTTTAATCTGCCCGGTTGGTCCAGTGAATAAGAAGTCTCCTGAGTTAGATTCCATATTTCCATATATATATATATATATATATATATTATACAGGTATTTTAATTAGCTGGCAACACAACCACATGGACAAAATGTTATGTAGCATAATTATGTGGATCCATATATGAAGCAATCATATATGTAAATATTTATTGTTTGTGATATTGTAAATTTGTAGCCAACAGTAATTTTGATAGAGAACAGGTGGTGTTGAATTATTTGGAGCAGTCGTAGAAAACTGCAAGAAATTAGCATAAACTTCTAATGATCATAACTTTTCACCAAAGAGAACTTAGGGGGACTTGGAACATAAACATAGAAAGCTTTAATTCGATGAGCTCTACAGGATAGTCAATTTATTTATGAGATTGGAGCCCTTTTTGGATCCAAAATTATTCCATTTTGAGAGACTTTTAGTGTATTTAAATCTTCTTCCTTTTATTAGTCATCTAATTTCACATGATTTTTGTTTAGGATCAAGTCAGGGTCAGTTTGTTTTGAATTTTTGTGGGCCGTCTGATTTTGTGATTGATTTGGGAAGTGTAATTTTTAGTGACCTTGCTTGTGATACTAGCTAAAATTTTGGGATTTAGCTACAAATTAATGGTTGAAAAGCTTAAACTTTTCAGGAGTCTTTTCATTAATGAACATCGAGTGTTTCTCTTTCAAGCCTATTAATCAACAAAAATCTTTAGAAAACTTCTGCTTTGTCATGCATGAACTTTAATGTTATGATACAAATCTTCTTTAGGACGCTTCAATCTCTGTCATGTTCTCTTTCTTTTCATCTCATTTTTTGGACGATTTGTCCGGATTTTACAGTTCATTTATCTTATTGTACAACATAATGTAATCATAATTTGCAAGATTTTCACGAAATTACTTTCTTGATTTGACAACAATACAAAGAGATAACTGTGAAGCCTAAAGATGCTTAATATATATATATATATATATATATAAAGTTGATCGACCAAAATTGTTCATTATCCTTTATTTTTTTTCATTTTTAAATGGGAGATTGAGCGTTTGATCAGCTAGAAGTAATTAATATTATTTCCAAAGTTTACGGGAAAAAAAAGAAGACAAACTTGTCCATGATGCAGATTCTCTGGCAAATTATCTTCTATATATCTTGGCATTATGCAATATATATATATATATATATACATATATATATATATGTGCACAGGATATATATAGCAAGTTGCTTGCTTGGTTGATGGCCGGGAGTGTCACGGGCAAACCTAGAATCTACCATGGGGTCCACCATTTATGTCTAATGAAATCATGTGGTCAGGTCAAATATATTCCATGTCTAACGTTGTCGCTTGTAATCACAGGCATCTTTTTTCTTCTATTCACACTACATATATGTAATTAATGGAGTATGCTTTTTATTATTCGACCCTAGCTTGTGGAGCCGAGTTGATCCAAAGTTATATGGTATTTGTGTATTCATATCTCTGTCATTGTCTTTGTTTATAAGCTAGACCTCAGCTGAAATGGAGCTGGGATTCTGTACCACTGTACTGTAGGATTTTTTAATACAATTAAATCAGTGTTTCACACGATATATTTATCTATTTCAGTCAGATTTTATGTATTAAAAACATATTAAATGTGTGAAAAATAAAACAAATATAACAAGAATCTGATTTAATGTGTGAAAAAATTAATGCAGAAGATCCGGACCCGCAGAGATAATGGCCGGGTAGAGTAATCTGCTAGTAACTTTTGAGCACCATCCAATGCTACCCTTCCGTCTGACTGAAATTAAGGAAATCAAAAGAGACAACCCACATGCCTATGATTGTTTGTCAAACCAATGTTCTGAAATGGAATGAAGTCACAGTACGTAGTCGACTTGTTTGTTATCAATTTATTTTTTTTCTATGTGCTCTATGCTTAAACCAGGGGAAGGAAGAGGGGAAAAAAAACAGTTGAAATTATATTTTATTTACACGTCAAAAAAGTCAAGAAAGCTATTGTGACCAAAATGTAATCAAAATCATGGGATGCTTTCGGTTAGTGTTTGATCAATTAATCTAGTTGGTTGGTCCATTATATTCTCAGTGTGGTGCGAGCGTGACACAATGGTTCAATAGATAGTCAGTTGGTGTGTTAGATCGGATGATTGGTCCGGGAGAAAATATCAAACTCTCTATAAATTCATTCGAATTGCGAGATTGATTTTTGCCTCAATTAAAAAGACTTTAGAATGCGTAAAGAATTGTAAAATTGAATCGCAGCAAAGAGGTAGGTAAAAAGAAGGAGATAGCAAAAAAATAGATAGAAATTGAGAAAGATGTAAACATGAGAGACTGAGTAGAGGAGGCATTGAACAAACAAGTATATACGAAGAAAATGTGAGTATTGGGAGAGAGATTTGCTTTTGTTGATTGGTTATAGAACCCTTAATGAAGAGTTCTTTCATTTATTAATAAAACTTACCTAACTAACTTCATGAAAACAACTTACAAGATAATAAAATAACTAAAAATACAAAGATATGCAATGCACGTGTCTTCAAGTCCCTAAACTTCAGCCTCATGTAATCTCCACAACTACCTAGCACAGCCTGCTTTGCATAGGTACCATAATTGCACAAAGTCTTCAATTTAATCTCAATACATCCAGGCTTATAAGAGACCATCTTTTATATCCGAATTACACACACACACACATATATATATAGCACATAAAGAGTTCATATATATCCGAAGTCATCAAATGTAGTTTTAAGATTCCAAAGCACCCAAAACTTCATCATATCAGCCTTCTAGTGTCCATCCCAATCAACCTTATCCTCGTGTATTACTAAGTTTGTAATGATTCACACTTGCATGGAGTTTTTGTTTAATACAAAATGATCCATATGTATATGTATAACGACCCATATGTATATGTATAACCACCTCAAGTCCACTTGGTGATAAGAGTCTTTATAAAACCATTCTTCTAAAGTCTTATCTTCATCCAATTTCAAAAGCCCAACTCCAATCAACCACTAACCACTACGCCATGCTTATCAATCGAATAACTACACCAAATTTAATATAATATATATCCACGTGTCCAAATCTGATTATCTTTAGCTATCGGAAAGTGACAGTCAGGTGGCACCACTTTTGGATGGTATCTGTACACTATTGAAATTAAATGTGAGCTTGTGTGGTCACTGGTCATGGTAACTGCTGTCGTACCACTACCAGCTTCTTCAAGATTTTTTTTTTTTCAAATTTAATTCTTGCAAGAGTTTCTTCAAGAATTTGCTTACTTATTAAAAAAAAAAAAACCCCCCACTTTTTCTCTCTTTATTTCGTTAGATTTCCACTCTGGCACTATTGATATTAGAATTAAAAAATTCAAAAATCAACGAGTGTTTTGTTGTTATCTCTCTCCCCGACAATTAAGTCATTGTCGTCGGTGAAATCTAACTCCAAAATATTGAAGGGTGAGGATATATAAAAATAAATACTAAAATTCGTTAGAAATATTAAAAATTATATATTAAATGAACATGACATATATCTTTTTTATAGTCGAGAGTTAGGATTGGTGAGTACAATGCAAGTAAATTATACAAGGAACTGGTTTACGAGAAACTCTAGATGGTAGGTAAATAGTATAAAAAGACAAGAATGATGATTATGATAATGAATTAAACATTTTTTTTTTTCTTAAAGGAATGATTTAAATATATTATTGGAATCTTTTGTCAAGTAATAATTTTAATGGTTCAATAATTAGTATATTTTCTAAAACAAAAGAAGATTATTCAAATATTCTTTTAATAAAAATAAAAATATTATTTGATGGGACAATTTTTATCGCCTTTAAATGGTTGTGGTTTTCCAGTATACTAAAACATATTAATTTTGAAAGTTGCAACTTCTAATTAAAATCTTACTTAGATTGGACGAATCTTTTCTTCAGGGAAAAAGCAGATGCAGTGGTTTAATCACACTTACATACGAAGATAAAATAAATATATATACTTCCGTATAAAATTAAAGAAAACAACGGTTGTATATATGTATAAGTGATTACAAAAGGAAAACAATTTGCAAATGTGGGCATAATTCTGACCAGTTAGGATCTGTTTGGATGCATTTTGTTTTTGTTTTTCTGTTTTGTTTCGGTATTATAAAAATAAAATATGTTTGGTACTATCCGTTGTGTTTGAATATTGTCAAAACGTTTTAAAATTTTGGACTGAAATTGAAAACACCATTTTGGTGTTTTTATTGTGTTTCATCAACTATAGTTGAAAAAATAAAAAACAAAACAAAACAAAACAAAAACACTTAAAAAAAATTTCCTTGTCAAACGTGTTTTTGATTCTATTTAAAACATATTCGTAACAAAATACTTGTTTCATTTAGACAAACAAAACAACAACAAAAAAACGCATGTCAAATGGGCCTTAGTCTGCTGGATTGGGCCTCCATGTCAACAGGAACTGGACTTTTTTGGTGATGGTTTTTCCAGGTCGGTAGGGTGGGCCATATATCAGATTCTACATTTGGATCACACCAGCAATACAGGTTTGAAGTGGGGCACGCTACAGATCCTATGTCAAATTCATGGAATCAACTGTGGAACATTAGAGCTAAGAGAAACAATTATGAAGAAAAAAAAAAAGATATGTTATATTCTCAAATATTGAGAATTATTGGTGGAAATGTTTATATTCTGCGGGTAGTTTCGATCGGTTATTCAATTATTTTTCATATAAAAATTGATGAATTGAAATTAGAAGGATGTTCAATTTTGGATGAAGTAAATACAATAATAATAAAAATCTTGATTGGTCTGAAAAGTGACAACTGTGCATAAACACATTAAAACACACGTATATTATATATAGACAGAAAAATAGCATATCTCATTAAGTTGTGACTTGTGCATGAGTACGCGAGTGAGTGGAATTAATTTAAAATGAATTATTATATTGTTTAAATTTTCAACTAAGCTCTAATTGTGATCCTATCTGATAAGAGTAATGTCATTTGATAAATAAATCAAATCTGATATACAGACACGATATATATTTATATTACATTTTAAGTGTTGTGTTTCAATCTCCCTCAAAAAAAATCAGAATTTTAAAAATTAATTTTATGATTTAAAATTTTATATTTATATATGATTTAGAATAATTATTTATCTACAATCAAATAATCACGGTTCACCCACTGTAGTCACACTTAAGTTCACATATATACATTCATTTACTCTCATAACTTTTGAAATGATATTCACACTTAAATTCACATGCACATGTATAATATTTTTTATAGTGTTGTAGACACAAATAATACGCTAATGTGTGTATATATATATATATATATATATAAAACAATGAGAATCACGTCTATACACCCTCCAAAGTCCAAACGAGCTTCTGTGCATGCGTGGCAACAATAAGTGTACCTTAAAAGACGATAAGCATGTCTGAGGGGTAGCCACGACACCAATGACATAATTTTGGTTCGTTCTTGACGGTTGCGTGGCTTATATAACTAAAATAATTACCATATACTTTGCATTTATATTCTTTTGGGTAAAGTATTAGGTTTTTTTTATTTATTTACCCTCTTTAATTTGATAATATCTGATAAAATAAGCTAGTCCTTGCCGACCAAATGCAATTTACTTTAATAAGCTAGTCAACGAACACGGTGCTACTCTTATTTGTACTTTTGTAATATAGTTGACGACCTCACAATTCTCTCTCTCTCTCTCTCTCTCAAATTATAGACATATACTTTGTATATATCATATATGCATTATTGCTAATGTAGAGTGGGCCACTTTTCGTCTCATGTCTGGTGGACTGGCTCTTGGAGCTCATGAAAGAATGTTAATTTTGATCCAATTGAATGCCATTTGTCATGATCCTCATATTATTTACTTAGTAACATCCATTTTTAGAGTGGAAAAATAGGTTGTTTCTGGACAATCTTACAGTTGCTACCTGCCCAGAACTAGAATTATTATTAAACGTTAGACTATCGATGTCCTTAATTATGTTGTGTTTGTGTGGGACTCTGGCCAGGTCATCGTTGAATATTCAATTTTTTTTATGTCTAGCAATTTGTAAATATGTTTGGACTTTGGACAAAGTATAAGAAAGCTAGAATATTGAATTTGGCACACCAAAAATGTCTCCTATTTTCTTTTTATAAAGAGTAATGACACAGACTGCTCAAATAGTATCAATAATGCCCCACTAATTCGACATTTATATTGTCCTCTATATAATATTAATACTAATATGCAGTTGCAAATTAAATTAACAAATATATATATATATTTATATATAAAATACGAGTTCTTGGCAATCGATTGAGAATTGGTAGTATCAAATGTTTGCAACTTGTTAGTCACAAGATTCAACCCAAAAAAGTTGTTAAAGTAAAACAAAACATAAGAACCCAATGAAATTAGTGTTAAGGACAACTTTTTAGATGATTTGAATTTTTATGGTCTCCCTCAATCATAAATTGTGTCAATTTGTGATTGACCCGACTAGGACTCTTGAGGGCAAAAGCTTTTTTTTTCCCCAACAAATAGCACCCACCTGAGTCACTCTAACGAGATTACTGAACTTACAATCCTAGTGAGAGAGCACGTGACACGTCGAACATACAAGTATCACAACTTCCATGGTTGTTCCAAGGCTGATATATATTCCTTCAAGATATAAATGATACTGGTCACCCTGCGATTTCTTTGGAGTATTGGAATCAAAGACGAAGTTTTCTTCAATATTAACTCCCATGGCCCATCTCAAGAAATCGACCCACTTTAATTATTATCTGCTGTGATACAACTGGTGTAAATATATGTGTGTATATATATGTATATATATAGCAGTTGTCGTTTAGTTTCTCCAATGTAGGCTTTTCTGCATGTGAAGTGTGAACATTTAAAGAGCTAGCTTCAAATCTCACCAATGGTTTGGAAAGGGCAATATTGTACCTACAGTAATAATGGCTTGCAGTTGGGAATGTGACCACTAAGCCAGATGGATCTGTCTCTCTCTCTCTCTCTCTCTCTCTCTCTCTCACAGTTGGAAATGTGACCACTAAGCCGGATGGATCTCTTTCTCTCTCTCTCAACGTGGGAATATGCCTGAGCCCTAAGGTAATCGGCAACTCTGTGAACAAGACATGCATGGATTACGTAGTTTTTGGTGCAATCTTTTAACTCTTCTTAATCATTCAATTAAACAAACGACAAAGAATTACATTCCAAAACTCCTCTTGCTCAAACATTGAATTAAACAACAACAATGAATTACATTCCAAATTAGTCATATATTACGAAAAATTCTATGGTACAATACACACAAAAAAAATCTACAAGTAGTTAATATTAATAGTGTGGTGGAAGCACATTCCACTCAAATAAATTTCATTCAACATCTTCCAAATTGGTTAATCTATAAATTTTGGAATTGAAAAAAAAACTTCATAAATATAGAGTTCAATAAATTGGATCGCCATCATCAATAACTTATAATCTAACCATTAGTAGAATTTTAGACTGACTTACTCAATTGAGGAGCCTGCATCTATATTTATATACATTAAGAATATTACATGAAATGAAAGAAATAAAATTAAATAAAAGAAAAACTGAAAGTCAAACCAATGCCTTAATTATAGGATCATAATTGATGTGATCCTATAATTATGTATTGGGTAAAATATGATCTCTAACAATATTCTATATTGGGTAAAATATGATTTTGAACACTCCTGGCCCCCTCAAGATGGAGCCAAGATGTTAATCAAGTCGAGCTTGACTATGGAGGACTTCAAGATTGATGGACCAACAGACTTGGTGCACATATCTGTTGTCTATTCTGAAGAGGAAACAAATGAAGGAGTAATAATACTAGCTTGAAAACTTTCTCCCAAATAAAGTGGATATTCACTTCAATGTTTTTCGTTCTTTCATGGAGAACTGAGTCAGAAACAGACATTATGGCAGACTTGTTATCACAGAACAAGTTAAAAGAATCCATCTGAGTAAATCCCAACTCAACAAGCATAGAACAAATTCAGAAAAACTCACATATGCCTTGTGCCATAGCACGATATTCTGCCTCAGCAGAGGACCAAAAAACAACAGCATCTTTCTTACTTTTCCATAATAAAGGTGTTTACTATAGAAAGTACAGAAGCTAGAAGTAGATCGTCTATCTGTCTTAAACCCAGCATAGTCGACATCTATAAAACAAGAGATTCCAGACTAGTTACCTGAAACATAGAATAATCCAAGGATCGAGCATGCCTTAAGGTACTGTAGAATGTGATAGACTACATCCAGGTGAGCTGTCCGCAGAGCATGCATGAACTAACTTACAATACTAACTGCAAAAGCTAAATTTGGTCTAGTGTTGGTCAAATATATGAGGTGGTCGACCAAGCGTTGATATGAAGTATGATCATCCAGTAAATCCCCTGACTCTGTAGAGAGCTTCTAATTTGGATCCATTGGAGAGGAGGCCAGTTTGCATTCTAGCATCCCTGTATCTGTCAAAATATCCAAAGTATACTTCCTTTGGGAGAGAGATATCCCATGGCGGGATCTAGCAACCTCTATTCCAAGGAAGTAACGAAGAAAACTCAAATCCTTAACATCAAAGAAGCATCCAAGATCCTTCTTAACCTAAGCAATACTAGTTGAGTCATCTCCAGTGATGATAATACCATTAACATAAACAGAGAGAATAATACACCATCTATCAGATTGTCGACGAACGAATCACGTGTGGTCAGAGTGACAATGCACGAAGCCCATAGATAAAATCACATCACTAAATCGATTAAACCATACCCGAGGGACTGTTTAAACCCATAAAGAGATTTTTGGAGACAACAAACCTTCACAGCATACTCCCCTTTAGCCCGAAATCCTGGAAGTGGATCCATATAAATAGTCTCAAACAAGTCGCCATTTAAAAAGGTATTCTTGACATCGAGTTGGTGAAGAGTCCAAGAATGGGAAGTTGCTAGTGACATAAGGAGGCGGACTGTAGTCAACTTCGCCACAAGGGCAAAAGTAGCACTAGAATCTTTCCCCGGAACCTGAATGAATTTAGCAACCAGGCAAGCTTTGCATCGATCAATAGAACCATCAGGCAGATATTTCAGGCCCACTTACAACCTACAATTTTTTTACCAAAAGGAAGAGGCATAAGATCCTATGTGTGATTGTGCTGAAGAGCATCCATCTTTGCTCGCATAGCAGTGACCCACTGTGGATGCTAAAAAGCCTCAGAGATAGAGTGGGGAATGAAAACAGAATCAATTTTCTTAAAAATGCCTGATAAGAATCTGAAAGAGAATTATAAGAAACAAACTCGAAGATAAGATGTTGAGTGTTATTAGAAAAATCATACCAATTGGGGGGTGTACGGTTACGAGAAGGATTACAAGAAGTAACAATTTGATCAAGAATCTAAGGGAGCTTCTGGCAGAAGAGTATGAGGATGAGGGCATTTGGAGTATACCTATAGGGGAGGATGAATAGAGGTAGGTGACGTCGATCCCAGCGGAGACTCAAAGATGGGTAGAAGATAAACTAAGGATGATTCTTCAGCAATGACAGGAAGAGGTTCCTGCACAGGAGCAGACTTACCAAAGAATGGAAGTTCTTCTAAAAAAGTAACATACAATGAGTGATACATATGTATAGACACAGGATCATAGCAGCGATACCCTTTAGACATAGCAGAGTATCCTAAAAGGCACAACGAACAGCTTTGTCATCAATTTTGGTGCAAGTAGGATTACGATTTTGGACAAAGCAAGTACAACCAAACACCCTAGGAAGAATAGCAAAAAAAAACACAATCAGTCTGAAAAACTTGGAGGGGAGTTTCACCAGATAAGACTCGATTAGGAGTGCGATTGATCAAGTATGTGGCAGTTAGGACAGCCATGTGCCAAAAATATTTAGGAACCGCCATACTACGTAAAAGGCATCAAACAATAGATATAATATGAGGGTTCCTGCGTTCCGCCACACCATTATGTTCAGGAGTGTATGGACAAGTGAGTTAATGTAAAATGCCTTGTTGATTTAACTAGGAGCGAAAGTCATTGAAAATATATTCACGACTATTATCAGATCGAATATTTCGAACATTGACAAGGAATTGAGTTTGAAACATTTTTAAAAATTGAGAAAACAAAGGAAATACTTTCGATTTTCTTAAGAAGATAAATTCAAGTACATCTAGAATAATCATTAATAAATGTTAGATAATACCGATGACTAAATAAGGCAAGGGTCACATACATCAGAATGAATTAAATCAAATAGGACAGGTGCATGATGCATACGAGGAATGTAACTAGCTAGTACAAACATGTTTTGACAATTCACAAACCACACACTAAATGTTATGAGTTTTACAAGCCTTTATTAATGAAGGAAACAACTTATATAAAGACTCAAAATTTGCATGTCCTAAACAGGCATGACATAAAGACAATGTTTTGAAAGAGAAAACATAAGACTAAGACTCAGGTAACACAGTGGCTTGAAGAACAGATGCATCAGGTGGTAAAGCTGGAGGATCTCCAAAGTAATATAGCTCATCGCGCTCAGGTTCTGTAACAAATAGGTCATGTAAGAAAATTGTAGTAACCTTTGTGGACGGGTGTGAGTGGGCGGGTGCAAAGACAGACACTGAGCTGAGGTACCACACTGACAGGGTACAGGGTGTTCAATCCCACATCGCCTGGGTGTGGAAAAGGAGATGTGCTTATATGTAGTATGTTCTCTTCAAATGGTATGAGGCCTTTTGGGGTAAAATCCAAGAGCAAAACCTTGCGGGCTCAGGCCCAAAGCAGACAATATCATATCATGTGTTGGAGTGGGGTATTACAGTTGGTATCAGAGCCTGAATCCAGCCAGAAATGTGCCGACGAGGACGTCGGGCCTCGTAGAGGGGTGGATTGTAATAACCTTTGTGGACGGGTGTGAGTGGGCGGGTGCAAAGACAGACACTGGACTGAGCTACCACACTGACAAGGTACAGGGTGCTCAATCCCACATCACCTGTGGGTGGAAAAGGAGATGTGCTTATATGTAGTATATTATCTTCAAATGGTATGAAGTCTTTTGGGGTAAAACTCAAGAGCAAAATCGTGCGGGCTCAAACCCAAAGCGAATAATATCATACCATGTGTTAGAGCGGGATATTATAGTTAGTATCAGAGCTTGAACCCAACCGAAAATGTGCCGACGAGGACGTTGGGCCTCGTAAAGGGTGGATTGTAATAACCTTTGTGGACGGGTGTGAGTGGGAGGGTGCAAAGACAGACACTGGACTGAGCTACCACACTGACAGGGTACAGGGTGTTCAATCCCACATCGCCTGGGTGTGAAAAAGGAGATGTGCTTATATGTATTATGTTCTCTTCAAATGGTATGAGGCCTTTTGAGGTAAAACCCAAGAGCAAAATCGTGCGGGCTCAGGCCCAAAGCGGACAATATCATACCATGTGTTGGAGCGGGGTATTACAAAAATGACAACACAATTAAAATTCTTTGCAAGTCTACTAACAGACAAAAAGTTGAATGCAAAGTGTGGAACGTAGAGAATAGAGGATAGACTAATGTGGGGAGTCAAAGATACAGTTCATTTACTATGTATTTGTGAGGTGGATCCATCAGCTAGACTAGCCGACTAACGAGTAAGAGTGACTGGAGAGGAGAAAACTGATAACTCACCAGTCATGTGATCATTGGCTCCAGAATCCAGAACCCAAGTAGGTGTCCCAGTCCTAACATGGAAAGCAAAGGGAGTACCTGTAGTAACTGTGGCAATAGGAGTCACACTAGTACCAGAAGGGCGCTGGAGAAGAGATCCTAACTAACTCTGAACAAGACTAATTTGTGACTGAAGCTGAATCACGTCTGTCAAGGGAGGGGCTGGTCCCGAGGTAGTCTTAGCAATAGTAAAAAAGCGAGAAGATCCTCCGATTTTGTTCCTCAAAAATTTCTGTTTCAACTCAGGATGAAATTTAAAGCAATGGGCCTTAAGATGACCAGTTGCCCCACAATGACTGCATATCAGAGTGTTACCAGCAAGACAGGAGTCAGAGTGAGCAGCAAAAGCCATCTGATTAAGAATAGTAACTGACTCAAGGGCAGGAACAGTAAAAAAAAAATCTGAAGTAAGCTAAGTCTACGCTCATCACTCTCAATAATAGCAAAGGCCTCATGCAGAGATGGCATAGGTGATGTGTTGAGGATCTGAGCACAAATAAGCTCGAACTCAGGCTTCAATCCCATCAAGAACTGGTATGTGTGCTGACGATTATGTCGCTTGAACACTATAGCGGTCGCCTCTATAGAAAACCCACTCAATGGCTCATATTGGGCCAACTCTTCCCACCTAGTTTGCAAATATTCAAAATAATCAGCTACTAATAACTGTAAGATAACTTGAGAAGCCCGAGAAGCCTGAGAGATATCTCGATAAAGCTAAAAAAGTCTTGTTTCATTGCAAGCATGAGTATACATCTATGTCAGAACACTCCAACACCCATAAACAGTATCATGGAACATGAACATATTGTATATCCTAGGCTTTATAGAATTAAATAGCTAACCAAGAATAGTACAATTGTTCATATCCCATTAGGCAAATTTGAAATCCTCCACATCAGATTTTTTCTCGGTGCCAAGGATCCAACATATTTTTCCTTTTCCACCTAAGTAAAAACGAAATGATCAAAACCACAAAGCAAAGTTTGTATCATTTAACAGCACACTAGTCACAGCCTGAGCAGGTGTATGTTGTGCAAGAATGATATCAACAGATTTTGCACTAGGATCCCCCATAACAAAGAATAGGACTTCGCAATAAACAGAAGAGGATTATCACAAAATCAACCCACAAATTAATATCCGAAGAGCAATTTACAAATCTGCCGGAGAAAAAAAATCAGCGAAGAATGGTCCGGAAAGATGTTGCCGCACACACCGGTAGCCCCACAAAGTTGAAATTTTCAAAAGACCCTTAGTTCAGTGAACTAAGGGAATGCCCTTAAACAGGGGTAAAAAAAAAGGGCTAAAACCCTCCCCTTGTTCTGTCGCTAGCTGCGATTGAAAAAAAGGGAAGAGAAGGGTTACGCCGAGAGAGAGAGAGGACTGGGGGTTTGCATTGAGAGAAGGAGAAGGGCTGGGAGGCTGTATCAAGAGAGGAAGAGAGAAAGAGTAGCAGGGATGCAGTGGGACTAAAGAGGCTACGGTGGCTCTAATACTAAGTAGAATTTTAGAATGGCTTGCTCAATTGAGGAGTTTGCATCTATATTTATATACATTGAGACTATAACATAGAATGAAAGAAATAAAATTAAATGAAGGAAAAATTGAAAGTCAAACCAATACCTTAATTATAGTATCATAATTGATGCGATCCTATAATTATGTATTGGATAAATTATATCTCTAACAATTTTTTATATTGAGTAAAATATGAACTCCAACACCATTCAACTTTATCATTGAAATTTAATTGCACAAATCGAGTGGTCAAACATTTTAAATAATTAAAGAGATCCTAATTCGATCAGATGGTAAGGTCATTAAGAAATGTTCATCACCTAACATTTTGTTATATTTTTCACGAAAGTGTACCACTTTCCAAAAGTGACCACAACCATAGAAGAAAATTGGTATTTGTTCATGTTTATATTGTTTTGCAAACTTAGCTTACAGGTGTCAGGTGTCCATTGAAAATCAATCTTTTATTATTGTTAGGGTAATGCTACTCAGGCAGAATTCGTAGGCATAATTCATAGACAGAAAGTTTTATATCCATTGGATGCATGTGGTAGACCCCACCACATATACTCACCACATGAATCCAATGGATATAAAGTTTTCTGCTTATAAATTCTGTCTACGAATTCTGTCTGAGTAGCATTACCCTTATTATTATTAGGGTCTAAAATATGACCAAATTGAGGTCACTGAGCTCCAAACCAACAGGCAACAGCTATAAAAAGGGAACTTGTCATGTATATTAGTTCATCCACAATTAAGATAGCCCCCTCTCTCTCTCTCTCTCTCACACACACACACACACTTCATACTTATAACCAAAGTTTCTGCAAACACACTGCTCACATAAAGAAAAACATAAACAAATGGCACTACCTGAAACACAAGGGATTAATACCCTCCCAGATGCCTGGGACTACAAAGGCCGTCCTGCCCAGAGATCCACCACCGGTGGCTGGACCAGTGCAGCCATGATTCTAGGTCTCCAATCTCCTTTACCAAACTCTCTCTCTCTCTCTCTCTCTCTCTCTCTCTCTATATATATATATATATATATATATATATACACGCACACACACACACACACACATCCACTTTGTCTATTGAGACAAAAAAAAATCACCCAGTTCTCATTTTTTTCAGGGATTGAGGCATGTGAGAGGTTAACAACCCTTGGTATCGCTGTTAACTTGGTGACTTACTTGACTGCTACAATGCATCTGGGGAATGCTACCTCAGCCAACACAGTCACCAACTTCCTTGGGACCTCCTTCATGCTCTGCTTGCTCGGCGGCTTCGTCGCCGACACTTTTCTTGGCAGGTTAGTATTTCACTACTCTCAACTTAAAAGTCAAATAATTGCACTTAAAATCAATCAATTTCGTAACTTTGGCATTTGTCATACTCTTAACTTGTTCTTTCATGTTGTTCTACTTTTAACAATAATCTTATGTTAAGGTGGTGAGCCATTTGTTAATATTGTGCTACTTTTTTTTTATAGGTATCTAACCATTGCCATCTTTACCACAGTTCAAGCAACTGTAAGTACTTCACTACTTTGATTTGTACTACTTTTTTTTTTATAAGTTATTTTTCGACACATCGAATCAGTCCTGCATAATTTTAATGCATGTCAAGAAAGAATAACAAAAACTACAATTGAATGTTATATAGAATTAGATATAACATTGGATTGGTATGCCAAATCAGGTCATGTTTCTTGACATTTAATACTTGCTTTGTCTGTGTTTTTTATTAGGGTGTGACAATTTTGACCATATCGACAATGATCCCTAGTCTCCGGCCACCAAAGTGCACCATTGGCAGCGAGTCATGCATTCCGGCAAGCGGCATGCAGCTAGTGGTTCTCTATATAGCACTCTATCTCACTGCCCTTGGCACCGGTGGCCTCAAATCAAGCGTTTCCGGCTTGGGCTCCGACCAATTTGATGATTCGGACAAAAGTGAAAGGGTCCAAATGACCAATTTCTTTAATTGGTTCTTTTTCTTCATAAGTATCGGGTCACTTGCGGCTGTGACAGTGCTTGTATACATACAAGACAACTTGGGCAGAAAATGGGGTTATGGAATTTGTGCTTGTGCTATTGTGCTCGGCTTGATTGTGTTCTTATTGGGCACTAGGCGGTATCGATTCAAGAAACTTGTCGGTAGCCCAATAACCCAAATCGCCACCGTGTTCGTGGCGGCGTGGAGGAAGAGGCATTTGGAGCCACCATCGGATTCTTCGCTTCTCTTCAACGTGGATGACATTGCAAATGAAGCACAAAAGAAGAAGCAAAAATTACCCCATTCTAAGCAATTCCGGTTAGTCTTCTCAACTTATAACTCAATTTGAATTTAAAATTAAATAAAAATTTAATTCAAACTTCCAATTCAATATCTTTTAATTTTAAATTCAAAACACTGATTACGTGAGGTCAACGTAGCATTTTCCTTCGTTCAAAGCAATACCAATATGGACAACTAAATGACTACTGAATTATTGAAGCAGATGTCAATATAGTGGTAGACATGAGACATCAATGTAACTTTTGGAAATGCAATTATGTGTTTCTACAACTAGGATACGTGACAAGCTGTGGTTTTATCTTTATTGTGGGCCATGTTTGATGTGCAATCTTCAACTCATTTAGGTACAATCATTCAATCAGATACCAGAGTATTGATTGAATACATCATACAGCCAATACGGTAGTAGCTAATTATTGATCTAATCAATATTCTTGGATACACTTGTTTGCCAGCCAAATTGTGGCTAGACACACGTTTGTTTATTTATATATATATATAGATATAGATATAGATATATATATATATATATATATATATACAACCGTGCATCTCAACCACAAGTCTGCAAAGTTCAAAACAAAGAGAGGTGATATTTCGAATCACTTTTCATTCATTCATAAAATGACGTATGATTATATTTCACTTTCGCTGTCTAATAAATGAAATACATTAAATTATTTATTTCGTAGTAAAAAGTACTAATTATTTTTCATGTAAATATCACTAAGTGAATCTTCAAATCAAAATTTAAATATTAATTGAACAAGTGTGATCCAAAAAGGGAATCAAAAGATCACGAACCACTCTGAACCAGTCTGTCTCTAGTGGATCTTCACGCCCCTTGTTTTGTGCATTTACTTCCCACCTTCCCCATATAACTCCAAGAACAATTGATCCTTTTGCCTACTGGATATTAATTTGCATGTCATCACTGTCTATTATTAGAAAACTAGCATTTATAACTTTCCTTGGAATATACCCTTTGGGCTAACATGTTGAACAAGAGGACACATTAATAAAAAGGAAATTTAAAAGTTAAAATCCTTTCTCGTTGTTCCATAGCTGTATGATCACACCATTGTGATGAATTCATAACCGTCTGATTGTCATCTTGATTTCATGGCTCTGTTTTCTGCAGTTTCTTGGACAAAGGAGCCATCAAGGACCCTGAAATGTCAAGTGGCACCAAAATGGTGAATAAGTGGTGCCTTTCAACTTTAACAGATGTGGAGGAAGTGAAATTGGTGATTAGAATGTTACCCATTTGGGCCACCACTATAATGTTCTGGACTGTTTATGCCCAAATGACCACATTTTCAGTGTCACAAGCTACTACCATGGACCGCCGCATCGGCAAATCGTTCCAAATTCCGGCAGCGTCGCTAACTGTTTTTTTCGTCGGCAGCATTCTCTTGACCGTCCCAGTCTACGATCGAATTATCGTTCCGATTGCACGGAGAGTGCTTAAGAACCCCTTAGGGCTCACCCCATTGCAACGTATAGGCGTTGGTCTAGTCATGTCAATTTTTGCAATGGTAGCAGCTGCGCTTACTGAACTCAAACGACTACACGTCGCACGATCACATGGTATGACGGACAATATAGGAGATGTGATCCCACTTAGTGTATTTTGGTTGGTCCCACAATTCTTCTTGGTGGGGTCTGGCGAGGCCTTCACGTATATTGGGCAGCTTGATTTTTTCCTAAGGGAGTGCCCTAAAGGGATGAAGACCATGAGCACAGGGCTGTTTTTAAGCACACTTTCACTAGGGTTTTTCTTCAGCTCTCTATTGGTTTCTATAGTGCACAAGGTGACTGGGGACAAAAGGCCATGGCTAGCTGATAATCTAAACCAAGGGAAGCTTTATGATTTCTATTGGCTATTGGCAATCTTGAGTGCTTTGAACTTGGTACTGTATTTGGTAGGGGCTAAATGGTATGTGTACAAGGATAAAAGGCTTGCAGATGAGGGGATTGAATTGGAGAAGGCAGAGCCTACTTGCCATGCATAAATTCCTTCTTCCTTGCTTGTTTTTAGCTTACTTTTAGAGGGTTATGTATGGTGCAACGGTAAAAGTTCGACCAACAACTGTAAATATGCTGCTCCTAAGACTAATTTCTTCACCAAAAAATTATTAGATGGTCCGAGATCGATCTTATGGTACCGGTCAATCACTAATTAGTCCCTGACCATCTAATAAATATCTTTATGTAAAAAAAAATGGAAAAGGAATTGCTGACAATCATGCTAAATGATGTCAGAATAACATGAGCTTTTACTTGTTAGCCACTTCAATCAGAAACTAAATATGAGGTTCCGAATTACTTAAAATTCTCAATCGAATGATGGAGTACAACCTTTGATTCAAATGTGAACCGTAGCTATTGATTCCTTTAGAAAGTAGGAAAATACTAACTCTTCATGACTTAATTCTTTTAACACAAGCACTTAATATATACGTATGACACTGATAGTCTCATTATTTAATGAGAAAAGCGATGATCATTTATCCTTTAAATTGAAAGGAAATTACGTATTACTGCTACTGCCACAAAACTCCTTCTGGCTTAACAATATTACTTGTTGAAGTAGTTTTAATAATTTTTATTATTTCTCGTCGCTTAAACCATCACATTTCGCACACGATTAATATATTCTCAATACTCCAACATATTCCACAGTCTTTGTCTTATATAAAACAAACACATAATGAAAACAATATTATAAGCATACATCAAAGAGTTTAACCTCTTTTTCTTTAAAAAAAAATTGATATTAAACATATGTCATAATATATAATAAATAAAAACATAACTATAATGACAAAATAATTAAGAGAGTAATATATATATATATATATATATATATATATATATATTAGTTGTGTCAAAGTTGTGTCAGTGAGTGTTTTACTTTTTTAGAAGTTAACGTGTTAAACATTCGTGTCGTATCTTATTTGTGTTCCGTGTCTGTGTCCGTGTCCATTCGAAGCTATCTGAAGCAACTATGATTGTATGAATTGCATGTCTATTTATCATCAATAGTAGTCAGTCAAATTGAGAACTGCAGATGTAGCATTAACGCAATACCAATGTAACACTCATGTAATATATTTACTTTGAAGATACAATATCCATGCAGATCTATCTCTTCAATCAATTAATCAACTGAACGGTCCATTATTATCAGCGTGTGCGCGGGCGTGCTAGATATATGAAATCGGCTCAAGAGTTAAGATAACTTGTCAAACACTGAAGAGAATAATGTATAACCAATAGATTGTATGAGAAGAAATAATACTAAGAGGAGTGCTAGCGGCAGTCGCTCAAGCGACTGTCCTTGCACAGTCGCTCCATTGATTGGTGGAAATCAATTCCAAAAATTAAATGTTTTCCTGCAATAAATGTCCTACTTTTTCATCAATTAATATATCCTTCCAGTTCTAAAGTATTTACACTGGTGCCATCAACTAACAAATAAAATTATAAAAATAAAGTATTAAAATATTAATATTTTAAAAAATATTTTAAAATAAAACATCAATCCATATAGATTATTAAAAATATTAATAAAAATAAAATTATAAACATAAAGTATATAGATTAATTGAATAAGTATATAGATTATTAAAAATATTTAAAAGCAGGAAAATATAAAAAAAATATTAATAAAAATATTTTAATACTTTAAAAATATGTTCTTTAATTCAATTAACCATAATAACAAAATTTTAAAAATTATATAGGAAATGATTATAATAAGTATATAGATTATTAAAAATATTTAAAAGTAGGACAATATAAAAAAGTTATTAATAAAAATATTTTAATACTTTATTTTTATAATTTTATTTGTTAGTTGATGGTACCAGTGTAAATACTTTAGAACTGGGAGGGTATATTAATTGATGAAAAAGTAGGACATTTATTGCAGGAAAGCATTTAATTTTTGAAATTGATTTCCACCAATCGGTGGAGCGACTGTGCAAGGACAGTCGCTTGAGCGACTGCCGCTAGCACTCCTCATAATACTAAACTACTTTAGAGTGCGCAAAAAATTGCAAGATTGAATCATAGCAAATTGAGAGAAATGTAGAAGTAAAGAATGATAGAACAATTAATACTCTGTGAGAAAATTATGAGAGAGAGATTTGCACGCAATGCAAAGTTATTTGTAAAGTGATTGTGAAACCCTCAACACTGAATTCTATACATTTATTTATAGAAAAACTCCTATAATCAGCTTTTTAAAAAAAGATTACAAGATAATAATAGAACAAACTAATTTAATTACAATAAAAAAATATATAAAATATCTATATCAATGTAACCTCAAGTCTCAATAATGTAGCCTCTCAACTTTACCCTTGTAGAATCTCACTCACACTCAAAACTTATCCATCTTATACGTATATTCTTTATAACCTTTCGTAGTAACAAAACATCAACTTATCCATCTTATACGTAAAGTTCACCAAAACATATTTTATGTTATTTAGCTAGAGTGTGAATGACTTCATCCCCTCAAGCTTACCCTTAATCAACCTTAATAATCTTTCTTATTCATTTAAAGTTCACCAAAACATATTTTATGTTATTTAACTAGAGTGTGAATGGCTTCATCCCCTCTAGCTTACCCTTAATCAACCTTAATAATCTTTCTTATTCATTTAAAGTTCACCAAAACATATTTTATGTTATTTAACTAGAGTGTGAATGACTTCATCCCCTCAAGCTTACCCTTAATCAACCTCAAGAATCTTTCTGGACTCTTACTCAACAAAATTATTACGTGAACGTTATATCACCACCGTGGCAGCCAGATGGTGCCCCATTTAGATACTTTATCAAAATTGCATTCTCAATGTAATGTAATCATTCTCAATGCAGTGATGTTTGCACATGAGGAACAAAGTACAAAACAAAAAAAATTAACGAAGATCAATTACTGCTAAAATTATCTTCCTTTACTATTCTTTTCTCTTAATTAATTCCTTTTTATATACAGATACTTGTTAGTATTTTTTTCTGCACCCGATAGACTCCATGATTATATTCTTATCAACCAAGTGCAAGCTCACTTCAAATAGATAAGACTACTGATGTAATTAAGGAAAGTTTACCCGAAAATTTGAATTTTAAATTGAAAACAAAAATGATATGTAGTCCGTATAGTCGGAAGTTGGATTACTTTGACTGTTTTATGTGAATAGAAAACAACACGTGTTATGATGACGTCAATTTTCGCTTACATAAATATAGTGGGAAGTTGGATTACTTCGACTGTTTTATGTGAACAAAGAACAACACATGTTATGATAACGTCAACTTTCACTTACATAAATGTAGTCGGATGTGATACAATTAAAAATAATTAAAGGACACAAATGATGGCCAAAGTCCTCTGGGAACTTTACTGTTCTACCATGATCAAAAATTTTAGAACTTAAAAGATTCTCTCACCTGTTTTTGTACCAAGCTTCTCGGAGTATTATCTATCTGCAAGATAGAATACAACAATTGCCCGAGTTAATTGTGATTTCCACCATTTTGATGCTACTGCTTCGCCAAGCATGTACACGAAGAATGTTATGAAAAAGCAAAAAAGAGCAGAAAGAAAAAGAAAAATCAATCAATTGTTATGAAAAAAAAAAATAGGAACAGAAGCGTTTATTATTATTATTAGAGTAGAAAAAATATCTTTGATGAATTTTCAAGTGTTTCTGAATTTTGGAATGGACAAAAGAGAGCTATGACAATAAATGCCTGAACAACAAATCTCATGTTTAAATGTTTTCTGCAACACATTTTTTTCTTTTATTCTTAACAACGAAAAAATACATATAATTATCTAAATTGGAAGGGGGGCGGAAATTACAAAATTACAAGACAACAAAGAAATTTGACTCTGATCCATCGCCATTGTCTAAGATGGATTCTTAATTCGAATGTCCTTCAGGATCGACTTGTGTCAACCTCAGGCGAGAAAATCTGGCGAACTGATACAGTTAGGAACAAATAGGTCATGCATGCATAAAGTTGCTCCGTCAATGTCCTGCATGAGCTGCAAAGGTTTATGAGCAATCAGATTTAATACAAATAAGTCAATGACTTCAGCAACAGAAAGAAAATAAAAATTAAAAAAAATCAGGTCATACTGAAACAGAATATATGTTCCTAGGGGTAGGATCTGACTAAGCATCTCATATAACCATGAATGAACAACGGTATGAATGGCATGCGCTTTTGCCCTTAGAATGCAATTTGATATGTTGGAAGTATAAAATGGAAATGCAGTTTGATATGTAGGCAGTATCTAAATAGGGAGATAAATCCCTTGTATTTAGTCTGTTGGGAGGAACCATCTATAACAAAATAGGCTTCGATCTTGCAAGTATTTCAAAATAATTGTTCAAGGGTTCAGTAAGCTTGCCAGAAAAAAAATATGCACCATTGTAAAAATCAGGATCCTTCAGAGGAATTAACAAGGTCGTTGTCAAATTCACCAAAAATATTTGCACATCCATCCCATTTCCTCTGCTCCCGTGCTTCCCAGTAGCCGCCCACATAGCAGAAAGGTCCATCTTCACCATTTCTTTGGAACCATCTAGGCTTCCACCCATTTTCTTGTAATTTCCTCGACTGTACAGGAAGTATTATCAACTCAAATGAGAAAAATATAGCAAGGCATTGATAACTGTAAACAGATATTTCAAGTAAATCTTGCTAAAAGTGGGTTATGTTTGCCGATAAGCTTAATGATTCATGGTTGCAATCACCCAGCAACATGCCTATGGAAATCTACTGTATAATGATTGAGATTTCTCAAACATGCATAATTGTGATCAGTTCATTTACATTGCATCGATTTTTCTCTATAAAATGAACATAGAATGATTATTGGTACGTAGGATGCATCAGGTGCACGTGATTAGTTAGATGAGGAATAATATTGTATAATACTAAGGTGGCCATGGTTACAGCACAATTGGCAACATCAACAAAGAACTGTGCAAAAAAAAAAAGGACACAAAAGAAAGAGAAGAAATGTTCAAATGATGGTCTCATTTTTGAAATGCAAAACTACAACATAATTACATGTATATTGAGAACAACTGCCTGTTATTCTTTCAGTCATCATAGGTTTGGTTTCCAATTCTGCTTTGGAAAAACTAAACCTTCATTGCATAACCTACAGCCATACCCAACTACTCTGTATCATGCGTCACTTAAGAAGAATACACTTGACCCAACACAGACTCAATGAGCTCAAGTGACTCCCCTATCTCTAGAATCTAATATAGCATCAAAGAGGTAATGCAGCCTATCTATTGTATTCAGTTATTTCTTTCCAACACGCAAAATTAAGTCATGTCATGATTCTATTTGTATATTATTTGTGTCCTTGCCCTCGTTACAGCGTATAAAGTTATCTATTTAATACATTTATATAGACCAACCTGCGAGATTTCAAAAATGCATTACTCTGCATTTACAGGGTGCCGGTAACTCAACTATCATTTAGTGGACAATGTTAGTTTTTCAATTGATTACCAAAGAACACATTATTTTATATTTCTCCTTCAATTTGGTGTCGACATATAAAATTTACCTAAAATTTAAATTGGTCATATAATTCTGAGTTGAAGCCATCACACTGCCATGCAAAGCAACTGTAAGACCCCATGTCCAAAAACTTATAGCATGGCATGCAAATCCTCACCTTTATGTAGCTACCTGATGCGCATATCCAATAATAGTTTTTAAAATATGGTGTAATTTCATTGGCTGCTTTAGGCAAAGGTGGTGCACATAATATATGGATGCATCTGGACATAATTCCTCAAAACTCCTCAAAAAAATTCGGAAGTAAGCCAAATTACTGGGGTCACTCTTCATGGTTCCTCGGGGCTTGTGTTTTCAATCGAGAATTCTTTCCTCCTTGTTGAAAGGAAATTCTTTCTCCAAAATAAATTTTAAGAGATCAGGATGAAACGATTCTACCATATTATGCAACATCACATCTTAGGTCCAGCCAGACATTTGGACGTCCTTATAAAAAAACATTGATTCCTATGCCAGCAGTTACAGAAACCTGGTGACCATCACTCACTCCAAATTCCCCAAATTGGATTAAAACAATCAACCAAGAAAAAATAGGCATGAATATCTATCTATGCACACAAATAATAATAATAATAATAATAATATTTTTAAAAAAAAAGTATAGAAAAGGTGCTAGACATACCATTCTTTGCCGCCTCTCCAATCGTAATTTCTCTGCATTTGCCTTTTCGTATTCCCCATTCTCCAGATGCCGTTGATCTGGTCTGAGTCTTGAATCCGTGGGTGGGAGCTTCTCCTTAATCCGTGATCAAATACCCGGGATCAGACAGAACTATAAAAGACAATTAGATATGCATAAGAGCAAAATGAAAATGCCTATGAAAAAATTGATGCAATACATCATTACTACCTGCAATCCTGATGTTAATTCATTTAGTGTAATTGCAAACAACGTCAGGTTGTAGCGAGTGAGATTAAGAGGAGGCCTACTACTTTTCCACAACAAAGATGAATTGGACAAATCATTTGACCTGCTAGTCCCATCTCCACTCATATAATACATGCTATCGTCCCACTTTCCAAATAATGTGGCAAATTTCTTCCCGTTGACATCTTCAACAAATCCCTGAACCTGTATAGTGAGTGGGGTTTGTTAGATAAATAACGGATCCAGTGATTAGTTAGTTTCAAATCAGTAGTGTATGAGATTGTATAGGCCATTGAGATTGTATAGGCCATCACCAAGAAGTCTTCTCTTAGACTTTCATTCCGCATTTGCACACGCTTGGCGGACTGATACATTGCACCAAGTGATGGGTCCTAGGTTTCAACTATGTTCTATTTTTTATTGAAGTTATTAAACCAAATAAAAAGCACTTGTTTAGAGCAGAAAGCTCAAATATTATAAAACAAAGAAGTATTTGTTGAAACAGCAAACAATTAAAGTAGAATTTAGTAGCTTATTTACCTGGTGAGGATTTCTGTCAAGAAAAGACTGCTCTTTGAATTTGAGTTTGCAAGAATACTGGCGATTACCATGTATGTGCATCATTCCATGGTGGTCACAGTATACTTTACCAAGGATAAGATTATAAATGGTTGTTGTCACCTAAGAAAAGCAAGAGCAAGATTTAGAATAATCGTATCATATGAAGAAATATAAAATCAATGAGATCAAAGCAGCATAACAGGCTATATACCACACAAGAATAACCTTGCGGCAGTGCATACCTTGTTCCATTGGAAAATCTCACCATCATCAAACTCTAAGGTTAGAGTTCCAACAGGGTCAAGCTGAATTGACCTTCCCCAAAATTTTGATCTAATGTTACTGTCACCCCAGAATTTCCAACCTTTACCTTCACAGTGACAGGCAACAAGTGTTGGGTGGTGACTGACCTGATTCACAAATGAAACAGGAAAAAAAATTAGGATACATATCATGCTTGAAGGCAGACAGTAGTGTGAATCAAGTCTTAACCAGACAAAATGTGAGAATTTTCAAATCTGGCCAAAGAATGCAACAAAGGCTTTTTCCCAAAGACCTGGGGTCGGTTACATGAATCATATTTTTCCATTCTGCTCTAAGGTCATAGCCTCAGATATAACTAAGTTATAATATTGTACACATCAGCCATTCTGGTTACTTTTAACCCTTGGAAAGGTCTCTTTAAGATCTAGTCATGCAGAATAATTTCGTCCACCATATCTTCAAGATTTGTAATTTTAATTCTTGTAGTTGTTCAAAAATTGGCAAAACATGATGATTTTAAAGATGCTTTTAAATTTTCATTAATGTTATGGAACATAGAAAATTGAGCATAATTACTTGGCCCCTAAATAATGCGCCAGCCTACCAGAGTTCATTTTGTTATCCACACACGCGCACACACACTATAATACAACAACTGGAGTATAATTTGAAAAAGATGCAGACTTTGAAACAGACAAATGACAACTCATATAGCCTTTTAAGCTCCTCTAATAAGCCCTATCACACAATATCTTTGGGTTATGTCTTTCTATTGCAATTTATGTACAATGGATGCAGAACTACTTTTGAAGCAAAATAATCAAGCCCTACACTAAATGCGAAAGCATATTCAATCTGAAATCAATGATTAGAACAGTGGTGCTACTTTTCATGCATACCTTCTCCGACAAGAAGCGAACTCCTTTCTCAGGATAGTCAGCTTCATAAGTTTCGCCTAATAAAGGATTGAAGGGTTTACAGTGGCGTCCTTCAGACGAAGAATATCCAGAAACCGCAAAAGCAGCAACATTCAAAACTCTTAGGAGACTGTTGCCCTAATGCATAATGCAAGACCAATGAGGCCAATATGTCAGGTTTCAATACATATGAACAACACTTGTAAATCAAAAGGAAATACTTAGAATTGTATTAAAAGACATTTGAACAAAAAAGTCCTTAAAAAAAAATTAAATGTTAGTAAGTCTAAACATAGAAACAAGAAAGGCCAAAAAATTTGCTTTTCCTGGAAAGGCAAGTGCGTGATAACGAATATATATACAAAGACAATGAAATTTTGAAGCTTGGCGTATCAAGATAAAATGATTTGAAATTTAACAAATTTTCCAACATTTTGAAACCAAAACTTCAGAAAGTCACACTCCAATGTTCATCAGAAATTTTGAGAAAGTTGAGGAATCGGTTTTAATAATCTTATAGGCCAGGGTGGTCACTGAGGACAACTCAGAAGTCAGAACGCTTCTCAAGTACATTTTGTTCCCAGGTGTTGACATGGTAAAATTTATTGACAAACCTTTTTTTTCCATTAAGATGAAACTTTTCTAAAATATAGAAATGTATAAACAAAGGAAAACCCAAAGAAGCCCTGCAAGGGCTAAAACAAGAAAGAAAGAGAACAAAAGCAAAGAAACCAGAAGAGCCCAATCTCAAGCAGAGCAACAGGCAGGTAAACCATAGCAAACCGGGATTGCAGTAAAAGGCAGCAACTGAGTGGACACAGCAGAAATCATGATTGCTAGCAATCAATGGACAGCAAATCTAAAGAACAAGCCACAATTAGCAGCTAATCTGAGGAAGCATCCATCCTCACAGAGTGATTGAGTGGAGACGAATGAAAGAGCTAGGAAAGCCCCAATCAGAAACTTTCTGTTTCACTGCTGTTTTGCCCTTAAGTTTTACAGTAAGAAGCCTGCAGCTCATATACTCCTTGATGGAAGAGATGATAATAGAAGCTGGACAAGGCTGACCTCCATGAATTCTTCTATTCCTCACCTTCCAAGTGAAAGATACAAAAGCTGCCAAGGTAAGTTTGTGAAGGAGGAAATTTCGGGACTTGGGGCTGGCAGACCAGTGAGTGGAAACCCAGAGAAGAGAAGAATCCCAATGTGTAGGGTCAATATGGAAGTTACAAAGATGTTGGAAGTGAAACCAAATGACAGAGGAATAAGGGTATTGGAAAAATAAATGGGAGTAAGATTCAGCAGCTGATCGGAAAATATGACAAGCATTTGGGGAACCATTATGCAGTTATCCTTCTGTCTCCTTAGTTATACATCCTCACAGCCATCCAAAAACAAAAATAATAAACAACAAAAATGTTCTCCTTGTAGATTATAGAAGTATCTGGAAATTTTAGTGTAAAGCGAGTAATTGGTCTTGAGGAAAAAAAAGGACCACCTTTGAAGAAAAAAAGAACTTGCTTAACCTGCTAGGCCTTTGGCTGTTGCACAAAATGTACTTCTAAGTAATTGCCCAGGAAATTTATTAGCATAGCACTGCATATATGTTCATAATGGACAAAGAAAATATTCTAAATTTAACTCAAGAAGACTTAATTCCACCTCCTTGGGTTAACTACATGTACCCATCATCTCGAGACGACTTGTAAAGCCTCAGTTGAAGACGAATATGGAGGAAGATAAAATAAAAAAAATAAAAAAACTCATTTAACCAGCATCGAGAACACAGAAAACTACTTTAAATCCAAATGTGAGCCAAAGGGACTAACTCATTTTTAATGGAACGTCGACCCAACCCATACTATATTTAGCAAAATTCTGAAGCAATCCTTCAATTGAGCAAACAAAATAGGAAAATAACCTACTTAAAACACAAATGATAGCAGTAGATTGTCCAATGACAGGAAACATAGGGCAACAAGAAGATTTGTTTTAACATGATAGATACTCAATAGCACATATTATCTCCTAACCATAACAGCAACAGACAATAAAAGGTGACATAAATCAATCATACCGCTTTTCCATGCTCATATGCTCGATCCAAAAGATAAGAGTACTCAAAGTCCTCAAAACATTTTTGGAGGGATGATATTGGCTCATTAAAGTACACAGGGAGACAAACCCGGGTCAAGTCTTTTCCCACATTGTCTTTGATCATAGACCAAAGACTAACCCCTTTTTCTTTCTCAGCTGGATCAGGAAGCTTCTTTCGCCTTTCAATTTGTGGATATCTAGAGTCAGAAATTTCAATCTCAGCATTCATCTTCTTATCATCAATGTGATTTACAATTTCCACATGTTTATCCATATATTTAGTAGTTTCAGTTAAGGTACTGGTGGCTGGATCAGAGAAGTACTCTTTTGTGTCAAAAAAGGTGGCTTCTTCTTCATCTGTCACTTCCTCAAGCTCTTGTTTCTCAATATCATCAGATGATTCAGTTGTGCTGCATTCTGAACCAAAATAAGATGCCAAGAAAATTAGAATACACACTTATACAAAATAAAGACAGAAAATATGTTTACAGACATAATGAAAATGGACAATAATATCCATTGCAATGTCCAAGAACAAACTTGTCAGGAACTCTTAATGATGATGGAAAACTGCGTGCAACCAATTCACCATTAATAAATAATCATGGGGATCAGATATTATTGATTAATAAAATGATTAAATCCTACTTTTCGAATGCCTCTTTTTTTCTTGCTTTTTTGAAAAAGAGAGGAAAAAAAGTGTCTCTCGCACCTTATGCAAGGCGAATGGGAATGTC
This sequence comes from Cornus controversa, assembly GCA_026545225.1. Lineage (NCBI taxonomy): Eukaryota > Viridiplantae > Streptophyta > Magnoliopsida > Cornales > Cornaceae > Cornus > Cornus controversa. Next base: position 90,913,186 of record CM048846.1, on the reverse strand, counting down.
ACAATTTTGTACCCTTGGCTCTGCCTGATTATATTTAAAGTGACCTATGCATTTTATACCAAGTGCTATTTACATGGAGAAAGAGTTTAACAATGCCCTTTCATCTAGTGAGATGGCATGCTCCTCGCATGAAACTTCATGGGTAATGGACGTCAAAGAACCGAGTCCTCAATCCTCATTTAGAAATGAAACTATCAAAAACATAAGAAATTACCTTTCTTAAGGAAATAAAGTGAGAATTGCATTTTCCTGTATTTTATATCATTGTATTTTATATACTACTTTTTTGGTAAGTGATGATACATAAAAAATATTTTCTTTAAAAATAAATGAATACGTTATACATTCATCTTCTCAGGAATCAATTGCTAATAAAGACACTTATAAATTAAAAACTACTGGAGAGAGTCCTAAACTGAAAACCTTACATGGCCAAATAAGACTAAATTCCATTTTTTAATAAATTTTTTATTTGAGAGAGCAGAAGACATAAGTAAAATATATCACATGCACCAGACATGGTCAATATATGTCACATGTACCACTATATTTTCCACGCCCTAAACTGGAATATCCATGCTTCACCAATTGGTATTCGCCATCATGAATTTCAATATTAGCTGCCTGCATATGTAAGAATTAAATAAATTAGATAACAATAAATAAATAAAACAAGCTGTTTAATACACATTAAGTTAGTCACAAGGACCATTGCTTGGTGCACTTAGTAAAATGCTTGGACCATCAAGCGTGAGAACACGGGGTTCTAATCCCAAGAGCAACCGCAAATAATGAAAGAACTTAGGTTATATTCAGTCAGCTCGATTAATGTGGACCATTTTGGGTAATGACCCTATTCACCCTTTATTAAGTTAGTCATGTGATAGGTAACTGTCAAATATACTGTGAAAAGGGAAAGCACAGACATCATAAAAACAACTAATGACATTAAATTATCAAACAAACATCAATTAGTAAACAATGAAATTGGTACAACTTCCGCACAAGATATCATACTGACAGGCAAAATATCTTCCCAGCTAAACCCAATTTGCTACCAGCGCCTTAAATGTAACATTACAACAAAGATTACTAGTGACATGGCAACAAACATTGATGGACACTAATAGCTTGTCTAATCTGCTCAGGAAATGTGTATCAAGTGACCCAGAGAAGAACTCTATTTCTAAATTTTGAGACTAATGTTACGGCCAACTCTATATTCCTGGCAACATGCATAATGAAGTAAAGTTCTTGCTGGGAGCAGTTATCAAGTCTATTAATGAACTTCTTCTATAATTTAGAAAATTTTCAGTATTTAAGCTTTGCTGAATTTGTAAATTTGTCCCGAATAACAAATGCGAAAAAGATACTGTGAGTACACATTGTGATATCATTCCCACCAAGAAAAACCTTGTTGCAATCAAAATAAATAAATTGAGAAGAGAATTACATGCTCTTTTAACTCTTGAAATTCAGCCATAATTAAATAGAACTTACCTCCAACTGCCTTAGCGTGTCGAGCAAATTGGACCGTTCTTCACAGAGAACTTTAAATTGTCCTTGTATTTCCGAAAATTCTGAGAGCATGATCTGCTCGCAGTCCTTGACAAGCACCTCACTAATCCCCTCTTCAAGCAATCGTCTTTTAAGCCTTTCAGTTGATAGAGATATATCATCTGGTACAAGGGAGAGATTATCATTCAAGGGTCTTAATGAAAATAGGCTTCGAGCCGAAACCAAAGCTTCTATCCAAGCCACTCTTTCTTTCTTTGAGTTAGTCCTCAGATGAAGGGTCTTTGTAGCTGTAAAAATGTAGAATCGCTTGTCATCTGACCTGCTCTCCCGAAATGAAGAGATCTGCTAAGAAATCCAATAACATCTCAGTAATTAGTGCAGCATCTTCACATAGCCCATTGTATACCAATACATTAACAATTTAAAGTCTACAACAATAGTTAAACACCATAGATTAAGAAAACATGAACAATACCAATGCAATTATTAGATAAAGCTTACTCAAAACCATAGGAATACAGTTAAGAATTCTACAGGCAAGAAAGAGCATAAAACCCGCAGATGAATTATCTGATTTAGCTGGAAAAAAGTTTATCAAGTGCCCCTGGTATGAAGTTATGCCCAAAAAAAGTTAAAAAGAAATTATACTTTCTCAGCTTCCAAACAGTCGCCACTTACCGTTCAAACCCATCAAACACCAAGTCCCAAGATATATGATAAGTCAAATATACAAACTTTTGTTTATATATTACTCCGTCTTACAGAAGTTAAATTAAAAAATTTCGAAGGCAAATGGAGATCCGAATATCCCAAGCACAACATCACAAATTTGACTAAAACGATGATGTGACTACAGATTAAAAACCTAGGCATGCAATACAGGGTATCGTAACCCACATTCACCTGTTGATGTGACCCACTAAAGATTAACAACCAGTTAAAATACTGTAAAAATTCACAGCCGGAAAGAGAGAGTTATTGGATAACAGTAAAAAACCTACGGTTAAAAAAGGTAAATTCCTTTCGTTTTGTGAACTAGCGCCAAAAAGAAACAAAGTCAGTGCGTTCCGATTGGAAACTTTTTTTATCATACATCCGATAATAGCTCTCTCTCTCTAAGTTTCTCTCTCTACAACAGATTTTCTCTCTCTAAAAAGTGTTTTACCTTGAGATGAACGCTGCCAATCGTTTTCTGGTGCTTGCGTCTTGATCCAGAACTGTCAAGGCGGACGGAGGAGACGTCGCCGATTAGCCGGACGTCATCTCCGGCAGGCAACAGAGACAGGTTCTCCTGCCGGACAATCTTGGAGTACGAGAGCACGCCGTTGCGCAACACAAACCACCTGGATCTCCATCCTTTGCCGTAATTCGTCCACTTGTGGAGAACTCCGGCGAAGCTGGCTTCCGATCCCGCCGTCCGTCCGGCATTGCCGTCAGATCCGCCGGAAGCCATCTCCACCGACAAGCATGAGCCGGTCCTCGACAGCGCCACCCCCGGCGACCGGTCTCCGATCCCCTGACTCTCCAGCGAGATACAACACAGTGGATGCATTTCCTTCACTCGCATTCTGATCTACCAATACCAATTCGAATTCAGAGTACGAAACAGAACACACAAAAATACATACATATATCTCTGTGTCTGTGTGTATAAATGAATAGGATTTGATTTTAAAGCTTTTTTAGGGTTCACTTTTTAGGGAATGAAAGGAACAGAAAGAACAAAGAGGGTCTCGAGCCGCGTTGAAAGAGAGCTGTGAAAGCTCTGAAACTGAGAGATTCGGGTTAGAGAGAGAAACAGAAAGAGAGAGAGAGGCAGAGAGGTGTGATGGGTTTCGAAGGATTACTAAAATAAGGGGTTGTTTGCTTTCGATTGATTACAAAAAGTAGTAAAAAAATGAGTTTATATGTGACGGTATAAATACGGCAACAACCTGATGGCAACAACGTAATTACACAGACTTTGATTTAGAAACGACTCCATTTTTTCTCTCACTAAAACATCCACATGTCACAGTAGAGAGAGAGGTCGCAATTTCTCGTGGTTGAGCGTTGGCTGATGACAACCGGCAAGCGTTTTAAAAAGCATTTATTGTGTAATAGTCAGTTTTATCTGTCATTTTGAAGTTCAAATGATGACATATATTTTGAAAAAATATTTATATAATTGGTAAATTTAGTTAGAATTAAAAAAACCTACCCGTATTTATATAAATGGTCTCTTATGTGTTTTTTCATGTTTACATTAAGCAAGACAGGAGAATTCATTTTTTTGAAATTTCATCACTTTTGATTTCATGTAATTGTTAATTAAGCTTCAAAAATTCATGTATTTGTAATTTTTCTTTATATTTATGGCTAGGAAAATGAGATATCTTCCTTATTTGATTGTTTTCAAATAAATTTATATAAATGGAATGAAACATCATTATAATATAATAATGTCATTTTTTATGTACCAAAATTTATTCAAAAATTATCGAATTCGACATCCGTATATAATACTCAAATATTAAAAAGAGCCATGTGGTGCAAGTCATTTCTTCAAAACTCATCCAATAGATGGTTTATAATTGGTACAATTGTGATTATTTAAGAACTTATCTCGTCCGTTGGATCATGATAATGAGCTAACCTTTAGTCACATTATCCAAAACATTACACTTATTCATAAAACATAATAATTTACAATATAATATATAATTTATATGCATGGCTTAAAACTGAAATTCAAAGATTTTTCAAAATAATTTACAAGATAATGCATGTCCATTCCATCCCATCCATCTGCGAGAAGATAACTTCATCCATGAAATTTAATTGAAAGTGTAGAGCAACAACTTGGGATGACAAAAGTCATGAAGCTTCTAATATGTTGCTATCAAGAATAATTACAGAAACCTTGTGGTTTTATTCATAGCTTTGTGAGAAAAACCTAAACTGAGGGGCTCTGTATGTAAGAGAAACTTTAAGGTAATGTGGACTAAATTTATAAATTGACTAAAAGAAAATTGGTCATAACATAATTATAATGTCACGTGCAACACCCTTTTGAACCTCTCTCTCTCTCTCTCTCTCTCTATGCCTTCCTTCCTACCTAAGACTTTGAAGAACGTTTTGTCACCAAACGTTACCAGCCTTGAAGATAACACCAGTGTTTTCAATTAATTGGAATTGTACCTTTTTGGCCTTGGAAATTGAACACACATCTTCAAGGAATGTGCATTCTAAGCTTTACATTTTCTCCCTAAGTTAGACATAATTTATTTTACAAGGAAAGAGGCAATGTGTTGCAGAAATATTTAGTTACAGATCATATTTTTCTAAAATTTCACTGTATCTAATGGGGGAGCATGGAAGTGACGTTTACCTTAATTAATTTTTGTGTAAAACAACACTCACATGAATTATGGGATCCACTTGAACTAACTCATGAAGATAAATTTTATTTTTTTAAGTTCAAAATCCTCTCCATCTCCATCCTCTTTGAGGATGAAAAAATTATACTATTGGATTACAAATTCTTTGGTCCATAAATTAAAACTTATTTTTAAATAAATTTTATTATTTATGATAATTTTTGTGTAGAAAAATACCCACACAAAGTGTGGGACCCGCCATGTTAGCTAATACTCAAAGGACAGTGTGAGATGTCTAGTAAAATTTTATTTTATGATATTTTGAGTTGATTTTTTTATATTGAGATTATTTTAATATTGGTTACGTGATGATATATTTTGTGCGCTATTTTTTTGTGCTCAAAATGTGCTAATTTAAAAAAAGGTCCATGACAACTATCATGTGATCAACTTCATGGTAGCATCACTTTTCATCTCAACGAAGTTATTGAAATATTGTTAAATATACATCCATTGTCCATTTTATCTTTTCTACGCTATAGGATTTTGAGCACAATAATTTATTTTTTTAAGTTTTTTTTTTTTTCTGCAATTAGGAGTTTAAATATTATCATCCACGGGGAAAAAGGGGAAAAAATAGCCTCCCCATTATAATGTTAGAAATATAAGAAAATTGTATTGAATTGAATTATATTATTATAAATAATACATAAACGCTTATTTATAAACACATAATCTTACAGATTAAGTAAATTTAGGAGACAAGAAGCCTAGATGGTTTAGGAAAAGAGTATAAAAAATTCTAGATAGTTTAGGAATGGTATAATAGTAAAAATATAATCTAACAGTTCCCCTCAAACTCACAATGGATTATATGAAATCATCTCGAGTTTGAAGAAAAATTTTGAATACGACTCGTGAAAGTAATCTGATAATGTTGTATATGGTGGTTGCGAACACATACAAAGAAATTGCAAAAAAATAGACAAAAACAACTCGTTGAAGCGACAATAAAACCAAAAGTAACTCATTAAAATCATTATAAAGAAAGTCTTGATAAAACCTTGGTTATTTACTATGTAGTACACTGTACACTCACAATGTAAACTATCCATTTCTTTTACAAAATGTTCATTTCTCTACTATCAAAAATATTATATATATATATATATATATATATATATATATATATATATATATATATATATATATATAGAGTTTATATTGATGAAGTACACATACTAACTAACTAACTACCCTCGAAATATTCTAACACCAGAACAACAAGATGAAAATAATAATAATAATAATAATAACACATAAATAAATAAATAGTGTTTGCTTTTGTAGCACTATTTTAAAGGACAATTTGATCATACAATCTACGAGCACCAAAAGGCAAAGTATTAAAGCAAAGTCAAATCCTGATTAGAAAAGAATGTAGAAAAAACTTGTTTGCTTCTTTTGAAATTCTATTTCTATCATTAAATCACATTTGTTTCATCAAAGTGACTAACCAACTAATACTACAACAAAAGCATCAGTAGAATTTCCGGAAGAAAACAAAAGTTAGTACGTGCACCAAACCATTAATTGGATGCATGATTTTGCAGAGGAATCTATCATTTCAACTCAAAATTTCTTTCTTTGCATTCAATCAAAAAATAATAATAATAAATTAATTAATTAATCGACAAGTATTTATAAATCAGAATCCTCTTTGATATTTATTTAATGGTGTTGCGATATTGCACTTTTATATAATATAATATGTTATACAAGTGTTGCTCGTTTGAAACAAATGTGTTATATAATCGTATACATCAACATTGTATGAATGTCATATTCTCGATATAATATGTTGAATTTCTTATTTAAAGTAATAAAATTTGATTCCTTATATTTGCAACTTGGATGAATCAAAAGAAAAGGTAAAATAAATCATTCATGAAACATAATTTTACTGTCAAACTTGTATTAGTAATTGACAAAGCAATAGTATAAAGCAGTTCGCATAGTTACACATAATGTATACACACACATGCTTCAATGATAACCAAGGCTACTTTTGTTATAAAGCACTATCCACCTACTTGGTACTAGGGCATAATAGATCATGTTTCATTTTAGATATAATTGTTCATTTTAGATATACTTGGTACTAGGGCACTATCCAAGATTAACTAAAAAAAAGATATAATTGTTCTATAGTCGTTTTAAGTTCAAGTAGGTCATAAAATTTATCAGTTTGATTTAAAATACGATTCTATCTAACTTCATTAGGTGGAATAAGATTTATTTCAATTATTTATTAAATATATAGATCAAACCCAATCCAACTTAAACTTTGAATTTTGATATAACTTTCAAATTAATTAAATTATATGACACTTTTAAAAAAGAAATTTGAGAATTCAAGTCCTCTTATATTTTTATAAGATGTGTAATTTCTTGCAAAGAAAAAATAAATAAATTGCACTTGTAATATTGAATTTTCTAGCATAAATGATATATATATATATATATATATATAAAGAGAGAGAGAGAGGGGGTCCTGGGGCATGGGAGAGTGAGTCTGATTCTGACACGTGTCAACCAAAGACGGAACAGCAAGAATAATGCTAGTATCCTCACATGTGGCACGATAATCCAGTGCCCACGTTTCACAGATCCTTTGTTTTCCCTTCTCGAGGATCATTATACACACGCGTATTATAGGCGCGTGTTAGACATATACTTCATTAGTCTGAGTCGTGCATTACACGAACATTCAAGAGGAGCTCCAGTAATAATAACATGTATAGTAGCATCAGATTAATATGTAATAAATATTGAATTTTTATTCTCTCTTACTTCTATGTGAGGATATTCGAGCTAGTGCAGCAAAAGCTTCAAGTATAAAATGTGCCCCCCACCCATGCTTGAGAATCCAAACCTCTTGCTTCTCACACGTGTGTGTGTGTGTGTATATATATATGTATGTATGTGTATTTTTGTGAGTGGAATAATAAAATGTAAAAATTAAAGAGCCAATATCTACCATGGTTTCTTGTTCATTAATTAAGATTTCTTGTTCATTAATTAAGATTTGAGAATATTGTTGGATGGATTGACTAATATAAACTTAATCCTTCAAAATTAGGATAAATTATCTTCATCTGCTCTAAAGTTTAGTCTTTACCACTTTCAAATTATTATTTTTCATTTTCTTTAATGACTCTTGCAACTTATTTAATCTTTTACGTCTTCCATTGCAAGTTGCAACACATTATATTGAGGTACAACACCATTATTTCGAGCCTCGAAATAATAGTGTAACCCTTAAAGTTTAATTGTGTTGCAGTCTTAATTGTAACTAGGAGTGTTCAAATAATTTCTCAATTCAATCTATGCGAATCAGATCAAATTTTCAAATCAATGAATCGATGGCGAATTCATAAAATAGGAACTCGTAATTTACATATCGAATTACGAATGAGGGTCTCAGAAAGCCAATTCGATCCATGACAATCCATTAAAATTTATAATATTAAATATATAATAATATTATTATCTTATATTTTTTAACCCTAAACTTAAAAGACTCATTTCTTCTCTTTGTTTGCTTGGATGTGTTGTCTTGGTGTAAATTAAGTGAATCTAAGTTTTTCTACTTGATTAGTTGATTGTGAGATGGAAAAAAAAAAAAAATAGAACTATTAATGCCAATAAATTTTTTTATTATTTTTCATACATTTTATCATATGTTTTTTCTTGAGTAATGATATTCACACAGATTAAACGATACAAAAATTAATTATCATCAATTTTTGTTGAGCAATGACATTCACAGTGGCTTAACAGACTGATCAAACAATATAAAACACATATTTACTAAGTTTAGCCAAGTACAAATCTTTAGTTGTTCTTAAATTTATCAACTGTCATAGTGTAGCAGTGGTAACTTGCCTTCCTTATAAAATAGAATGTTGATAGTTGAATTCTGGAAATAATCTACCTGATTGGTAAATTATGTTGTGGAAGTTAATCATTCTAAATTAAAGATTGGTCATCGTTAAAAATTAATATTTGGCTTGTGTTAACAAATAATTATATTATTTTTTTTAAAATAAGTCCAATCCGATATTTTACAGATCAAAATGAATTGGATTGAACATTTTTACGGATAGAATCGAATTGTATTTTTATTGATTCGTAAATCCTAAATTGAATTAAAATTAATGTCTAATCCAATTATGGTAACAAATTAGATACAAGTGCAACACTATTAATATATTGCACATGTATGCATTATACTGCAACGTGAACAGAGGCGCTTTGCAATCATGATTGTCCAGATATGTTTTGTCCTCTAAAATGAATTTTACCGTGGGTAACATATAGGGCCCAACCCATCAAATATATATATATATATATATATATATATATATATATATATATATTTCGTTTTAAAAGAGTGCACCATTGAATAAACAATATTTAATATAATTTTTTTTGTTTCAAAAGCTGATTTAATAGGACGACTTGCATGATTTGAAATTGCTTATAAATTTCTACCATAACAATTAACAACAGTAAAAAGGTCTCCAAATGTTATCAAACTTGTATACAATATCTGTGGTGCACCAGAACCATATTATCCCTAGTAGTACTATAAAGCATTAATGTGATCCACCAGGGTTACACTAAAGACCACCACAGTGGTCAAAGAGATAGGGAAACCAAACCAGGACCACTTCCATGAAATACTTACTGGGACTGAATTGCAGGTTTAGCCAATTTTGCCAGAGACTAGGATTCTCGTCTCTGTTCTGGAGGGTTACAGCGTTTGGACCACCACAGTGGTCAAATTTGTGAGTGTGATGAAGATGATGTTCAGACTCTTTTCAATTTTTCTCTGATTTTATATGAGAAAAGCTTGATCCAATTCGTGACCATTCGTGTGAAGAAGCACTTGTGATAGTAGAACTCATGTCCTATGGTACACACATGGGGGCGTGGGCTCTACAAGCAATGGTGGTGGGGCCCACATCCCTTTGTATCTGTCGACTTAACCAGAATCTGAACACTTAAGTATTTTTCAAGAAATATCGTGAGGCCCATGCCCTTTTGTGCTTGTCGGCTTAACCGGAATCTGTACACTGAAGTATTTTTCAAGAAATGTCATGAGGCCCACACCCCTTTGTGTTTGTCGGCTTAACCGGAATCCGGACACCAAAATATTTTTCAAGAAATAAAAATGTTATATAAATAAAATTTTGAATGATGGTGACAATTTTAAAAAAAAATATTGTGAGGAGGACACAGTTGAAAAATGTTGTAATGCCAGACTTACTTTGAACACTCTTTGTCATCTCTTTTTTTAAAAGTTATGATGAATTTTTTGGTAAGTAAAAATAATACATGGTCAAAGAATTTATGTGATTGAAATGACGGGCCCATCACATAATGTGGTGGAACGCGATCTCACACACAAAAATCTTATTTCAATAGATCATTATTATTTTTTCTTTCCCCCATAAGATGGGGATCAAATTTATCCTCATGTTTGTCTTAATGAGCCTGCAAAGCACGGAATCGAAACTTAGTTCCCATCTAATATGAACTCTAAAAAAGCCAAATTGGGCAAATCAGATCATAAACACTAAGCCCCAAAAATAAGTGTCAAGTCTTTGTGAGACCAAAAGTATTTATATCATCTCCTATCCACGTGTCTGCATTAAGCCGTGTTAATACCCCCATTCATGCGGGCCAAATAAAACTTAGCTTAGTCTCAATCACGTCTCTTCCAAGGTTTATCACACAAAACAGAGTGCGCGCGCATATATATATATATATATATATATATCATACCATTTCTAAGTTATTTCAAGCCTTACTTGCCGTGGTCTACATTTGTATAGTGTTTGTTTATATAATAAGGGGTTCTGGTATGATGTCACCAAACCCCATCATAGATTCACAGGAGCTTGGATCAGGTGCACAGCTGAGGGATTACAATCCTCACACGTGTCAATCCTCACACGTGACACGTGTGAGGATTGTGAGCGCGCTCTCATGCAGCACACAGATCCACAGAATCCACTCTAATCACACACACACAGACATATAGAACTCATATATATACACCCACTAAAATAAATTTATCCCATAATATATTTCGAGGGGTGATTCATAATTCTCTTTTTAAATAAATATATATTTTTATCATAGATGTCAAAAATACCCTAATAACTGATTATTTTATTTATGAGTTACAAAATATAGCCTCTAAACAGACGTAAAATATTTTGGAACTATCTTGAAAATTTATACATTATTTTTTCATGGGTGAGTTGTGGTGGTCCTTCTAAGTTCTAACCTCATGGGGGTAGTATTCGATGGTTTGTACATTCTTTTTTTCTTTCTAATATACTTTTACTTTACCCAACAAAAAAACACACACACACACGTGAAATGTTGGTACTTCGGGTGTTATATATATATATATATATATTCAGGAATGAAACAGCTTTTGCTATATATTTTGGGAGGTAAGAGAGTGTATAGCATCATTTCCAAGTGTTATGGACTGTTGTGTTCTGCTTACTTTTATGCATGATTTGTTGCGTATCTAATGATTTTAGCAAAGATGCATGACTCGAATAATCACAGCAAATGTGTATATATATACACACACACACAGGACAAAAAGTAGTAAAGTTCATATATTATTTGTATTTGCCCTATGAATTGATATATTATATATTGTATATTAGGGGATAGTATATGATGCTCATGCACTAAATAATAGCAAATCATAGACAGAATAAGAAACGACACAAAAATTTATGTGATTAGACTTATAAAGTTATCAACTTTATCTTTCTCATTTTCTATTTCGGCTCTCAGTATTTTCTCTCATCCATATCATAAATTCGGATTACAACATAGACTATATTTTGTGTCTATCATCGCAAGACAAAAACGAGTCATAATTGCAATGCGACCGAGGCCACAATTTCATTGTACCGTGCAAGAAATTTCAGAGCGTGTCAATTCCATGTTTCACAAGTACTGAGCAATGAATTGAAACTAGTGTAAAACTATACATTTTCACTTGCAACAAAAAGTCGTAACAGTGCCAATTAATGGAGACCATGACCAAATTTCAATTGGGTTACAACTCACTAAAGCACTAAAAACTGGACCCTCCAACTCTCCTAATGTCTTCAACCCATGAAGCATTATAATTTATATATCTGTATATACTATCTCTATCATTTCAATTTATATCAAATCAAATGTGTCCCTCTCCAGCACAACATGTTCCAGCCCATACCATATTCTTTTCGAGGCAAAATTTGATGACCATAATTTATTTATCTGTTTATTTTGGTTGCATGGCATTGATTTGATTTTCGCAATGTGACTTGGGTATGATATCAATCTCGATCCCGTGGATCAAGACCGTCCATTTTAAAGGATTTTTTTAGGTGTATTTCATTGGCCATACTGGAGTATGGGCACAGTGGATAGGTTATATACCCTACTAATTATTGGAAATCTTTAAGTGTGATTTTTGAGTGGACTTGGAACTTTTCATCATTAATCTTCATTGTTATTCAAAAACGATAATGAAATTGTCTTATAAGAAAACAAGCCATATATATATATATATATATCAATGCCATGCAACCATATTTTGCATGCATGTCTCCAATGCCATGCAACCATATGCATGCATGTCTCCATATCATATATATATATATATATATTGAAAAGCATCCGATATTATTGTGCCCGTGCCGATTATATATAGCTCCATATGGAATGATGATCAATAACAAGATTTCTTTTGTTTGTGAATTTTGTTATACCATAATTTTGGGATAATTTGGGGGCAAAAAGAAGATATTTTTTCATGAACTCCTATTCTTCTATTTTCTCAAGAATTAAGAAAAAGGGGAAAAGAAAAGATCAAAAACATACAGACCATGTTTGCTTGTAACTTGGAATATATCCTTTTGTACATGCTTCGAAAAGTATAACATTTGAACTTGTTTGATGTTTCATAAATGAATTCTTTGAACATTTCAACTTGTTGAACAACACAATGTTTTCTAGCATGGACTCTTGTGGCCGAATAGTACTTTCTAACATTTTGATAAGAATAGAAAAGGTCCAGGATTCGATTCTCTCCTACGTGGGAGTAGCTCCTTGTCATGCTAAAAAAAAAGTTAAAAGCACAATGTTTTCTATTATTGTACTTTTTGTTGGAAAGCATAAAATAGAGAATAAAAACATGCAAATGTTGCCAAAAAATCAACCTTTCCATCTTTAGGATTTTTGTTAGAATAGTTCTTTTCTCTGTTAAAGAATTGAAAAACAGAATAGAGTTCTAAATTTTATTTGGTCTGACATGAAGGAGTTAAAAAAAAATTAGTAACCAATTCCAAAAAATTGTTTTCAAAAAAACTGAAGCAAATACATCCAATCTACTGTTTACATGCCCTTGCATAATACCCACATCACCTGAGAACTCGGACTCCTAACTATGCATACACGTTTTTGAAAACTCTCGAGTATAAAAATGTACAAAGTGAGCAATATGTAAACAGCTGGATGGGTCGTGACACAAAACCTTCTAAATTACGGATTAGAAAAGTTAATATAAATTAATTTGTTAATATATTTGATGATCATTCTGTACTTCAAACACGTGCTTAGCAGTGTCATCACAAAAATTAATATCTCTCCCTCTCTCTCTCTCTCTCTCTCTCTCTCTCTCTCGCTCTCTAAAAGCCTCACAAGAACTCAAAGAATCAAAAAAAAGTAAAAGAGAACAAAAGTGGCCACACAAAATGAAGGAAGAACCAACAAAATTAGCCACACAAAACAGAGAAAGAAGCACCTGGCATGGCCAAAAGCTTTTTTCAATCATAACTGGTGGGTAAGAGCAAGAGGACAGACCGACTGGTCATCTGTCTTCATCTCTTCAATTTTTTCTTCCACCATCTGAATCTCTCTGCCCATGTTCTATGTGACTGACAGTGATGAACTGGGTCTGGGTGCATTGATAAAAATATAGTAGCTAGAGACAGGTAAATCCATCCCTCACAAATTATCAAGATCTGATTCAGTGGTCCTTACCCTCCTGGCATTAAAAAAGAACACACAAGTACACACCATTCAAACTTAATAAGCCATTATGTCCAAAACACAGTTCAATGTTTACTATGAAAACTGTCCACAACCAACCAAAATCTATGTTTGTACAAACCCACCACCTATATATATATATATAGCCTCACATCACATGTTTGTACCACTGTCTGGGTTGCCCTCACAAGCTGCTAGTACAGATGTGTGAGATTGAGTTCAGCATCATTCAGCTGCAGGCTTCTGCACTTAATTAGGTCTTGCCAGAAGAAAGAAACCAGAAGAAAGAAAGGTCGCAATCACAAGGCTTGACCATGACCATTATTGACTCAGCAGCATTCAATTTTTAGGGCTGGTCCAACCTCAGTTTTTTTTCTTTTTTTAATAGGTAAGACAGTGTTCACACACCCAGTTTTTCCCAACTGGGACTCGAATACTTGATCCCCTTTACTTTGAAAAGTAGAGGAGATACCACTCAAACTAATGTAAGTAATCCCACATCGTCTAGAGAGAAGTTGCTAAGTGAATGTCTCCTAACTAGGTAGACGTGTTTTAAAAATCACAAGCACCTAGAAAAGAGTGTGCAAAACGGATCATATCTACACAGTGTAGGACAGGGGTCCTCACAGCAATGACTTAAACTTAAGCTTTTAGAGTGGTTGGATGTTAACATGTAATCAAAGGGAGAGGATTTTTTTGTACAAATCACAACATTTAAGTTTTCACTGTAGCCAGTTGTTAATTTTAGCATGTTGATCTTAGCCACTAATGGTACAACCCTTCACTATCTCTTTTTATCTCATAACTTAATGATCAGAACTACCTAAGCAACTAGCAACAAAAAACGAGATCATCTCCGGAAAAGTTGAATGCCTTGGGGACTAGCAATAAAAACACACTATGAACAGGCTTAAGAAAAGACCATAAATACTATACATGACTCACAGTAGTGCCACAGCCCTTTCAAGAAAGCTATAGTTAACAGAAATCAAGGACAAGGGTCATCCTCAAATTCTGCAGAACAACTAGATAGCAATAAAATTTGCACAGTGAACATGTACTGAATTTCAAAAAATGTGCATGCATCACTTTTTCATCAACAAGCATTAGAAATAGACATTTGAAACAATAATTTTATGCACAGTTAAAAGGAACACCCAACTAAAAGAAGTTAAAACCCTTCTTGAGTCAAACAATCAGACAAATAATGAGGCTTTCTGGTCCCCTTTAGGCCATCAAGCAACCACCCCACATGTGTTTTTCAGTGTGCTACATAGTCCACCACAACCATAATAATCTTCACCATTTTAACAATCCTTGTCAACGTTAACCAAACAGAATTATTTGCAACTTTAACACAGCAATCAATCAATCCATCAGTCAAAACACCACCTTATCGGATAAGTTATCACTAATTGATTGTAGCAAGCATTTCACAAATGTGGGCCTACTACTTTATGTTTTCCAGATTTCATGTTAGAATCTATTGAAAAGCAATGACAAATATACAACAAATAATAATAGTGGTGGAGTCCATCAAACCAAGAATTTTAGTATCAAAAGAGCTGTTTGAGAATATTAGGACAGCTTTTAATATGTGTGCTTACTTTACCAAAATGATGGAATAAATGAAAGCCATCTAAGGTAATAAATGAAAAGAACTTAGTGGCCCATCTAGAGAACCAATCTTTCTTTGTATCAATTGGCTACTTACTAAAAAGAGCCCAAGAGCTATGCAACAAGCAACTCAATGCAATTGGATCTGAATATACTCCAGACCCCAATACAGGTAGACCTTCAATGATTTATGTGGAACTGGATATCCTCCAACATAATACATTGGTTAGAGCAAATCCCATGGTGGATATTTGATTCCCCTACATGCATTTTAACTTTTTTTTTTTTATAAGTATACGGGCATTCTAACTATAGTTACACAACCATCATACATGTCCTTTATTGGGTCAATGTACCCCTTTGTGACTTGGGGGCCTAGGTACCCTATCATAGGCTTTCTCCAAATCAATAATGCAACTATTGCACTTCTATTTGTACACCACTGATACTTTCTCAGAGCTCCTGATTTTGTCCTTCTTCAAACATGCCCCAATCATTCCTATTTCTTCAGATAAATAACGCCAGTATACTATGATAAGATGGATTATCAGATTGGCATGGCAAGGAAGGAGCTGTGGACTGAGATGCATCAAATCAAAAACCAATTCAGTAGTGATCCTAGGGAATGAAAAAGTAATTCTGCTTCCTAAGCCTTGACAAAGGCACTGACATACTGCCCTTACAAAAGAACAACAACAATATTCCATTCACTAAGACTCACAAAAAGGATAGAATTGACATTTGATTCAGCCTTAGACACTAACATAAGATGATATTGTGGTTGCTTGTAATGGAAACCATTCTAGGTCAAACTGGAACAACATTTGACAGTATGGCACAAAAAACTTAAGCTACCAGAGATCAATTTGCGATTTCTTTGTTGCATATTGGACCAAAACAGAGAATTATCCACTTGAAAAATCATATTGAATTATCCATTGCAAAGGTTGCAGGACAATTATCCACTTAAAAATCACAGGTACTATCCTAGCATCTTAACAAATTTTCTGAAAAGACAGTCAAAACATATTGACAAAATATGTTCTACAAGTATCAATTTTCTTTTGAGACAATTGCCTTAAAACCAATGTACTTTGAACATTCTCTTAAAGGAAATAAAAATCAGTCATGGTCCTTATAAATACACAAGAAAGGAAGATGATTGCCGAATAAATGGGTGACAGGCAGAGAAATCATCTCATCTATATTCAAATTGTGAAAAAAGTTAAAACAATGAAAAGAAAGATCTCTGTTTGAATTGAATTTGAGAAAAATGAAGCTCACAATCCGTGTTTGACGTTGAAGACTCAAATCCTAGGTATAAAAGGAACTGATTTCATGATATTAGTGGCTCTTACTTTTTCCTTCCTTTTCATGGGAGTTCATGTCGGTCTGTGTTAGAATGTCAACTAGACAAAGTAACAAAATGATCCTACATAAATTTATCGTGTCGAGAAAGCAGCTCTAGTGACCAGAGACGATTCCACCACACGAAATTCTACTCATCTTAAATGATCAGATGATTCAGATCCAATTGTAATGAGCATATATATGGTTCAGTGGCTGGGCTGTCCATGGGAAGTACAAACCCCTTCCCCCCACCAAATCTAGAAGAAAAAGGAAAGGTGAGTCGTAGCATCCAACTCTGTTCCTTAATAACATGAAAATTGAGTTTGAATACCTAGAAACTACTTCTCACCTTAAACCAAACTGCAAAAGAAAAATAAAGAATGTGATGATTTTGCCAAATATCCAATTAATTATTGACTAGAAAAATTGATATCTTGAAGCCACCTGTATTAAGAACATGTACCGCCCAAGATGATGTATCATAGGTTTACAGAACTAATGCAATCCACCTAACAACAAAGTGATTTTTGTTTGCAAAACAGTATTATTTACACATACTGAGAATAAACAAGCAATGGCACCAGAAACTGAAATTGTAGAACCTCAACTACCAAACGTTGCTGTTCATCCAACTCTTGGCTGAAGATTAATAATGAAATGGAAAAGGTAATAAAACTAGTTCAATATTACGAGTGTGAAGTAGTTATTCTTCCCCTCACCATCACCATTGTCAAAAAGAACAAATCAACCAAAAATGCTACTGCAAATAAAATACATTTTATTAAAGAACACCCATCTGATCCCACATAATTATGGAGCCAAGCATGAGTGCAGCTTAAATCACCGTATTGTTAATAAATATATAGTTTCTTTTCAATGAATATTATCTACCATAATTTTTTTCTTGGTAAATATCTACCATAATTTAACAAAGCTGCATTCCTTAAAAAGTCAACTTAAGCCTCACGTTGCGAAGTTTGTTACATGCACAATGTATAGAAGTTATGCATGCAGGCACCATATGTAAGTTTAGCTTATGTTTTAGGTGATTATCCTAACTAAACGTCACATTGTAAACATTGCTTAAAAAAGTGAACAAAGAAAGGCAAGGCACCAGATGCCTATAACTAAAGAGAGGCAACTAACAATCTCACTATTGCAAATTATTTGCAGCATTAAATAGACATGCATATAGCTTTGATTTGGAACGTGAAAAATAAAAACTAACACCTACTACTAGGCATTGATGCAAGTCCCACACAAATTTGATAGGACCAAACAACATTCATTAAGCTTGCAATGAACTGGTCATCCAGATTTCCACAATATAGTTTTTCTTTTTTCCCTTTTCCTACCAAAGATTCAATCTTTTCAAAAAACTAGCTTCACTTGCATGATTAGATATTTAGATCTCGAAATAAGTCCATTAGTATAAGTAAATAAAAAATTGACATAATAAGTTAAGATAATAACTTATGGTTGATGCAAGCAATAGTTCAGCCGACCACCCCCACACACACATTACAAAGTTCCAAACAACAATCGCTAGAAAATTTCAATTAATTTTTCACTCCACAATTCTTTATGGTATATTGGGATAAGAAAGTGTCAACAATTTGGAAAAGAAATGGACAAATTACAATAAGAGTTGAGATACAATCACAAAATTGCAAGAGACTCACAGTTTTCAGCTCAAAATTGAACTCAATATCGAATAATTCAGGCAGTGAAACACCAATAGAGCTTCAACAACACCCAGAAAAGCACCAGCAATGACATCAAACACAAAATGCCGTCCAAGCAAAACCCTAGAAATCGAAGTCACAACCGACCACAAGCAAACAATTAAAACAACATAACCAACCACCTTACCGTCATCAGAACCGATCCAACCAATCCAATCACCAACGAATCGGCCACCAGAGGACCTTAATTGCTCGAGAGCTCGTTCGATCAATTCAAACGAAAGGTATGAAAATGCGGCGATGAAGCAAACCCTAGAGGAGTGGCCACTTGGGAAGGACCAGTGGTCGACGGCGAAGGTGAGGAACATGCCCTTGTTGTAAACCGGCCGAGGACGGCGGACGAGGTGCTTGATGAGGCCGATCAAGAGGAGGTCGATGACGGAGCCGATGAGGAGGTCGGCGAGGAAGGGGCGGAGGTGGTGGGAGGTTGTAGAGAGAGGGGAGAAAAAGAGGGAGACGGCGATGGGGAAGAATAGGCGGCCGTCGCCGGAGATTTCTAGGGTTTTGAGGACGGAGCGAGGGAGGATGGGTTGGGTGGTGGTGTGGAGGTGGAGGGAGAGAGCGGTGTCGAGTTTGATCAGACGGCCGAGGATCGACGGTGGCAGGGATTTGGACGGTGGTGATTCGGGTTCCATGATTTGGAGTCGTTTGGGATTGAAACCGTTGAGACCACGATGTCACTCTGTCAGTTAGTTAGTCTATCTGAAGTGAAGTGTGAGAGTAAATTACACTTACTTTCATGCAAATAGGATAAATTACAAAAACCTCTCTTTTGAAAAATTACATTCGCATTCTCTTATAGTTAACACTTTAATAAATTCATTTTTAGTCGACACTTTTGTTACAAATTGACTCTAATGAGAGTAAAATTCCTTTTCATTGAAAATTGTTTCACTGTTCAGTAACAATATTTGTAACTATAAGGAACAATATTTGTAACTAATTATAGTAATTGACACTACTAAAATGAGCGATATCACACATTTTAATAACGTGAGTTATTAGTGATTGGTGTCACTTATTATAATAACGTGAGTTATCACCAATTGGGAAATGCTAAACGTCATGAAATTTTATCATGAATTGCCTTCATGAATGATGTGGCAAGTGATAATATCATTGACATTCCGTGTATGGGGGAATCCCACCAATACTAACTCACCATTTAATTGCCACATCATTCAAGA